>SJYX01005489.1:0-140476 GCA_006410675.1 Oreotragus oreotragus
TTTTATATTAAGTGAAAAAAAAAAAACAAAACCAAAAATTGTTACATGAACAATATAAGTCCATGTGGACAAATTAATAAGGGTCTTTTAATGTTTCACTTGAATAGGACCATACATGAATTATTTTCTACAAAAAAGTTTGGTACATTAGTATATTCACAATAGACAGAAAATTGCAGAAAATAGTTTGCCAGATGAACGAGCATTTACAGACCTTGGGAAAATAAATAAAAAGGGAAAAGAAGGTATAGGAAAAGAACGGACACCAAGAAGTCTGGAATTTAATTATCAGAATTACTGCTATTATTACAAACATAATCACATGTTTCATCTTTCCTCTCTGAATTTAGACTTTTAAAAGCCATGAGAAAACAATGTTCAGAGAGGTGGAGAAAGCTTCACTATGCTCAAATTTGCTTCTGACACAGTCATTAGGATTGTCAGTTAAGTTTAGAATGACTTACTTATTCCATTTTTTGTTCACTTATTGCCCAACCGTTCACACTTCCTAAATGCATATTTATCCTAGTTTAAGGATCCCTTTCAAATACTGCATCTAATCCTTATCTTTCTGGTTCTATTCCTTAAGAATAGTAATCCTCTGGTCCCAAAAATTATAATAAAAAATGACCATGGGATATTTCTTTTCCATTACACCTACCCCTTAGGTAAGACTGACGCACACAGCAGATGAGCTAACACTGTTTTGAGGTCCAGTCCTTGGACTTCTAAAACATCACTTGAAGGAGTTACCTGCACTTTACATGATCTCACTATCACAGCTAAAAACAGCAGCTCCAAATCACATGTTGTAACTAATTTGGTGGAGCACAGCAATGACCTATGATTACAAAAAGATGGTATCAGGATCATTCGAAATGTTTCAAAACATATTTACTGAGGCCATTTCAAGTTCAAGGAGTTTACAGTCTGGTGGGGTGAAGACAGGTAAACAATTGTAATTGTAACACTGTGATAAGGAGTATAATAGAGGCATGAGCTTACTTAACCTGGAGAATTAAGGAAGGCTTCCTGGGAGAGGTGGCACTCAAGCCCAGTCTTGAAGGATAAGCAGGACTTAGCCAAATGAATGAATGTTCAGGGAAAGGAAATATCAGGTGCAAAGGCAAGGAAGCATGGGCATGCATGAGCCCCTCAGGAAGCTGCAAGTTGATCATGTGACTAGCATAAAATGCTTGTCAGAATGGCAGAAGACGAGGCTCGGGAAGGAAGCAGGAAACAGATCCTAAAGGGTCTTACATGTCATGGAATTCTTCCCCATGTCATGCTGTAATTGTCATTTGTAGAGGAAATAACTAAAGAGAATAATTTTACTTACACATATCTGTTATTCCTGTAACTGTTTCTAAATCTTAATGTTGCCTATTTCAAAGTGTAGTTTTCCACGTCCCTTTGCCAATTTTCTATACCTCACCATCTTTCCATCTTGATCACTGTCATAACAGGAACCATTTACTGAGTGTTTATCTGTGCCAGACACTATACTAAAGGCTTAAGAGAAATTATCTAATTAAATCACCGCAAGAAAAAGTACAGCTTTGCAGTCAAACCCAGGGTTCAAATCTCAGTTCTGCCCTTACTAAATGTGTAACCTTGGACAAGTTGTTAAACTCACTGAGTCTTAAGCTTCCTTGTATATTGATTTGGAAAAAACCACCACCTCCTTTTTGGGGTGTTTTTAAATTTTAAATGAGATTACAAAGCAATTAATACACATACTTAAGCACTCAATAAAAAAAATATTTCTAATTTTGCTATGGTGTCACCAATACAAAGACATAACCAACTGGTGTCTACACATGAAACCAGCAGAAAGTGAGTCAGNATTTGGAAAAAACCACCACCTCCTTTTTGGGGTGTTTTTAAATTTTAAATGAGATTACAAAGCAATTAATACACATACTTAAGCACTCAATAAAAAAAATATTTCTAATTTTGCTATGGTGTCACCAATACAAAGACATAACCAACTGGTGTCTACACATGAAACCAGCAGACATGGACTGTAGCCTGCCAGACTCCTCTGTCCATGGAATGCTCCAGACAAAAACATTAGAATGGGTAGCCATTCCCTTCTCCAGCAGATTTTCCCAACCCAGGAGTTGAACCCAGGTTCTCCAACATTGCAGGTGGATTCCCTGGTGTCTGAGCCACCAGGGAAGCCCAGCTGAGGAAAATCAGCAGAGGGAGCCTCTAATCCGAGGGAAGACTACCTATCAGGGCACGCGTGCCTGCTAAGTCGCTTCAGTCGTGTCCGACTCTTTGCAACCATATGGACTGTAGCCCTCCAGGCTCCTCTGTCCATTGGATTCTCCAGGCAGGAATATCGGAATGGGTATGCCAGGCCCTTCTCCAGGGGATCTTCCCCATCCAGGGATCGAACCAGCATCTCTTATGTCTCCTGCATTGGCAGGTGGGTTCTTTATTGCTAGCACCACCTGGGAAACCCAAGAATACTAGATCCTTGGTGTAGAAGATCCAGAGGATCTTCCCAACACAGGGATGGAACCTGGATCTCCTGCATCGCAGGCAGATTCTTTACCGTCTGAGCCACCAGGGAAACCCACCAATCAGTGGATGCAATTATTTCTGAAACAAATTAGAAGACATGATAAAAAAGTGATCTGACAGCAGTCCAAGGCTCAGTGGTAAAGAATCCACCTGTAATGCAGGAGATGCAGGTTCGATCCCTGGATTGGGCAGATCCCCTGAAGGAGAAAATGACAACCCATTCCAGTCTTTCCTGGAAAATTCCTTAGACAGAGGAGTCTGGTGGGCTACAGTCCATGGGCTCACAAAGACTCAGACACGACTGGGCATGAACATGAGACAAGACTAGACATAGGGAAATGGGCCGGGGAGTACACAGTAGCTTCACTGGCATTCACAGTGTTCTTAATTGAGTATGGATTCATGAATGTTTGGCCAACTATGTTTTAAAACAAATATATACATCATATATATATTCTATGTATCAAATATTACATAAATGATATTAAAGTAATCTCAATTCACATCCATCTACATCTATTTCTAGTTCCTACTTGAGAGTTCCATTCCTTGTACTTTAAAAAATATACACCTTTTTTTGGGGTGGGGGGGCTGTGGTGGGTCTTCACTGCTGCAGGTAGGCTTTTCTCTAGTCGCAGGGAGTGGGGGCTGCTCTTCCTTANATTTCTAGTTCCTACTTGAGAGTTCCATTCCTTTTACTTTAAAAAATATACACCTTTTTTTGGGGTGGGGGGGGCTGTGGTGGGTCTTCACTGCTGCAGGTAGGCTTTTCTCTAGTCGCAGGGAGTGGGGGCTGCTCTTCCTTGTGGTGCATGGACTCTAGGCAGGAGGGCTTCAGTAGTTGCAGCTCTCAGGCTTCGCTGCTCCAAGGAATGTGGAACCTTCCTGGACCAGGGATGGAAGTGGTGTGCCTTGCATTGCAAGGCAGATTCTTAGCCACTAGACCACCAGGGAAGCTCAGTTCCTTGTGCTTTTACCCTACTTCTCTTGGACCTCTCTTAAGGCTCATCAATACTGCCTATTATAGTCACTTTCTGTATCAGTCTCTAACCTGCCTAAAGACAGGGTCTTTATTCATCTATGTAACTCCAACAGCAGTCAGCAAAGTGTCTTAGGTTTACTTAGCAAGTCAGGCCATCCTTTATTTTCTCTTTACAATTTGAGATATTCCTATAACCATAAAATGTTCTTATTAATTCAAAACTTATAACTTAGGGGATTGGTTATATTTTGGTATTCCAGTACTTAAAAAGAATGAATGATATCTATATGTTATTATGTAGTCATTTCCAAGTCATAACAACTATAAAGAAGGCAAGGTGGAGAATGATGTGGTAGAGAATGATGTATGATGTATACTTCATATGCCTGTCCTTACACAGAACATTTCTAAAAGGTGGCATTGCTTCTAGAGAGAGGGACTAGGTGTCTGGCATAGAAGGGAGGCATTTTTCACTACATTATCTTTTTATACTGTTTAATTGTTTTGCAATGTGAATATACAACTTTTTCAACTAAAAGAACAGCTTAATAATTTACACTTTCAATAAGGAGAAGGTACACAGACAAAATTCAAACTGGATCAGAATAAACAGCAACTTTACAAAAGAATAAACATCCTGAGACAATATATGGTTAATTACATTTAGCTAGCAAAAGCTTTTAACTCAAAGGAATGAGGGAATCTGTGATGATGCGATCAGCAAAAACTTAAAAGCTAAGTAAGAGGAACTTGACTGAGACCTTGAAGAATAAGATTTGAATATGCTGAGTGAGAAGGAGAAGGGATTATGAAAAAAGTAAACACAATGGGCAAAGATCCCTGTGGCTGAAGCAAAGCTGCAGGGCAGGGCCGAGATGCACAAGACCTGGTTTTAGTCCTTCTTTGACCTGAAGAGGCTCTTGGAGTGGTCACTCCTACTATCCCCACATTCGTTGCTGACTCCCTACCACAAACTGTAATCGATGACCCTCTGAGTGGCTTCCAGCTCTCTAACAACATGACTGCCTCCATAACTATAACTGGGAAGAAAGATTAGGGCTGAATTTTGGGACTACTTGAATGGCAAGTAAAAGAACTTAATGATTTTGGTCAGAGGAAGCCTGTGAAAGTTTTTGAAAAGAGGAATGTGATTTAGGAAGACTGAATTAATATGTGAAACACACTGCAAACACTGTAAGTTTTAGCTAATATCATTATTAATTTGGCAATTATAGGGTACAATTAGAGGGAAAAGAGCAAATTAACTGGGAGATTTACAATAATCAGACAAGCAAGAGATCCACATGGACCAGAACTCAAATGGCAACAGTAACATTTGGGGTCTTGGGTTTATTTGAATCCCTAAACATGTTACTCAAATACATCTGCTCCAAGTTCTTATCTGCTTCCCATTTTCTCATTCTATTGATTAGTCTTTAGTGTCAGTAAGCATTTTGAGCCTGAAAAACTTTGTCTGCTTGAATCACATAGTCAGGATTTATAAAGGTTTATCCTATGGCCTGGAGAAGGCAATGGCACTCCACCCCAGTACTCTTGCCTGGAAACTCCCATGAACGGAGGAGCCTGGTGGGCTGCAGTCCATGGGGTAACGAAGAATTGGACATGACTGAGCGACTTTACTTTCACTTTTCACTTTCATGCACTGGAAAAGGAAATGGCAACCCACTCCACTGTTCTTGCCTGGAGAATCCCAAGGACGGGGAAACCAGGTGGGCTGCAGTCTATGGGGTTGCACAGAGTTGGACACGACTGAAGCGACTTAATAGTAGCAGCATTCTATTGCTTGAGTCTTTCTAGCATTGAACTTTCTAGGTAGCCAGTACAGATTTATACAGATTTTAAATCTTCCTCCAGTTCTTGAGGTAAATAATCACTTCCTCACAGGCAGAAAAGTTCTTTTCTACATTGTGCTCTACCCCTCAGCACCTATAGGATGAATAAAGCAGTAATAATACACTTTAAGAGTCAGACATGACTTAGCAACTGGAACAACAATAACAATATACTTTAAATGAGGAAGCAATGATAAATTCCCTCCAGATTACCTTCTCAACGTATCACTCGCATGCTCAAATACCTTTAATAGTTCCCCTCTGCCTGATAATCTTTCCAACCCTTTATCAGGTATTCAAGAAAAAAATACCTCCAAAATGAGTTATCAACAAGTTATCAAACAAGCTTATCTGGCTGAAACTCTGCAACAACCAGTCTAGATTTTTTTTATCCCATGAACATGCGCCATACCTAAGTGTGTGCCTTTGCCTGTTTTCCCATTCCTGGAATGTCTCTCTCACTCTTTGCTATTTATTTGAATCCTATTCATTCTTCCAAAGTATAGTTCAATGATGGCCTGCATAGAGTTTTCTCCAGTCATTTCAACCCATGTTAAATGCTCACTCATAAGAGTCTAAGCACTATAAGTCTAAAACATATTCATTCTGGCCCTTAAGCAAAGAGTACCCTATACTTTTAATGTCAGCCAAAATAGCTTTATTAAAAATTTTGTCTTATTGCTCTAAAATAACTTTTTAAAAGATCTTTTGATGAGGACCATTTTAAAAATCTTTAATTTTTTAAAGATTGCTTCTATTTTATGTCTTGGTTTTCTGGCCCCAGGCATGTGGGATCTCAGCTCCCCAACCAGGGACTGAACCCACCCCCTCTGCATTGGAAGGCAAAGTCTTTACCATTGGACCACCAGGGAAGCCCCCAGAATAATTTTTAAGAGTGGCGAAGGAACAGACTGCGCTCTGTACCTCTTCTGGATCACACTGGCATCTTACAGTAGTGAGTGGATATACTTGCTTAAAATGAATGAAAATTAGCAAACTTAGGATAATGTACTTTTATCACCAGACCAACCTGACTTTATAGCATGAGAGAAATAATGAAGAAAAAAAAAGAGATTACTGAATTAAATAGGGGAAGCAATCTTATGGGATAGGAAAAAGGGCTTTCAAATCCAGGGGGACTAGATTTTATGAATGGTTTCTATGGTAGGGACAGAGCACAGAGCAAGTAGCTGGTTAAAAGAAAAAAAGAAGGAGGGGGTGGGCATAAGGGTAAATAAAGAGTTAGTATTTTGTTTAAAAGGTGAGAGAGAGACAGGAGGTACGCACCTAGGGAGAAAGTCTGGACTTAGGAAAGGTAAGCAAGACTGCAGGATGGGAAAGGAAAGGAAAGAGTTCTGTACCTGCTTTATGTGTGTGTAAAAGTTGCTCAGTCAAGCCTGATTCTTTGCGACACCATGGACTGTAGCCCGCCAGGCTCCTCTGTCCATGGGATTTTCCAGGAAAGAATGCTAGAGGGGGTTGCCATGCCCTCCTCCAGGGGATCTTCCAGACCCAGCGATTGAACCTGGGTCTCCTGCATCGCAGGCAGATTCTTTACCATCTGAGCCACCAGGGAAGTCCTGTGTACGCTTTAGGGTTTATTTAAATGCTGCTCTCCAGAAAATTAAACTTCAAATTCATCCTGGATGCTGAAATTCAAATATAAAATATGAAAATATATAACCTAAGGAGTCTGGCCTTTTATTTACAGAAGAGTAAATACAATTAGAATGACACATTTGTAGAGTTTATTCACAATACAGGGCCCCACATACAAAAGGCACTCAAATATGGAAGGAAAACCAGCTAGGCTCCACAACTGGAATCCCCAGAACTGTGCATATATATGTATACCATGGCCTCTGGTGATATAGATTATCAATATATGTAACTAATAAACACGTATTTCTTACCTTTGTCTTCTCCCTGCTCACCAATAACCCATACTTCTTTTCCTGAAGTCTGTGCCTTCAAGACATGTGTAATAATATATTGTAATCTCTGTGAATCCAGATTGCACCCAATTCCAATCACTCGGTTTACAGGAAATGCACTCAGTTTCCAAGTCACATAGGTCATGATTTCCACTAAATATTACATGCAAGGTGAAAATATAAATTATTTTTAAAAATATACTTCTAGCCTAGTTCCTAAACAAAATATTTTAATAAAGCATACCAAAACCTGTATATATTCTTCTTAGGTCTTAAATGAACTATGAGGCATTATTTATTTTTATTATATATTATATTAATTTATTTTAATTAACAATTAACAACAGCTAACCAGTATTTGCCATCATTTTACATACCTTTGTATTAAATATAAACTTTTTACAGTGGAAAACAGATCATGTATTAGAGCAGTTAAGGATGAAAGAGGAAAACTGGGTATAGAAAACCAGAAGATAATTTTTTTCACTGATCAAGTTCTCTTTTACATCTAGCTTAAGGTGAATTTCTACCTTGAAATTAAAACACTGATTCATACACCACTACCATGTACTACAGCATTATCAACAAAAACACAACCATTTTTTACTTCTACGCCAAAAAGACGTCAGGAATTTAAAACCAACGTCTTTCAATCAATTACTGTAAGAAAACAAGTGAAATGCCTATCATACTCCTCTACTGGGAACATTTTTTTTTTTAAATCTGTTCACCCATTTGAGTCCAGTACCATCTAATCCTCTGAAAAAATTTCTCAAGTAATTTGAGAAACAATTAAAAATAAAAAATGTTAAAAATCCACTCTGGCGTGCTCACTAGCATCTTATGACACTTCAGAGTTAACAGAAGATCCTTCCTATAAGATACTGCATCTTTCTCTTGGGCGATTAACTGTTTTCTCACTGAGAAAGGCATGGCTAACAGCCTGGAACATATTAAAAGTAGTACTGCATAAAAAATTGTAAGTTGCAACCTTCTAGTTAATGCCAGTCAGTAACAGTAACTGGCTGACAGGATGTGGAAAGTACTGCCTTGTTCATCAAAAGAGCAATTGAACTGAATACTCTAGCTGTCCCTTTATAACCCTGATTTATGATTTATCAGAAACGGCAATTCTACTGAGGCACTGGGCCATCAAGTTCATTTAGAATAAAACCTTATACCTGGTTGAGATGCAACGAGCAGGATGCTGTGCTGACTATAATGTCCCAGCGCTGGGACAAGGGCTCTGAACATGTCCACATTGCTCTGCACCACGTCGAGGTAGGACTGACAACTACCCAGAGAGTTGGCTGTGAAGATAACCACCTTGGAATGAGCAGAGGCAGACAAATCTAATGAATAAAAAGAAACAGTCTGAGCTCACGATAAAGGTTTTAACCAAGTTCTTGTTCGTGATGATCAGGTTTTTCTTTTCTACAATTACACAGCTATTAGCAGTTGCCTCCAGATCAACCCTGTCTCTGTAGGAAGGATACAAAATGCTGAGATCTGCTCCAGAAAGAGAATTAGAAGCAACAGTATATCCCAAGGGAGGAAAGAGCAGAAAAGATAAAATAAACTACAGGATCCAGAGTTTACAAGCAGGGAGGTATTCGGTTTTTTATATAATTCACAATTTTCTTAGAAAAAATAAATATATGCTATAGGCAGAATGCACCCATAATCACTTACATCACTGATTTTTAAACTCTAAGTTTAGGAGTCCTACAGTTCCTTGAAAGTGACTCAGAGACCATGCAGGAATAGTAAAAAGTAGAAAGATGGCTGGCAGGCACAGCTTCATGCAATTTACTTTGACCTCTGCAAGCGGTGCAGTGCTGCCTGTATCTGCTTTATCTATTAAGGATTCTACTTCAAAGAGGAAAAAAATGATTTGAAATTCTTTAAATAGTGTTGGCTCATTTTCTACTTTTCCTTACATTGAAGCCCAGTATATTGGTTTTAGGTTCAAGTGAAAGAGGAGAGTGAAAAAGTTGGCTTAAAGCTCAACATTCAGAAAACGAAGATCATGGCATCTGGTCCCATCACTTCATGGCAAATAGATGGGGAAACAGTGGAAACAGTGGCTGACTTTATTTTTTTGGGCTCCAAAATCACTGCAGATGGTGACTGCAGCCATGAAATTAAAAGACGCTTACTCCTCGGAAAGAAAGTTATGACCAACCTAGATAGCATATTGAAAAGCAGAGACATTACCTTGCCAACAAAGGTCCGTCTAGTCAAAGCTATGGTTTTTCCAGTGGTCATGTATGGATGTGAGAGTTGGACGGTGAAGAAAGCTGAGCACCAAAGAATTGATGCTTTTGAATTGTGGTGTTGGAGAAGACTCTTGAGAGTCCCTTGGACTGCAAGGAGATCCAATCAGTCCATTCTAAAGGAGATCAGTCCTGGGTGTTCATTGGAAGGACTGATGTTGAAGTTGAAATTCCAATACTTTGGCCACCTTATGCGAAGCGTTAACTTATTGGAAAAGACCCTAATGCTGGGAAGGATTGTAGGCAGGGGGAGAAGGGGACAACAAAGGATGAGATGGCTGGATGACATCACCGACTCAATGGACATGGGTTGGGGTAGACTCCGGGAGTTGGTGATGGACAGGGAGGCCTGGCGTGCTGCGATTCGTGGGGTCGCAAAGCGTCGGACACGACTGAGTGACTGGACTGAACTGAAGATTTGAATTAGAAAAAAAAAAATTGCTTTAGGGAATTTCCCACATGAGGGCTCTGAAGAATCTTTAAAAATTAGATTAAGTCCTTGAATATATGTCTAATATATTTTAACCGCAGAAAACTAAATAATACTATAGGATAACAAATTGATAATCATTTTCCACTTTACTTTCACTTCCTCTTATCTCATTGGAACTGTGGTGTTGGAGAAGACTCTTGAGAGTCCCTTGGACTGCAAGATCCAAGCAGTCCATTCCAAAGGAGATCAGTCCTGGGTGTTCTTTGGAAGGACTGAAGCTAAAGCTGAAACTCCAGTACTTTGGCCACCTCCTGCGAAGAGTTGACTCATTGGGAAAGACTCTGATGCTGGGAGGGACTGGGTGCAGGAGGAGAAGGGGACGACAGACGATGAGATGGCTGGATGGCATCACCGACTTGATGGACGTGAGCTTGAGTGAACTCCGGGAGTTGGTGATGGACAGGGAGGCCTGGCGTGCTGCAATTCATGGGGTCACAAACAGTCGGACACGACTGAGCAACTGAACTGAACTGAACTGAATGGGATTCACATATAAGCAACTGTTATGACGTGGGAAAAGCTGTTCAGAATTCATACCTCTGACCTTTAAGCACACTGAAGCTATTTCACAACTGCATTACTCTCTATTACATTGTATGTCTTGCAGTAAACTTAGACTGAAGTCGCTCAGCTGTGCCCAACTCTTTGCGACCCCATGGACTGTAGCCTACCAGGCTCCTCTGTCCATGGGTTTTCCCAGGCAAGTGTACTGGAGTGGGTTGCCATTTCCTTCTCCAGGGGATCTCCTCGACCCAGGGATCAAACCCAGGTCTCCCGCATTGCAGGCAGCACTTTACCGTCTGAGCCACCATGGAAGCATTGTCTTGCAGTAAGCACAGGCCAAAACAGTGGCCAGAATTATCAGCATCAGTAACAGCAAAAAATAAAGTAACAGAGATATACCAGTTCAGTCAACACGTATAAATCTTTATTAGCATCCCAGTGAGACAATGAGTAGGTTCCAGAGTTTACAGTCCTAATTAAGCCTCTTAATTAATTTTTCTAAACAAGTTGCAGAAGGGAACCTGTGTGCAATGTGTCTGTGACATGCACTATCCAATTTTAGTTCATATTCTGATACAATTGTGGGGGTAGAGATCCAAAAAACTGAAGTCCTAGATTTTAATTATGTTTCTTCATGAATACTCTTAATTCCTATGTTCTAATGCTCAGACAAAAAACCTGGTGATGAGTCTAAATCTCAGTACTGGAAGACATTAGAAGTGAAAGGATAATTAACACTTCCATACCACTTCTATGTGCCAGGTACTATTCTAAGACCTTGACATGTACCTACTCATTTAATGTAGTCCACAACACATTGTGGGGTCCATATAATCCCCATTTTACAGATGAGGAGTCTGAGGCATAGAGAAGTTTAGTAACTTGCTCAAAGTTATAGAGCTAGTAAACAGCAGAGTCAGAATTCAAGCCCAGGCAATCTGGCTTCAGAGTGCTGATAAACATGCTATATTTAGAAACTCAGTCCTATACTCTCATAAAATGGAAGGAAATTGATATCTGGAAGGACAAGGGAGCTTGTCCATATTATTAAATATCAGTGAACGGTTTAACTATGACCCTACTGTAAGGTCGGACCCCAGGGGCCATGATGGGCTGCCCCTTCCCTCCCCCGCCGGCGGGGGAAGTCCCTAAGGAAGGGGCCTCCCAGATCCCAGGGACCAGTGACAGCACAGTTTGCCAGCTAAAGCCGCCCCACCTCCGCCGCGTAGAAGGACCTATCAGTCCGCGACACCCTGGCCCGGTAACCTATCCAAACCCCCATCCATTAACCTGCCCATCCCTCGCAGCGTGCACATATAAACAAACTTCTAACCCCGCCCGGGAGCGCTTCGTCATTAAAGCCTGTTAGACACTTTTTTGGTGTCCTGGTCGTCTTTTACCTAACACCTACAACCAAGACAGGCCCCAACCTATCTTGCCAAGATTTTTCTTTTCTTTTCCTCCTGTAGCTTCCTCTACTTCAAATGATGGAAATGCCCTCACCCTCAAGGATGAGTTAGAAGTAAACAGAGCAGTACCAAGTGCAAGAAAGGCTTCCTGCTTCAAAGCCTTTTACTCTCTCCATAGGCCTGGGGTGGCTAGTAAGGCTTCTGTAAGTTTAAAAAGCACACAGGTGATTCTCACACAAGTGATCAACCTATAACCCGCTGACTACTGAGCAAACTTTACTTTGTTCCGTATGTCAGCAACAACTTATAATATTCAACTACTGAACATTTCTTTCTCCAGGCACAGACATACCCATACACACATTTTGCTCATGTATGCTGAGACTATTTATTTCTGGAATGAATCATAAGAAATTGGTAACAAATTTATTTGAAATGCCAGCTCAGCTGCTTACTGTGTGACTAAAGCCATAATCTCTCTGAGAAAACTATAAAATAAACTAACAGCAGTAATGGGATATGAATACATGTAAATTAGCTTGAATATATTGCTGATTCCCTGAAAAAACATGGCATCTATAATTAAGGAATAAGAGACCAACATAATAGTGTCTTCAGCCAGGAAATGACATAATCAAAATAATATCATAGGATAATTATTCTATTAGCTCTGTTTAATATAAAAGAAATCAGCAAGAAAGAAACAGGAACCTTCTTATACTGCTGGTGAGAGTATAAATTAGTACAACTCAAAAATATATATTTTAAAAAACACCTTTTATGAATTCCCTGGCAGACCAGTGGTTAGGACTCTGCTTCCACTGAAGAGGGTAAGCACTGAATCCCTGGTCTGGGAACTAATTTCCTGCATGCCTCAAGGCATAGCCAAAATTAAAGAAAAATTTGACTTAACATAAATAGAAACAACTTTTGACCCAGTAATTGTACTTTATCCTACTGGGTAGAGAAATACATAGAGATTTTTACATTACAATGTTCTCTGTAGCATTATTTGTAATCACCAAAAACCAAACAAAAAAATTAAATGTCTATACCAATAGGAGATACTCAACCGATGGAGTATTATTAAGAAACTGTTCAAGAAATATAGGTATTTAGATCTCTATGTGCTGTTAATAATGATCTTCAAAATGGTAATATAAATTTATCAACAACTTAAACACAGAATTGCCATATGGTCTGGCAATTCCACTTCTGGGGACATCCCTGAAGGAACTGAAAAGAGATGTTCAAACAAATATTTGTACATACTACTCACAAGCAGGACTACGCACAAGAGCAAAAAGCAACTGATAAACAGATAAATAAAATGTGGCATATCCACACCACAGAATATTATTCAGCCATAAACAGGAGGGGTGCACTGATACACACTACAATATGGATGAACCCTGAAACATTGCGCTGAGTGAAGAAAGCTAGGCACGAAGGCCACAGGCTATGTAATTCCATTCATATGAAACATCCAGAAAAGGCAGATCCACAGAACAGGCCAGTGACTGCCAGGGCCTTGGGGAGAGGGGAAAAAGGGGAGTGACTGCTTAAGGTACGGAGGGTTTCCTTCGGGGCTAGGAAAAATGCTCTGGAACTAGATAGTGGCGATGGTTGCACAACACTGTGAAAGTGCTGACGTCACTCATGTAAGTTTACGATATGTATTTTAGCACAATACAAAAAAAAAGGGATAAAAATATTAAGTGCAAAAAACAAGTGCAGAACCAATATGACTCCTAAAGCAATTACTCTTTTAACAGTTCCCTCAGTATTTCTCCAGATTTAGCCTATGTACACACTGTTTGTTTACGTATATATAGTATGGACATTTGCAGGGTCATATACACACATGTATATCCTTTTCCAAAGTATTTTAGCAGCTATTTAAAAAAATCCAAACGGAGCAAAGTACAACTCTAGGATGATTATCAATGCCTGTCATGATGGGGCATTAATAAAATGTCAAAATGAGCTTTAAAAAAAAAAAAAAGAGCTTCAGTTCAGTTCAGTCACTCAGTCGTGTCCGACTCTTTGCGACCCCATGAACTGCAGCACGCCAGGCCTCCCTGTCCATCACCAACTCCCGGAGTTCCAAACTCACGTCCATCGAGTCCATGATGCCATCCAGCCATCTCATCCTCTGTCGTCCCCTTCTCCTCCTGCCTTCAATTGCTCCCAGCATCAGAGTCTTTTCCAATGAGTCAACTCTTTGCATGAGGTGGCCAAAGTACAGGAGTTTCGGCTTTAGCATCAGCCCTTCCAATGAACACCCAGGACTGATCTCCTTTAGAATGGACTGGTTGGATCTCCTTGCAGTCTAAGGGACTCTCAAGTCTTCTCCAACACCACAGTTCAAAAGCATCAATTCTTCGGTGCTCAGCTTTCTTCACAGGGCAACTCTCACATCCATACATGACCACTGGAAAAACCATAGCCTTGACTAGACGGACCTTGGTTGGCAAAGTAATGTCTCTGCTTTTGAATATGCTATCTAGGTTGGTCAGAACTTTCTTTCCAAGGAGTAAGTGTCTTTTAATTTCATGGCTGCAATCACCATCTGCAGCTTACTTTACAATAATTATTAATGTGCTTTTCCATATCATAGAACATATCTGAGATGTTAGTAACATTAAATCACTTCATATAATAGTAATTAAATTGTTACCAGGACTATGCAATCAAAATTAACAAGGGGAACATGAAAGTTACCCCAAAATAGTACTCATTCATTCAAAACTCCTTACTTGATGGCCAGCAAACCGTATATATCTACTCCAAGGATTGTAGTCTTTCAATTATCTGAAATAATTGTTACTGATGGTTAATGGGACACACAGGAGGAAACAATTTCCTCGGGTCCTAAATGGCCTCACAATCTCTAGGGTCCGTGTACCAAGCAGTCTCTCCTGGAGAGATTTGGAAGGGTTAAGAGGTCCATTAAGAACTTCAGTACCAGTACCTGGAAACAGCAGGCACAAGAGACTACTCAGCTCTCCAAAAGATCCTACAAAAGGATTATTAAGGCAACTATTGTACTCTTTTCAGAGAAGGAAAATAAATCCATTGTATCTTACAGGGATCAAGAGACTTGCCACACCTACTATATCCAATGTTTATAACCTATAGGTACAATTTCAACTTTTCTGATCCACTGTGGTTCTTAGTACATTCAGGCTTGTGAAATCATATGTCTGATTATTTCACTTGGAAAATATGGTTAAGAATACTGGAGACCTGTGTAAGGAAAAGTGAAGGAAAGCTAAGCAACTATAACATATTACAACCTGACTGACTCTAGCTATAACCTGGTTTCTGAGACTAAACATTCTCTAGTTCAATGGTCTTCCAATTTTTTTGATCATGTATCCCTGGTGATAAAGTAATTTTAATCCTCAATCATATTTATATTCACCTACATATATACATATCTATACTAATATATTACATACATTGTTAAATAGATGTAAATCTTTTGAATTAAAAACAGGAAATAAAAATTACTTTTTAACATTTTAAATTTCATTTGTTAATGATATAAATTCTCTTTTTGTTCCTGTTAAAATTCACTTTAACAATATTTTTAGTGAAATCAATGTGAATACAATTAAAAAAAAATTTTTTTAATTCAAAAGATTTGCATCTATTTAACAATGTATATAATATATACAGGGTTTGGTGCTTGCCACCAAGTAAGGAGTTGCTATATATAGCACTTTGCTATATACCAAGAGGTATATATTAATTCCCATTCTACGGATAATAAGACCAAACTTTGAGAGATTATATCATCTGGCACATGGCAAAACTAGTATACAAACCCCAACCTGTCTAACTCTAAAAACATTGTTGTTAACCAATATATTATGAAAAAGGAAGAGTTTAGAGGAAATAATTTATACTAAGGTGTGAGTCAGATACCAAGAACAAATCCTTCCAACCAATATGAATGTTATCCGCTTATCTCTTATTAACATCATTAGTTGTGATCTCTCTACTTAATTTATATGAATCTTAGTTTCCCAATATGTAAACTGAGGGACTTGGAGTAGGTGATCTTTAAGATGCTTTCAGTATTCAAATTCTAGGACTCCAGGCAGAACACAGAGAATTTTTAGGGCAGTGAAATACTTGATACTATAAAGGTAAATACATGTTCGATTTGTCCACATTCAAAGAATACTCAGACAAGAGTGAATCCTAATGTAAACTATGGACTGTAGATGATAATGATGTGTCCAGGGAGGTCTGTCAATTGAACTACTCAAGTAGGGGATGTTGACGATGCAGAGCCTATGCAAGTACAGGGCAGGAGGTATACAGAAAACCTCCATACCTTCTGTCCAGCAGCACCCTGAACCTGAAACTGCCCTAAAAAATATAACCTACAGAAAAACTGACTCAAATACAGAGGCAAACAAGGCACAAATCTTTGAAGCAGAACAGCCAGACCTTTGCTGATCTCCACATTAGGCAGGTTGAAGATGTCAAGGTCCATCATCCCTCCTTTAGTCCCTTCTGAGAAGTCTAAAAGGACCAGTTTGTCTGCAATGCCCTGGACAGTGCAAAAAGAAAAAGAACAGAATTACACTGAACATGCCCAGTTACTCGGTTGAAATTTATACAAAGATGACAGCTAAAGAAAGTGTGTGTGTGTGTGTGTGTGTGTGTGTGTGTCGGCTCAGGTCCTCAGTTGTGTCCAGCTCTTTGTGACACCATGACTGTGGCCCACCAGGCTTCTCTGTCCGTGGATTTTTTCAGGTGAGAATACTGGAGCAAGCTGCCATTTCCTACTCTAGGGGATCTTCCCGACCTACATCTGTTGCATCTCCTGCATTGGCAGGCGGATTCTCGGCCACTGCGCCACCTGGGAAGCCCAAAGAAGAACACACATGGGCCTTATGTACTCTTGTGAAGGAAGTAACACAACAGCAATAAGAGGGACATGCAAGCAAGAACACAGTATCATGCACTTGAATGATGGGATCCTTTGGCTTAACCAAAAACTGTGTTCTAACAGGGTCTAAATACAAAGTCTCAAATTGCAGCTGTCTTTTGATGGGATAATGAGTAATAAAGATGACATGGTGCACTCAATACATTTGCTGTTGTTTTTGAGTTTGTTTCTGTTTTGTCATAACTTCCAATTCTAAAGAATCTAGAGTGACTTTTTGGTCTATTTTAGCACCATTGGTCATTTAGCATTTGGTTATCTTAGCACCATTTGGTTCAAGCATGAAAGTCAACATTAAAGCCAAGTTTCTCTAAAGAAAACAAAAAAGATAATAGACATAGAGCTAAAACAGAACCAATTATCATGCAGTACTCTCTCCCAGAGATCTCATGGAAAATATTCCACACGCCAGTAGACAGCTCCCTGGGTGCCATGGTGGGTTGACTGTTTATTACGGCACAGAAACTCCTGAGAGTCAATTTACCTTTGTGAGAGTCCTTTTTCCAAAAAGTAAAGGATCTGAGCATCTCTCCTAACTTAGAGCTTCTCAGCCTTTAAGAGGGAACCATTTAATACATCAGTGAAGCACACTGATCATGAGGGATACCTTTAAACTGGAATAGGGCCTGAGATTGGGGATTTCTAATAAGATCTCAAATGATGCCAATGCCACACATTGGGTAGTAGGATCTAGAATACAGGATCCATAAACAGAATGCTCAGCCTCAAACCCTGGCTCCTTTTATTAACAGTATGATTTGGGGCAAACTGGGTAACCTCCCTATGCCCTGGTTTCTCCATTTGTCAAACAACAGTAATGATAGTACATGAGCAAATTTGGAAAACTCAGCAGTGGCCGCAGGACTGGAAAAGGTCAGTTTTCATTCCAATCCCAAGGAAAGGCAATGCCAAAGAATGCTCAAACTACCGCACGACTGCACTCATCTCACACGCTAGTAACGTAATGCTCAAAATCCTCCAAGCCAGGCTTCAGCAATATGTGAACCGTGAACTTCCTGATGTTCAAGCTGGTTTTAGAAAAGGCAGAGGAACCAGAGATCAAAGTGCCAACATNTCGATAAAACTCAGTACTATTAGGGATGCCAAAATGAGGCTGATGTGTACATTGTTATTAGCAGCATAAATTACTTCTGCCTGTCTGAAGAGCAATCTAGCAATATATAGTACGTGCCATAAAAACTATTCATGCCCTCTGAGTCATAGTACTACTTCTGAGATTCTGTACATCTAAAAGAAAATTCAGACAAGAAAATAAGCAACTTCTAAGGCAATGTTTATAGAAATACTCTATTTAGTAACAAAAGATCTGCAAACATTTCAAATCCCAATTAAGAAGAAGAGTACATTCAGACAGAGGATGGAGGAAATGAAACTACAATGTGCTATAAGTTAACATATATTGTCCTGAATGGTCAGCTTTTAAAATCTTCTAGCTCCCTGGATACAATTTCTCTCTTTGCTTAAGTAGAACCTACCTCCAAGACATAAGTGAATCTTAAATAGAAAGAGACGAATTTACATGTCAACCAATCAAATTTTAGTAGAACAGAAACTCAAATACCAGCTACCAAACAAATATATCAAGGGAGAGCCAGTCTATTTTGGGCTACATTGCTCAAATGACACAGACACGCTATTACCATGACACTGGGGACACTGGGCTGGGGAGGGTCTTTTCAGCTTCAGTGGAGGGAGATTTAAGCCTTTCCAAAAATAATTTATATAGAAAAGATACAGTAAAAAAAGGTTGATGAAAAAATAGACAAATCTCAGACCACTGTAAAATATCAAATCAGGAACTATGATCCTAAAAGAAAGTGGAGTAATTACACAAGAAAAGGCAATTTTAAAAAATGTTGACTTTAGAAAGAGCTAAATTAAGTATTATATTAAATAAGAGTTTAATTAAAGCAGCATGACTCAGAAAACACAAAAGAATTTGTGACTAAGTCAGATGAGTGTCAACCTGAGGTTCCCTTGAATGAGGATGATGAGCCCATTGTTCAAACCAGGTTTTCCAAGCCTAGTCCATGTCTAACTACTAATTATGAAACAACATTACTAATGAGAGCTTTCAGCTATTTTTTTGTCAACTTACTAAATATATTTTAAGGCAAAATAAGGTTTTCCCACATGACAAAATGAAGCCATTATTTCTTGTGTGTTAAAACAGAAACTGCCTAAAAGTGTAGCAATATGACATGTATTTATAACCACTATGCTTACGTACTTTGGCTGAAATTGCTAATGTGCAGGCAATTCCCAGTTCTCCACCTCCAACCACGGTAATTTTATTGACTGTTTTATGCTCACGATTTGCCCAGTTCTTTGAATTTATATCTGAGACACCTAAAAAGAAAAGCAGATTATCATAATTTAAAAATAATATCAAAAGTCTTTTTAGCATTAAAAAAAAAACAAACTTTAATAACTTGAAAAGTTATTTAATAACAGAAAAGATGGTACTAGGCACTCCATACAGGCATTCAAAAATATTTTTGAACAAATGAAATACAAGGAAGACAGGAATCTCATATTAAATATTTTATTAGAGGCTACCACTTTAAAAAGAAAAGGTCTTTCTAAGCTTTAAAAAAATAGGATTTCCATAATTTTGAAAAACATTGTGACTCTTTACTGCTCTACTCTACAATGAAAAAAATGTTTAAAACTTACTAAATTATTGCAAGAATGGTTATTTTCCTTTGTCCTCAATGAAAAACAATGAGAATCACAGATTCTCTGGTCCAATAGAGGCAAAAAGCTACATACACATATAATGAAAAAGGTTTGGGATCATTAATATATATCAAATGGTTTTCAACAAAACAAATTATCTTATCTGTCAGGATAAAAGTAATCTTTTACATTTTAAGAAACCATATTCATTGGAACTATATGGTAATACCCTATGATAAATATATAGGAATTTTTTGACCCAACACAATTATGTATATACACAAGCATGTATTTATTTATAGAAATCAAGTAGCAGAGAATAAAGGATATTGGTGAGAAACTGTAAACTCATAAGCTATTATTAACAAAAATACAAACCTTCAGTGATTTTTGCAATATAGGCTAGCAAGTCTACCTGCCGTGCCTCGTCAGATGATGACAGAGAATACAGGGGCAGTTCCTCTTGAAATTTGGCAATCATTTCTTTAATTAATCCAACAATGATAGATTTAGGCTACAGAATACACAAAGGGAAAAGTTATGCAGAAATCTCGCTAAGGAATACTACCTTATTAATCTATACGTTGTTAGAGTTAGCCAAAAGAATACTGCATAATGCTCTCATTTTTTGAAAACCCATACAAACCCATACAAAAATGACATAGTACTTTTAACTGAAAAACTTAATTCTTTTAATTAAAAAATACAGGGAGAAGTGCTAAAACTATATCTCCAAAAAGTGCAACAACACCAGAAATGTGTTTACTAGTAGAGTATCTATATGTGGTAACAGTCTTGTCTATCTGTCTTTTAAAAATTTTATTTTTAAATAACTGCAGATTTACAGAAAAGCTGGCAAAAAAATAGTACAAAGAATTTTCATATGTTCTTCACTCAGATTGCTCAAATTTTAACATTTTATTACATGTGCTTTCTCAGTGCCTTTTCCTCTATTTTCTGAACCAACTGAAAATAAACTGAAGATATGATACCCTTTCACTCCAAATACTTTAGCAGATATTTCCTAAAAGAAAAAAACAAAACAGTGTCCTATACAGCCACTATCAAATAAAAAAAATAATGCTCATAAAATATTTATCGAATCCATTACTGCTTATTTGAACTGGTAAAACAACCTTAATGAAATGCACTTAACCTCTCTGAGCTTCAGTATTATCAGCAATATAATGTGAATAATAAATTCCAATAAATATGAGAAACAAATGAGCTAATGTATGCAAATTATGTTGTGAGTATAAAATATATGTTTATTATTATTATAAGGAATACTTAAAGTGGTTTGCTCATTTTAAAAATTGCTTAATTCTTCAATCTGAGTTTCACTCTTTATAAAGAGAAAGAAGTAGATAATACAATACGTGAAGTTGTCAAGTGTAAGAAAATTTGGGGAGATGGTCATTGTGGCAAATTGGAAAGAGTACATGTACAGTCACTCAAATTTATATTAAGAACATAACAAAACAAAGCAAAACAAAACCTCTTTGCTGTTCAAACAAAATTTTGTAGGCCTAATGCTGCACACTGACTCTCTTGGGGAAAATGTCTGCAATCCTTAGCCTAAGTGACCTCCAGAGTCCTTTTAGCTCCAAAACACTGTATAATTGTAGTAATACTATACAATTTCAACTGCATGTGGGACTTACTGCAGTACTTTTTTAATCATAACTCATACTTTCTGAAGTGAAATATAGCTGATTTACGGTGTGGTGTTAGTTTCAGGTATACAGCAGAGTGAATCAGATATAGATATATAGATACACAGATTATAGACATAAGTATATCTATCTATCTAGTCTCCTCCAGATGCCTTTCATTATAGCTTACTACAAGACAGTGAAACATAGGGCTTTCCTGGTGGCTCAGTGGTAAAGAATCTGCCTGCCAGTGCAGGAGACACGGGTTCCATCTCTGATCCGTTAAGACCCCGCATGCCATGGAGCAACTGAGCGCATGTGTCACAACTATTGAGCCTGTGCTCTAGAGCCTGGGGCTACAACTGCTGACCACACGACACGGCTCCTGAAGCCCGTGAGCTCTCGAGCCTGTGCCGCGCACCAGGAGAAGACGCCGCAAGAACAAGCTCGTGGCCTGCAGCTACAGAGCAGCCACTGTATTAACGAAGACCCAGCACACCCAAAAACGAGTGAATAAATAAACATTTTAAAAAGGATATTGAATATAGTTCTCTGTGCTATCCCGTGGATCTTTTTAATCTATTTTATTCATGTATTTTTATTTTTTGGCCACATGGCGCTACATGTGGGATCTTAATTCCCTGACTCACGTACCCTGCATTGGAGGTGCAGAGTCTTAACCACAGGACCACCAGGGAAGTCTCTACATATTTTATACATAGTAGTGTGTATCTGTTCATCCCACACCCCTAATTTATCCCTCCACTCCCCCTAAATGTAATTCTTCTAAGTAGGGCCATTTAAATAATGTATCTTCTTTAAGACTAGTTTTGGCTTATAATAAAGAGGTTCAGAAAGTGAAATCAACACTGTTTGAACTGAAAGCAAGCACAACCTTGACTAGATTTTGGGACTACCTCTGAGTATTTATTAAACAAACTATGAAAAGAGATGCCAAAGTAAACCACAAAGAGGAAATAGGGAAGATAAGTTCACACAGCAGGACACAGCACAGATGTAAAAAAAAAAATAGTTTTTTGTTTAACAGAGAATAAAAATGGATGAAGGAGATAGACAATTCAAAAATGAAGAAACATACATGATAAATAAATACATGATAAGATTTCTATTTCTCAAGTAACAAAAAAACTAAGCATTAAGGTTAAAGACATCAATTTTGTCCTTCCAACTAACAAATTTGTACCATGCCCTAGGGAAAACCACTAGACCATTCAGGAATGACCTAAATCAAATCCCTTATGATTATACAGTGTAAGTGACAAACAGATTCACAGGATTAGATCTGACAGACAGAGTGCCTGAAGAACTATGGATGGAGGTTCATGACATTGCACAGGAGGCAGTCATCAAGACCATCCCCAAGAAAAAGAAACACAAAAAGGCAAAATGTTTCTCTGAGGAGGCCTTACAAATAGCTGAGAAAAGAAGAGAAGTGAAAGGCAAAGGAGAAAAGATATAAGCATCTGAATGCAGTTCAAAGAATAGCAAGGAGAGATAACTATGGATGGAGGTTCATGACATTGCACAGGAGGCAGTCATCAAGACCATCCCCAAGAAAAAGAAACACAAAAAGGCAAAATGTTTCTCTGAGGAGGCCTTACAAATAGCTGAGAAAAGAAGAGAAGTGAAAGGCAAAGGAGAAAAGATATAAGCATCTGAATGCAGTTCAAAGAATAGCAAGGAGAGAAAAGAAAGCCTTCCTCAGCGATCAATGCAAAGAAATAAAGGAAAACAATAGAATGGGAAAGACTAGAGATAAAAAAGACTCTCTCTTCAAGAAAATCAAAGATAATAAGAGAATATTTCATGCAAAGATGGGTACAATAAAGGACAGAAATGGTATGGACCTAACAGAAACAGAAGATATTAAGAAGAGGTGGCAAGAATACACAGAAGAACTGTACAAAAAGCTTCACAACCCAGATAATCACGATGGTGTGATCACTCACCTAGAGCCAGACATCCTGGAATGTGAAGTCAAGTGAGCCTTAGAAAGCATCACTGTGAACAAAGCTAGTGGAGGTGATACAACGCCAGTTGAGCTATTTCAAATCCTGAAAGATGATGCTGTCAAAGTACTGCACTCAATATGCCAGCAAATTTGGAAAACTCAGCAGTGGCCACAGGACTGGAAAAGGTCAGTTTTCATTCCAATCCCAAAGAAAGGCAATGCCAGAGAATGCTCAAACTGCCACAAAACTGCACTCATCTCACACGCTAGCAAAGTAATGTTCAAAATTCTCCAAGCCAGGCTTCAACAGTACATAAAACGAGAACTTCCAGACGTTCAGGCTAGATTTAGAAAAGGCAGAGGAACCAGGGATCAGATTGCCAACGTCCGCTGGATCATCGAAAAAGCAAGAGAGTTCTGGGAAAACATCTACTTCTGTTTTATTGACTATGCCAAAGCCTTTGATTGTGTGGATCAAAACAAACTGAAAAATTCTCAAAGAGATGGGAATACCAGACCACCTTACCTACCTCCAGAGAAGTCTGAATGCAGGTCAAGAAGCAAGTTAGAACTGGACATGGAAAAACAGACTGGTTCCAAATCAAGGCTGTATATTGTCACCCTGCTTATTTAACTTATATGCAGAGTACATCATGAGATATGCCAGGCTGGATGAAGCACAATCTGGAACCAAGATTACCGGGAGAAGTATCAATAACTTCAGATATGCAGATGACACCACCCTTATGGCAGACAGTGAAGAACTAAAGAGCCTCTTGATGAATGTAAAAGAGTAGAGTGAAAATGCTGGCCTAAAACTCAACATTCAGACAACTAACATCATGGCATCCAGTCCCATCACTTTATGGCAAATAGATGAGGAAACAATGGAAACAGTAAGAGACTTTATTTTGGGGGGCTCCAAAATCACTCTAGATGGTGACTGAAGCCAAGAAATTAAAAGACGTTTGCTGCTTGGAAGAAAAGCTATGACCAACCTAGACAGCAAATTAAAAACCAGAGACATTACTTTGCCAACAAAGATCCATCTAGTCAAGGCTGTGGTTTTTCCAGTAGTCATGTATGGATGTGAGAGTTGGACCGTAAAGGAAGCTGAGTGCCAAGAATTGATGTTTTTGAACTGTGGTGTTGGAGAAGACTCATGAGAGTCCCTTGGACTGCAAGGAGGTCCAAGTCCATCCTAAAGGAAATCAGTCTGGAATATTCATTGGAAGGACTGATGTTGAAGCTGAAACTCCAATACTTTGGCCATCTGATGTGAAGAACTGACTCACTGGAAAAAACCCTGATGCTGGGAAAGACTGAAGGCAGGAGAAGGGGTCGATAGAGGATAAGATGGTTTGGATGGCATCACCAACTCGATGGACATGAGTTTGAGCAAGTTCTAGGAGTTGGTGATAGGGAAGCCTGGCATGCTGCAGTCCATGGGGTCGCAAAGAGGGAGACACAACTGAGCGACTGAACTGAACTGAATTCACCACATTTAACTGGTAATTTCATTATTTAAATCTCCAAGTAATGCAAATAATCTACAAGTTCATCAGGTAAACTACCCATCTAAACTCCACTACTGACAATTTGGTGTGTATCTTTTTCTTTCTTTTCCTTCTCTTTAGAAGTTTTCTTTATATGAAAAATATAGAAAACCATAAAACAAAGTGAAACACATCCACAGTTGCATACCCTTTTACAGTACATATATAAAATAAGAAATGATAATTCTAACACCACCCTTATACTTTAACCTCACTCCTCTCTGACATCCCTCTCCTACAACTTTCTCAGTATATACAAATATATTATAAATTCTTTTCATAAAAGTTTTACTTATAAAAATGAGAGCATATTCTATATCCATAATAAATAATAATAATAAATGGACCACAGAGATACGCCAAAGCTTGTTTTAAAGATAATACCTTCTTTTATAGCACCCTTTACAGCAAGGGTGCTATAAACCAGATACCCTCCTTCACTGATTTCTATTAATGGCAGAATCACAAGATTGTGTCTACTTCTTGGAAGCCAATTTGGGAAAATTTAAGAATACCCTTCAAAACATTTTGATCCAATAATTCCATTCCTAGAGTTTTATCATTAGAAATTATTAAAGATTTATAAGATATAGAGACATTTTATATTTACAAATATTTATATTTAAGGATGTTCATCATTAAATTTCTAACAAAGCAATTTACAAATATATCATGCAATATCCTAATGCTGGATCATCAGGCAACCATTTAAAAACCATGTGTTTTGAAAATACTGTTTAATATGGAAAAATGTGCAATATAATGACAGATGAAATATACAGAATGCATAATCTGAGTGTTTCTTTTTGTTCTGTGTTTTAAACCTGGGCCATATTTATTTTATTTTTTACTTTTATTTATCAATTTATTTGGCTGTGTCCCATGGCACGCAGGATTAGTGCCCTGAAACTGTGCTCCTTGCAGTGGAAGCTTGGAGTCTTATCCACTGGACTACCAGGGCAGTCCTTGTGAGGGCTTATAAAATATATAAACTAGTTTCATGCATCATTGGGGTGAATTTTTAAAACTTAACACTCAGTTAAAACAAGGCATGTAATAGAAGATCATATACAATATGATTAAATTTACATAAAGGTTAAAAACAGGCAAAGCTACAAATAAATACACCTATTACATAAGAATCTTTACTGGGGAGGAACTAGGAAATAATGCCTCAATATTTTGCTAGTAGCTCTTCATTTGCTGTATCAAACACCAAATGACTGTAAAAAGACAGAGAGTAAACAATGGTTGGCTCCCAGACCTGGAGAGAGCAGATTTAAGCAGACTGCTGTCACCAGGGTTCTGGGACTTGAGTGACCCCCAGGGAGTTCAATTTCAAATTATGTTTAAAGACCATAAGAAGAATATCATTGAAAGAAAATTCAGTAACTTATTTATACCATCAGTATCAAAGATAGACATTCAAAAAATAAAAGTTTTCAAAAGAAAATCCAAATTGATCTTACATGGCTCCAGTTTTGGAGATAGGGCAAGTATATTCTGCCTTGAGCATCCACATGCTTTCCAACTAAGATTCCCATATTTGCAGTTGGTTTTAAGAAGCAAATGGGGGGAGCAAAAGGGTGAGAATCCAAAATCCACAAACGAATAGGTATGTTATATGTATTACCTATTTGAGACAAAACAAACACATCTTCAAACAATAATGAAAAGCACACGTTATATTTATGGTATAGTTTCGTGGCATTTTAAGACACAAGTCTAGTCAAATGTATAGGTAAAGGGTTTATGTAAACTGAGGCCTATTTCCCTATATTCATCCACATTCACATTGGAAATATGTTTCCATTAAAGCACCAGGATAACATTTGAGGAAAGTTAATCAAGACAATGGCCAGCTTATTCAATTCAATTCAGTAAATATTTATAGGACCTATTGTACTAGGAGTATGGGATACAACTTTTTCTCTATGTAACATTCTTTGCTCCACCCAAGTTATTTGTCTACAAGTCTATTTCCCCTTTAACACTATAAACGTCTAGAGGCGATTATATATTATTCATTTCCATATTCCCTACTAGAGTGCCTAACATATTGGATGCTCAAGAGAAGTTTCTTATATAAATAATGAATAAACAAATGAAAGATGAATTTGAGACTAGCCCTCAGGTGCTCATTAATTAAAGATACTGTAATATACAAGCTGGGTTAGATACACAGAACTCGAAGCTGAAAATAACCTTAACAGTCACCTCGTTCAGTGGCTCTTAAATTTTAGTGCACTGAGATGGGGACCCAAGTGAAAGCTCTTCCATATACATGTACCACGTAACGTGCTATATAACCATGTACATCATCCCTCATTTCGGTTCAGTTCAGTCGCTCAGTCATGTCTGACTCTTTGCAACCCCATGGACTGCAGGACTCCAGGCTTCCCTGTCCATCCCCAACTCCCGGAGCTTACTCAAACTCATGTCCATTGAGTCAGTGATGCCATCTAACCATCTCATCCTCTGTCATCCCCTTCTCCTCTTGCCTTCAATCTCTGCCAGTACCAGCGTCTTTTCTAGTGAGTCAGTTCTTCGCGTCAGGTGTGGGAGCCAAAATCTCTGATTGCTTTGGTTTACAGGAAGCCCAAAGCTAAATTCAGGTGCAAAAACTAACCTTAAACTAGAAATCTGACCAATTACCTTAACCCTTCCATTGGATCTCCCGATATTTGTTCCTGCTTTCATAGTCTTACTGCATATGTTTTTCAGTGTATTTCAAACATGGCTGCTCAGGAGCAAGAATGCCTAGGTTCAAATCCTAGTTCCACACATTACTAGCTATGGGATTTTAGGCAAGTTACTTAACCTCTCTGTGCCTCAATTCCTTCCTCTACAAAAAGAGTAATAAAGGCTCTCACTTCACAGGACTGTTGCAAGGATGAAATCAGGTAAGGTACATAAAATGCTTAGAATAGTACATGACATGGTAAGTACCGTGTTGTGCTCAGTTGCTAAGTCATGCCTGACTCTGCGACCACATGGACTACAGTCCGCCAGGCTTTTCTGTCCATGGGATCCCAGGTAAGAATACTTAAGTGGGTTACCATTTCCTTCTCCAGGAGATCCTCCCAACCCAGAGATTAAACCCCCAATTCCTGCACTGGCAGGAGGATTCTTTATCACCAAGCCACCTGGGAAGCACAGTAAGTACCATGATGGTTTGGCAATTTTTAAAATTTTCTTCAAACCCATTTTGGAAATAAGCAAGGTATAAATAAAAATTTTCTCCTCTACTGCAGAAATATTTTCTCACTAAGGAAATCCTCTATTTCTTTCATCTTGCTTCCTTCTCCCCTAAGCACAATGATACTCAGCTCTGCCTGTGTATTAGAAACTCTTTAGGAACTCTGAAATATACCAATACCCAGTCCTTGCCCCCCAAGTTTATGATTCAATGGGACCAGGTCTGGACAACATTCTTTAAAAGCTTCCCATGTGATTCTAAAGGACTGAAAGCCAGTACATAATAGAAATGTCCTGGTATGATTTTTACTATTTTATATCAGCAGTTCTCAGAACCATATTCCTCTTCTAACTTTATTGAAGTATTTTAAAATTTTGTTTTTATTTGGGTGTAACTGACATATAACATAATTATTTCAGGTATACAACATAATGATTCAATATTTCTATATACTGCAAAATAATCCCCATAATAAGTCTAGTTACACCAGACACTATACACAGTATCTAAGTACTTACAGTATGGGAATAGACATAGCTGTTGGTCCAAACTTAACTTTATGATTATAAAGTCATGTGATCACAGCACCAAAAAATGACTGACAAGTACTGAGACACATCGTCACATTCCTCCAGAATTCACTCTAACATTATATACTCTAGACCAGTGTTTTCCAAATGCTGGTCACAATCAATAGCTCGTGAAATTAATTTAGTGGACTGCAAACAATAAAATTTTAAATGGAATCAAACAGAAAAATACAATGGCAGGTAGTATGGAATTTTAGTTATATACATATACAACTATGCATATGCAAGTATTTCTTATTGTGGGTCACAATCAAACATTTAAAAGCCACTCTTTAGGCCATGCAATTGTTTTGTTTTGGAGTGGTAGTCCCAATCTCAATGGAGCCATTTTCTAATGTTAATCGCTACTCTTTAAAGAAAAGGAAGCTAATGTCTACTGAAGTTATCTTCCTGGTTGATCAAGGTTCTGCTGTCTCCATCAATGCCCCTCCCCAGCAGCATTTATGCATTTTAATATCACACTCATGACAAAGCACGTGTGAGCTTGATTTCCATGGCATCCAGTCCCGTCACTTCATGGTAAATAGAGGGGGAAACAGTGGAAACAGTGACAGACTTTATTTTGGGGGGCTTCAAAATCACTGCAGATGGTGACTGCAGCCATGAAATTAAAAGACACTTGCTCCTTGGAAGAAAAGTTATGACCAACCTAGACAGCATATTAAAAAGCAGAGACATTACTTTGCTGACAAAGGTCCGTCTAGTCAAAGTTATGGTTTTTCCAGTAGTCAAGTGTGGATGTGAGAGCTGTACTATAAAGAAAGGTGAGCACTGAAGAATTGATGCTTTTGAACTGTGGTGTTGGAGAAGACTCTTGAGAGTCCCTTGGTCTGCAAGGAGATACAACCAATCCATCCTAAAGGAAATCAGTCCTGAATATTCATTGGAAGGACTGATGCTGAAGCTGAAACTCCAATACTTTGGCCACCTGATGCAAAGAGCTGACTCATTTGAAAAGACCCTGATGCTGGGAAAGATTGAAGGAAGGAGGAGAAGGGGACGACAGGGGATGAGATGGCTGGATGGCATCACCGACTCAATGGACATGAGTTTGAGTGAACTCTGGGAGTTGGTGATGGACGGGGAGGCCTGGTGTGCTGCAGTCCATGCGGTCCCAGAGTCAGACATGACTTAGCGACTGAACAGAACTGAACTTGTAAGATTTCACTACTGGTAATTCTCTCTACCCTTCTTCCTTCTTTCTCATTCCTTTTTGTCAGCAAATGCCCTGCCTCCTAGCCTGCCTTTTTACTTTCAGTAATTCATTACCCAAGATTCAGAACTCATGGTAAAGTCCTTGGATTTAAAGTAATTATATCATAAGAAAATAATTTGAGTTAGCTGTATATAAAGTTCAGATGGGTGTGATACACATCTCTAAAGAATGGGTGAATGAAGAAAAAGTGTATCACAACCTTGACACAATCTGGAGGGATAAGAAATAATCCAAAAACTTTCTGCAGGTATATATTAGGAAATATCAACAGAAGATTCACCTGCAGATTAGGACTGGGTAATGGGAGGTTAGAGTTAAGCTTAACCTCATCTTTTCGCAACTGTTTGAATTTTTTTAGCACGAACGTGTATTTTTAAGAATTACATTTTATTTTGATAAGACTTGGCCTGTTTTAGCTTTTTATTTATTTGCTTCGGCCTGCTGCGCAGCTTCTCTCCAACTGCCGTGAGCGGTAGCAGCGCACGGGCTTCTCACTGAGCTGGCTTCTCTTAGACCACGGGCTCTAAGGCGCTTGGTCTTCAACGGCTGTGGCACATGGGCTCAGGGGTTCCGGGCTCGCCAGCACAGGCTCAACGGTTGTAGGGCACGGGCTTCGCTGTCCTCAGCATGTGCGATCTTCCCTGATGAGGCATCAAGCCCGTGTCTCCTGCACTGGCAGGCGGATTCTTGACCACTGAGCTGCCAGGGAAGCCCAGTATGTACTATTACATTAACAAAACCAGTAAGCAGAAGAGAGCAACAGAGGCAAAGAAATAATAATGGGCAGCATTTAACTGGGCACTTACTACGTGCCAGGAACTGTAAAAGCCAAGAGCTTTACTTAAGAGCAGCGCATTCAATCCTCAGAATTCTAGAGTTAAGCTCTACCACTGGCCCACCTTACAGACGAGAAAGATAATACACTCTGACCTCCTCCAATCAGCTTAGAAATAACTAGTGTGCATCACAAGGAGTTGATGTAATTCTAGTCAAAAGCAAAAGGGGAGAAAAGGGTGTACTACAAAATGAAAACATATTCCATTATTACCTTGGAATTACTACTAGCATCAGAATCAATGACTCTACAGCTCCAGGAAGATGCAGAGGGCCAACGAGTGACATTTTAAGATAACTTTTATGGCCTCTTGTTACCTCCCTGCATGATTTAACAAGCAATGATTCATTTAAATCCGTAAGTTCCTCTGTCGATATGCAACAACCCTTGAAATCACAGGGGTTGCTAAGAACTATGAATTAATAGTGATTTAGTTAGTAATTAGTTAGTGATTTTTTTTTTCTTTTTGGGGCAATACTTAACTATTTTAACCTGTCAGGTCATGTGAAAATATGTTGCTTTTTTTGAGTTTTAATGGGCTCTGTGTTTTAAAAATTTCCTACTGGAGTTCTAAGTTCCAGTCTGATAACCAGCTGTGTGGGCTTAGATAAACCACGTGACCAGGATTCAGTTTCACCTACAGAACAGGTATGATGCTACATCATACAGAGGGGAAGGAAGGGGAACAAAACATGCAATGGGAAAAAAAAGGTGGAACCCCTGCAGTTTGCTATGGAAAGCAGAGTAAACTCTCCACAAGCACAGGCTTATGTCTGTCCGGATCACTTGTGTACCTCAAAACCTAGCAGGGTAGTAGGCAGACAGCTGACATTCAATAAATAAATATCCATTGAACTGAATTGAATTTGTTGATATTAACACCCAGGCCTTCCTTCTCTGGGACAGCATTCTGCTGTATCGATATAGTAAGGTTCAGTATAGATCATTTATATTTTAAGTGAGGGAATTCCCTGCCAATCCAGTGGTTAGGACTCCAAGCTTCCATTGCTGGGGGCCAGGATTTGATTTCTGGTCAACCCACTCCAGTGTTCTTGCCTGGAGATTTCCATGGAGGGGGGAGCCTGGTGGGCTGCCGTCTATGGGGTCACACAGAGTCAGACACAACTGAAGTGACTTAGCAGCAGCAGCAGCAGCAGCAGCAGCAGCAGCAGCAGGTGAATGAAGATCCCACAAGCCACGTGGTGTGGCCAAAAAAATTAATTAAAAATAAATAATTACTTAATTAAAAATCAACCAGCTTTTTAAAATGTTCTTTAAAAAGTACTTTGAGAATGTTACGGAACTAAACGAATACAAGTTCTAATTAAATTGCTCTTTTACAAAATTCCCACATTTTCTCAACTTCCATACTTACCCTGATATATCACAGGAATAGTACCAGTGAAATTCAGTAGGTCTTTCTGGGAACTATCTTTGAAAACTAGAAGAAAAAAAAAGTCCCAAAAAGTGCAATCAGAAGTAGGAAGAACTGTATTATTAATGTGCATGCATGTACACACACACATACAGAAACACACAATTTGTAAATACCATAATCTACAAATCAGTAAATACATTGACAAGGGCAAAGTACTAAATAATGTTCTCTTAGAAAGCAGAGCAGGTAGCTGAAAGAACACAGAACTTTGATATTAAATCCCAAGTTCTTGGCCTGCTTTCCTACTTAGAAGTGATGGAAGAAACTTTTACATATTGAGATATGGGGAAGTCATCCTGGCTCATACATTATTTAACTTAAGCTTTATGCTAACTAGAATAGCCAGTTTTGTGGCACCTTAAACATACATCGTGTTAAATTTGTTTTAACAATTAAAGAAAAGGATACATTGTCCAGGAGCAAAGAATGTTTGTTTTGAAGACAGAGATAAATGCCTCTCTGCCCTAAAACATCAATGCTGGTACTCCTTCAATGATCAAGTTCCCTTCACAGGTGTCAAGGCCATGTTGACTCACTGTGAGTATGCTCATGAATGTTCTTTATCAAAACCTTGAAGGAATGGACCCCTGTCACATTTGATGCTCTTTGTTTTGACATATAAAACTGTGTTAAAAACCATGCTTCTTCAGACTAGCCCTTCAGAACTTTATGAGAGGCTGTCTCCTAAGCTATGATCCTCAGCTTGGCTTGAATAAAATTCCTTTCTGAACTTCCCTGGTGGCTCAGTAGCTAAGAATCCACCTGCCAATGCAGAGGACACGGGTTCGATCCCTGGTCCAGGAAGATACCACGTGGCGCACTGCAACTAAGCTTGTGCGCCACAACCCTCGAGCCTCTCGAGCCGCAACGACCAAGCCCGAGCACTCCAAGTGCTAAAGGCTGCCTGCGCTCTGCAACGAGAGAAGCCGCCAGTGAGCAGCCCATGCGCCACAGCGAACAGCCCCCACTCCCCGCAACTGGAGAACGCCCACACAAAGCAATGAAGACCCAGCACAGCCATAAACAACAACAACAAAAAACTCTTTTCTATTCCTATTACAGGTTGTTTATTGATTACTTCCAGCAACAGAGGCATGTGACCTTTGGTTAATCTCTTTGACCCTCAGTTTCATCACCTGTAAAATAAGGACTGCATCACAAAGTCGTCACAAGGATCAAATGAGACCCTGTGAAAACCCATTATAAGAAGTAAAGGATTATAAAATGTGTGGACGCTATCAAACAATTGTCAGGTCTAAGTAACATCAGTTAATAATCACTTTCAGATATCAGATTATAAATTTTATAATCAGAAAAAAAGGTTTTATTTTTGAAAGTGACCTTCCAGAAAGATTACTAATAATCTTTGACTTCTCAAACTCCACTATTCTCCACTTTTTTTCAGTCTTCACATTCCTGAAGTTTCAACTTATCCATCAATAATTGGAACACAATGATGGACAGCTAATGCCCCATTTTCTAACCTGGATACAGAAAACACTACACGTGGTTTCAAACTGTCAAACTGCCTTAGAACAAGGTCCTTTTAAGACCTTAGTAGCTAACTATGCTACTTGGGCAGTGTAAGAAAAAAGTCTAAATAGATTTGACGACTTATCAGAAAGGGAGAAGAGGAAAAGCTAGGCTAACAGAAAACTCAAGGCCAAGAGTGTACATAAGTACACATATTTACCTTGAACTATATGAGTGAAAAATAACAACGGGTGAAGGGGTCACTCTCAGGCAAAAACTAAAATGGAGAGGAGTAGAACAGAGATTTTTTTCTCGGGGACACAGAACAATCTGGAAATGTGGTACAGAAACTACAGTCATGGTCCAAGCAAATTATTCAAAAACCCCAAAGAGAAATGATTATAACACATGACCAACACTGTCTTCAGTAACAAAATGTACACTGGCAATATTAATCCTATAGCTTGAGGGTTTAATGGCACCACAGCTCACTCACTTCTCTAGATGAGAGAAAAGAGATAAAGAATTAACTGGTACAACAAAGCTTTAAATCTGTAAGACAAAGGAAGACAGCGTAAAAGAACATGTATTATTTAAACAGAGGGCAAGATGAACATGAGTACAAGCCCTAACCCCATGCCCAACTGGCTGTGTAATCTTAAACAAGTTATTTAAACTCTCTGAAAACAGTTCTGGTTGTAAAAGAGTATATAAAATAACATAGATAAAATATTTGGAAACATATTTGGTGTTCAACAAATAGTAGCTGTTAAATCCCTCATCCCAGGCATTTATGTACCAGATATCAGAGTGTTATTCAAGAAAGGCAAGAAAAAGATGGGCCAGAATCTAATCATTTCTTCCACACATAAAATTAGCTATTCTTTGGCCACTGTGAAAAAAATCTACAAAAAATAAATGCTGGAGAGGGTGTGGATAAGGGGAACACTCTAGTACTGTTGGTGGGAATGCAAATTGATACAGCCACTATAGGAGGTGGTATGCTCAAAATTCTTCAAGCCAGGCTTCAGCAATACGTGAACTTCCAGATGGTCAAGCTGGTCTTAGAAAAGGCAGAGGAACCAGAGATCAAATTGCCAACATCCGCTGGATCAAGGAAAAAGCAAGAGAGTTCCAGAAAAACATATATTTCTGCTTTACTGACTATGCCAAAGCCTTTGACTGTGTGGATCACAATAAACTGTGGAAAATTCTGAAAGAGATGGGAATAACAGACTACCTGATCTGCCTCTTGAGAAACCTGTATGCAGGCCAGGAAGCAACAGTTAGAACTGGACATGGAACAAAAGACTGGTTCCAAATAGGAAAAGGAGTACGTCAAGGCTGTATATTGTCACCCTGCTTATTTAACTTCTATGCAGAGTACATCATGAGAAACGCTGGGCTGGAAGAAGCACAAGCTGGAATCAAGACTGCAGGGAGAAATATCAATAACCTCAGATATGCAGATGACACCACCCTTATGGCAGAAAGTGAAGAGGAACTCAAAAGCCTCTTGATGAAAGTGAAAGAGGAGAGTGAAAAAGTTGGCGTAAACTCAGCATTCAGAAAACGAAGATCATGGTATCTGGTCCCATCAGTTCATGGCAAACAGATGGGGAAAGAGTGGAAACAGTGTCAAACTTTATTTTTCTGGGCTCCCAAATCACTGCAGATGGTGATTGCAGCCATGAAATTAAAAGACGCTTACTCCTTGGAAGGAAAGTTATGACCAACCTAGATAGCATATTGAAAAGCAGAGACATTACTTTGCCAACAAAGGTCCGTTCAGTCAAGGCTATGGTTTTTCCAGTGGTCATGTATGGATGTGAGAGTTGGACTATATAGAAAGCTGAGCGCCAAAGAATTGATGCTTTTGAACTGTGGTGTTGGAGAAGACTCTTGAGAATCCCTTGGACTGCAAGGAGATCCAACCAGTCCATCCTAAAGGAGATCAGTCCTGGATGTTCATTGGAAGGACTGATGTTGAAGCTGAAACTCTGATACTTTGGCCACCTGATGCAAAGAGCTGACTCATTTGAAAAGACCCTGATGCTGGGAAAGATTGAGGGCAGGAGGAGAAGGGGACGACAGAGGATGAGATGGTTGGATGGCATCACTGACTCGATGGACATGGGTTTGTGTGAACTCCAGGAGTTGGTGATGGACAGGGAGGCCTGGTGTGCTGCAATTCATGGGGTCGCAGAGTCGGACACGACTGAGTGACTGAACTGAACTGAACTGAACTGAGTTGTAATGATTTTTTTTCATGCTCCTCTCTCTTATTCTCTGTACTATGATATATACAGGGCCTGGCACCTGCTGCTGCTTTGCTGCTAAGTCGTTTCAGTCGTGTCCAACTCTGTGCTACCCCATAGACGGCAGCCCACCAGGCTCCCCCGTCCCTGGGATTCTCCAGTCAAGAACACTGGAGTGGGTTGCCATTTCCTTCTCCAGTGCATGAAAGTGAAAAGTAAAAGTGAAGTCGCTCAGTCATGTCCGACTTTTAGCGACCCCATGGACTGCAGCCCACCAGGCTCCTCCATCCATGGGATTTTCCTGGCAAGAGTACTGGAGTGGGGTGCCATTGCCTTCTCCAGGCCTGGCGCCTAGTAGGTATTTAATTAGTTTGCTTGAATGGATGAATGAATTACTATAGGCATTAGTTCTTTATTTACTTTTAGTAAATATTTATTATTTGGCTGTGCCAGGTCCTGCTTGCAGCATGCAGGATCTTTAGTTGCAGCATGTGGGATCTAGTTCCCTAATCAGGGATCGAATAAATCTGGGTCTTCTCCATTGGTAGCACAAAGCCACTGGCCCACCAGGGAAGTCCCTAGTTCATTTAAAAAACAGCATGACGTATAATAATATTTGGTGTTATTTGAATTTTGTTTACTCCTCCCTAGAGAGGTGGTATCTATAATAATCTATAGGATTTATATAGAGATGTTATATCCCACACTGGTAGACTTTTCTTTTTTGAGCTTTTCTAGTTTTCCAAATTATCTAAATGATCATGTATTCTTTGGTAATCAGGAAAAAAATCATTTGAAAAAGTACCCTTAAAACAGGTAAACCCTCCAAATGTAATCAGTTCTTAAATCCTTGCTAATATTTTCACAGATAGGAACTTTTTGGTACACGATAACACACATTGTTCCAAAGCAGCCGCGGACCCGCTTCAGCTTTTGTATGGCAGTTGTGCACGAAGAGTTAAACGCCAAGGCTAGCCCAGGGGTCCTCAGGGAGACATGCACTGCACCAGGAAAGGAGACGCCAGGGCCAGCAGAACAGCTCTCAAGTCTTCGCTTTTATCTGGCTAAGACCCACAACAAACCCGCTACCAATATCTAATCACTTTAAGTGCACCTTGTCATAATGGAGCGTTTCAACCAAACCTTAGTCCAGTAAATCTCTTCCCTAAAAGATGAAGTGAAAATCATGTTAATAACACGAGTGAATAGAAAGTTCAGCCCTTTCACTGAGTCCCTTACAGGGGTCTTAGCCACAGGAATGCCAACCCAGCTGCTAGTCAGCAAAACAAGACCTTCTGCAGTTTCCAGATTGGGTCTGTTTATTGACCCTTCCTGCCGGCCTGCCAGGGACTGTGCTCAACGTCTTCTGAATGCTTGTCACATTTCATCCACACAGCAGCCTCTTGCATTCATCCCACAATTACAGATTCAGCAGCCTCCCTTCTTCAGGCTTCGATTGCTTGAGACAGAGATACTGACTTCCTCTGTTACAAATCAGGACAGACTCCATATCTGAGAGACAGAGCTGCAGTTCATCCCCGGTTTTTCTGACTCTGAAGACCCAGACTCTTTCTGCTACACTGTTTTCCTCCTGGTATACCTTGATCAAATTCACAGTGCCTTCAAGGAAGTTTTTTGTTTGTTTGTTTCTTCTGATTAAAACTAAAGAGAAAACCAATGAAAGAAAACAGCAACAGTAACAAACGCCAAGCAGAAGAGCCAGACGACCTCTTTTGGTTTACTGCAGAGCTCAGGGAAGTGAATTACATTGAAAATAACCTCTGGATTCCAGATATGGGAAGTCTGTCCCTCTTATCCGGAGACAGGCCGCCCTTCTTCGCATTCCCTGTTATTTTCATGCATTCTGTGCTTTCTTTGTGTGGGCTTTTCTGGTGGCTCAGTGGTGAAGAATCTGCCTGCACTGCAGGAGACAGGGGTTTGATCCCTGGGTTGGAAGATTCCCCTGGAGGAGGGCACGGCAACCCACTCCAGTATTCTTGCCTGGAGAATCCCTATGGACAAAGGAACCTGGCAGGCTACAGTCTACAGGGTTGAAAAGAGTCGGACACGACTGAAGTGACTTAGCAAGCAGGCAGGTGCTACTTTCTATGTGTCAGTGTGCTCTCAGTGCTTTACATGGATTGCTCATTTAAATCTTATCATGACACTCTGAGGCAGGTTGTTTTAAAAACCCTACTCTAGGAACTTCCCTGGTGGTCCAGTGGCTAAGACGCTATGCTTCCAGTGCAGGGGACCTGGGTTCTATCTCTAGTCAGGAAACTAGATTCGACATGTGGCAACCAAATAAATGAATATTAAAAAAACCTTTTTTTTTTTTTTTAGAGATGAAACTCAGAGGCACCGAGAGGTTTAAAACTTTGTTTAAGACATAAGCATGAAGTGTCAAAGGCTGGGATTGAGACTGTCTGGGTCCTTGGTTTAACTAAGCGCTGCCTTTCTGTATCTCCTGGTGATTCTGAAATTGCTTTGAGTTTTGTCCCGATGATCCCACACCCCTGTGTCTATCCCTTTTCTCCCTCATAACCTGTGATGCTCTCATTCCACCTGACTGTGGCGTGGTTCTACCCGAAAGTCTTGCAGGGACATTGAACTGCTTGTGATCTATATGAGTTCATTGTGTGTGTGCTCCTTTGCTGTCATGTCTGACTCTTTGTGACCCTACAGACTGTAGCCCACCAGGCTCTTCCGTCCAGGATTCTCCAGGCAAGAATACTGGGTTGCCATGCCCTCATCCAGGGGATCTTCCCAACCCAGGGATCAAACCTGCATCTCTTGCATTGCAGGTGGAGTCTTTACTGGCTGAGCCACTGGGGAAGTCCATGAATTTGTTACTTAATTAAACAAGTGTACTTAGCCTTGGTTTCCCAAGTGGTGCTAGTGGTAAAGAACCTGCCTGCCAGTGCAGGGGACTTAAGAGATACCAGTTTGATCCCTGGGATATGGGAAGATCTGTTGGAGAAGGGCACGGCAACCCACTCCAGTATTCTTGCCTGGAGAATCCCATTGACAGAGGAACTCTTTTGGCAGGCTACAGTCCATAGGGTCACAAAGAGTTGGACACAATTGAAGCAACTTAACACTTTGTCACTTCTGGACAGAGTTAACAGTAAAGCCTCTAAGATACGTTTGAGGACATGCAGCTGAGGCTGAAACATCTGGTGGGGAGTGAGAGAGTTGGAGGGCATAGAAGGAAATGAGATTGGAGCATGGTGGCCCAATTCTGCAGGAACTTGCTGTCCACAGTGAGGACACTGGCCGTGACTCTGAGTGAGATGAGAAGACTTGAGGGGGTTTGGAGTACAAGAATGATAGGATGTGACTTAGGTTTTACAGGGATCCTGCCTTGCATTCCCTTCTCTAGTGACATTACCCCTGGTCCTGTTGTTCAAATCAGGCCTTTGCAGCCCTCAGCTTCTCTTCGTGACTTCCAGACCATGTTTACTGCCTGGGCCCTGGCAGTTCTAATTTTTCATAATCTCAAATTTTTTCTTTTTGAGAGTTAACAGAATACATTAATCATAAAAAGAGAGTTCTGGTTTGGAATAGGTTGCGTACGTGCTAAGTCGCTTCAGTTGTGTCTGACTGTTTGTGAACCTGTGGACTGTAACCCACTAGGCTCCTCTGTCCATGGGATTTCCCAGTCAAGAATACTGGAGTGGGGTGCCATTTCCTCCTCCAGGGGATCTTCCCGACCCAGGGATCAAACTCACATCTCCTCCTTGTCAGGTGGATTCTTGTCTACTAGTGCCACCTGGGAAGCCCTGGGAGTAGGTGAAATTGATTTTCTAAACAGAAGAATCTCAATAAAGAACACAGTAAATTAGCATTTGTCTCCCAGATGTTTTCTTCTCTTCCAGTCTCACCGACACTGTGTGAATTCAGGTCCTCACTTGCCATCTTCCACCTGCATAGTTTTAAGAGTTTCCTAGTTGGTACGTTTCTTTGCTTGCCTCACCTCCATCAGAATTGTGTTCCGGTAAATGTGGCCGGCAGATTCTTTACTCCTGCACCACCAGAGAAGCTCTAAAGAAGCTAAATTTTTAAGTATATTTGAACCTGTTCTGTGTACCTTATTGTGTGTGTGTTAAGTCGCTCAGTCGTGTCTGACTCTTTGCGACTCCATGGACTGTACCATTGGGTCTCCTACATTGCAGGCAGATTCTTTGCCAACTGAACCACCAGGGAAGCCCCCAGATATGGCAGACTTGTCGTTCCTGGCTTCGTAAATTTGGTTGGGTCTCTCTTGCCTCTGAGGTCAAGTCCAAACTCCTCTGCAAATGCTACAAGGCCATTGAGTCTCTGGTCCCAAATTACCTCTGGTGGTCTAGTCTCTACTGCTTTGCCTGACATTGTGTCCTGCCTCCAACTCTGGGCAGAGTTTCTCACTAGCTCTTGGCTCTACTGTGCCCCGTCATCCTTCCATGCTCTGTGTCTCTTGTCCCCCGGGGACTAGAGTACCCTCAGCCCCTTTTCTGTCTGGTGAGCATCTACTCGTCCTTAAAGTTTACCTTACTTAAGTACAGTCTCTTCTGTGTTGATACCAGGAAGTCCCGCTTGTGTTATGTTCAGAGTATATTCAGTTTCAGAACGCTTCTCACTACCTCTGCCACGTGCATCGTGGCAAAAGTGGCCTCCGTTTCTCTCTTGAGTGGTTGCAGTGGTTTCCTAATTTCTTTTGCCTCCATGTCCAGTTTGTTTTTACACAGCATCAGTAGTAGTTTTCTTCTTAAAGCATAAATTAACTCATGCTTCCTTGGTGGTCCAGTGGTTTGCCTTCCAATTCAGGGGGTGCGGGTTCGAACCCTGGTCAGGGAGGTGGGTTTCCACATGCCTTGGGGCCAGAAAACCAAAAGATAAAACAGAAGCATTGTTGTAGCAAACTCAGTAAAGACTTGGAAATAGTCCACATCAAAAATAAATAAATAAGCTCATTAGATTATCTTGCTCAAAGCCCTTCATGGCTTCCCATCTTTTCAGAGAGAAAGCCTAAGTCCTGATGGTTACTTACAGAGCAGGGCAAAACCTGTCTCTGACTTCTCTCCCCTCATTTCCTGCTTGTCCTGGCCCCTCCCCTCCCACTCTGGCATTCTAGCTCTTCCTAGAATAAACCGAGCACACTCTTGCCCCAAGGCCTTTGCACTTAATGTTCCCTCAGCCTGGAACTCTCCTTGCCCCCAGGTGTCTGCAGGGCTTGTGTGCTCATTTCTTGCCTTCCTTGGCTCAGATGTCACCTCATCCGAGGCCTCCTCTGCCCATCCTGTGTAAAATTCAGCCCTGACACTCCTATCCTACACTTGGGTTTGTTTTTCTCCATAGCACGGATCACATTCTAAAATGCATTAATACACCATAATACAGCAATACACAATCTAAACTATAAAATAAATGTATTTTACTAAATAAACAAGTAATTAATGAATAAATAAAATACTCTGTATATGTACATATACACAATGGACTATATGGTGCTTCTCTGGTGGCTTAGTGGTAAAGAGTCTGCCTGAGATGCAGGAGACATGGGTTCAGTCCATGGGTCAGAGAGATCCCCTGGAGAAGGAAAGGGCAACGCACTCCAGTATTCTTGCCTGGGAGATCCCATGGACGGAGGAGCCTGGCGGGCTACAGTCCGTGGGGTTGCAAAGAATCAGACACAACTTAGTAGCTAGACAACAACAATGAAGTGTATATAGTTTATATTCATACTGTATAAATATATACTAAATATAGTATGTGTGTGTGTAGGTGTATATATACACACACACATATATGAGCTTCCCTGGTTGCTCAGATGGTAAAGAATCCATCTTCCATGTGGGTGGCAGTTCCATCCCTGGGTTGGGAAGCTCGCCTGGAGGAGGGCATGGTAACCCACTCCAGTATCCTTGCCTAGAGAATCCCATGGACAGAGGAACCTGGCGGGCTACAGTCCAGGGGATCACAGGAGTCATCCTGTGCATGCTGAGCACTTGCATACAACAAAGAACAATTTTGTTTGTGGAAGGATTTTCCGGACTCCATTCCTAATCATTTATTCCCTGCTCCCATAGTAGTATATTCATACTTCTGTTGTGAAAAGTCTGAGATCTCTAACTCTTGGTTTCTATTTCTGTTTCTACTGTTAAACTATGAGATGCTGTAAAATGGGACCTAACTCGTTTTTATCATTATATTTATGGCACTTTATACAGTGTTGGGTACAAATAAATATGCAGTAAATTTTAAATAAATTCAAAATGAACTGCTGAAAGAGTGAGTGAGCCGACACATCGTCTCAGTTGTAGCGTGCTTTGCAGCATGTTCGAAAGACTCCTTGCGGGAGCTGCTGCAAGGCCCAGGCAGTGCCTTGGGAAGACCGCCCGCCTCCTTTAGGAGACAGCTCAGCATCTTGCAGCCGGGGGGCTGGACCAAATAAGTGTCTAGCCCATTTGTCCTGGGATGGCTGCCAAGTCATAAGTAATTTACAGTGAAAATCATGTAGGAAATATTGTGATTGATATAGCGTGAATTTCTATAGAGTGCAAAATAAAGTGTTAACTGGCAAAATTTATTAACAGCCAGATTAGAAATATACTCCCATGAAATCAGAGTGTCCTGGCACTTAAATGAAGTCCATTTCCCAGGTCACTTGAAGATTTTAAATTTTATTTCACTCTAGGAAAGGTTGAATTCTGTTGGTCTTCATTTAGGAGAGCCTCCTGTGAACTGGTACCTTATTCAATACCATGTCTTGACTTCATCATATGATGAAATTCTTTCAGAACCATCCCTTGTTATGAGAGGAAGAAGGAGAATTTTTATATAATGGTTTAAAATAGGTAGAAAATAAAGCTTGTGCTCCAGAGAAGCTAACATTTCATATCTTTCAGCCATTGATAGAGGTCTGGCATGTTGGCAACTTATATCTGGAAGACCTTTCCAGTTTTCAAAACAGAAATAGACTGATAGGCATAGAAAACAAGCTTAAGGCTGCCATAAGGGGATAAACTAGGGATTTGGGATTAATAGACACACACTACTGTAATAAAATAGGTAAACAGCAAGGACGCAGTGCATAGCTCAGGGAACTATCTTACGATAGCCTATATTGGAAGACAGTCTGAAAGAGAATGCATACAACACACATATATATAGAACCGAATCACTTTGCTGTATACCTGAAACTAACACAATATTGTACATCAACTATACTTCTATTAAAAAAATACCTTTCCAAATACTTACTAAACTCTTAATATATAATCATCATTTATGTATAGAATCTTTTATAGATCTTAAGGAATGTATTATGTGACCGGATAACTGCTAATATTATAATTACATAACTGTACCCTCCCTGGAAAAACTTTAATGGGATTAAATAACAACCAAAAATTCTAACATATTTGAAAATCTGCCACCAGGTGTTCCAAATTACTGTGTGATGTCTGATGTTCTACTGGTAACTGTCCAAAATGGAAAGTGGACTTATTTGTTTGATGGAGTGAATTAATATAAAATTATTTACTGTTCATTTCTTTCCCCAAATTAATCTAATGTTAAATTATTTAATGTTCATTTCTTTCCCCAAATTCATCTAATGTTCATTTCTTTACCCATTGTTGTCTTTAAAGAAAAATTTAACAAGCACTTCATGGCACTTTTATGTGTCAAGCACTCATCTAATTACGTCATAAATAATAAGAGAGGACATTTAAATTGAGGTTGGAGAAGTTTTCTCCTGCATTTTTGGAGATTATGACAAAATTAGTTAGTTATTTGTATTCCTTGTGGTAAAATCAAAATTTCCTAGAGCACTGAGCAACATGCCAAGTCAGATTTAGACAGTACCAGAAGATATCTTGAGGAGAAGGCAGTGGCACCCCACTCCAGTACTCTTGCCTGGAGAATCCCAGGGACAGGGGAGCCTGGTGGGCTGCCGTCTATGGGGTTGCACAGAGTCGGACACGACTGAAGTGACTTAGCAGCAGCAGCAGCAGAAGATATCTTGAAATATTTTGAAAATTTAAAGTCATCAAAAAGAACCTCCTGGCACATACAAGAGGTGTTGTATTATTCGAAATTAAGAATTAGCTATTTGAAATTAAGAATTTTCAAATGTAACATCTTTTCTGATTTAAGAAGTATTCTGCATTTATTTTTGAAAATTTGAAAATTATGCAGATGTCTAAAGAAAAAAATTAAACTTACATCCAAGTGCATTACCCAGAGATAACTACCAGGAAATTTTGGCTCTGTTTTTTTCCAAATCTTCTTCTTTGTATTTTCACATATACTGTTTTTCTTTGTATGAAACTATGACCCTATTGTCTGAATATCTTGTTACTAGTTTCTCATACAGCATTAGTTCATAAAACGTATTTTAAAAAATCCTTCTAAAATGTATTACTTACAGAGGAACCTGGTGGGCTACAGTCCATGGGGTTACAAAGAGTCGGATACAGCTTAGCAACTGTACAACAGCAGCAGCAATTGCAGAGTTGCATTCAGATAAGATTGTAAATTTGATAATAGGCAGATGAGTGAGTTTCAGGAGGGTTTGCAGAGATGAAGGAGGGGCAGTTCAATGAAAATCTGAAACGAATCACTAGTTCAGAATGTGTGCTGATCCCTAGAGCTGATTGCCAAATGGTTCTCCACCCCTCCCCCATCACCCGACTCTGCAGAAATCACACTTCCGGGTCCTCTCATCCTGGACAAAATGTGTGACTGTTTCTGTCCAGTGACAGAAGGCGGCCGTCACTTCTAGCCTGGAGTGTCTCACTGGCAGTGCCAGACCCTGCCAAACCCTCTTTTTCCTTTCGGCATAACCACCTGGTGGCTGCTTGGATCTCTGAGTTACTGCTTTATTGGACAGTAATTCTCTGCCAGCCCACAAACAATAGGTAAAGTGATCAATATCACTGGGTGAAGCCACTAAGATTTGAGGGTTTTCTATCACTACAGGGTTATCTACTCTATTCCGCCTGATCAGGAAGGCAAGACATAGTAGAAGGGATGCAGTAAGTTTGAGGAAGTACAAAGAAGGGAGATGAATTACTCAAGTCTAAATGTGGGGCAATGACTAGGAAAGTGTAGTAGGACTACCCTGCTTCTCAGAGTGCCTGTGTTAGATGCTGACTACAGAGTGACAAACAGCAGGTTAGGGGGCATCGCTGTGCACTGCCACGGAGACTGCCAGGGTCCACTTAGGAGTTCTGGCTTCTATACCTCGTTTATCCCAGTAGACCAACAGACACAGAGACATACTTTCTGTTTACACAGCCCATGAGGAGTGCAGCATAATCCAATAAACAAGAGACAGAACATTCTGGAGCCATGAGCAGTAATCCTAATTTTATTGCTAAACTGGCTACTCTTTGAGCAAGGTCCCTAAGGCCTCAGCATACTGGAAGCACAGTTAGCTAGCAGCAGTGATTAAAAGGAAGTTTCTCTGTACTTTCTTAACAATTCCAGTGTTCTTTAAATAATTCTTAGTATAAAACATTAAAGGAAAGGAAGATCGTTCCCAGGAACTTGGTTTTGAAACACACTCCCACTGGGACTGAGAGAGGAAGAAGCCTGGAAATAATACACACACGCATACATGCACTCTCGCTGCTATTGTTCAGTGCAGACTGGGCCTAGAGACTAATGAAATTATATTTAACACAGGGGAATTATGACTCTAAAGACCTGGGAAATTCACATAACCACATGAGGATCACATATAAATACCTTAACATTAAAAACAGCACTAAAAATATAACGGTAATAATGACATGGGAAAGTATTAAAAAGTTCCTTTTTTTTCACTGGTAACTCTTGTTCTTCTTGCCGTGGATCACATATGCCTCTTTTTCTATGGCCTCAAGAGCCCAGGACTTCAGTCCTTCCCTTCAAGGCATTCTCTTTCCCCCAGCTCCGTACCTGGCAGATCCTTCTCATCCTCCAGGTCTCTTACTCAAATAAACCCTCCCTGAATTTCCATCCTCCATTAGATATGCCCCTGCTCAAGACACTCAGCGACTTTGCTCCTGTGGTCAGTCACCCTGCCTTCTGTACCGTCCTCTTCCCCTGCGGTTCCCGTGAGTACGCTGACAAACCCTAGTGTACCCTTTCCTCTTCCATTGTCAAAAGTCGTCCCGTGGTCTCGCATTCCCCTGCATCAAGTCCGTCTTTCTCTTGCCTGTCAGCAAAACCATGCCAATAGACAGATGCCCTCTCTGCCCCCTCCTCTTTCATCCCCAGCTGACTCCCATCAGGCTCTTTTCCCCCTCACTCTGTTGAAATAACCCTGGTCATCGTCATCCGTGATTTTCATGCTGCTCAGCCTAATGGATAATTTTTTCCCCATGGCACTTGGTCTCTTAAGGGAAGCTGACGTAGTTGACGCGTCCATCCTTCTTGAAATACTCCTCTCTTCTCGGCTTTTACATTCATACACTCTCCTGGTTTTCCATCTCAGAGTCCTCCTTTGCTGAGCCTTTGTCTGTGACTCAGGAAGTGGCTCCGGGTTTCCTTCTGTGTCTGTGCTGTTCCCCTAGGAGACCTCAGTCATTCCCAGGTCTTTAAAAATTTCCCAGGTTTGTGCTGACGGCTCCCACCTTGAGTACCCTGGCCACACTCTCTCCCCTGAGATCCTGATGTATGAGTGCCGTTGCCTCCTAATTTCCACCTGAAGATTTTGTTGCCATCTTCTTGGCTGTAGCTTCAGAATAAAGCTCCTCATTCCTTCCTGTCCTTCTACCTGTTTTGCTCTACCTCAGTCTTTCTTATTTAAAAAGAAATCGTAAATTGGGACTTCCCTGGCAGTCCAGTGGCTAAGACTCCTCGCTCCCAGTGCAGGGAGCCCAGGTTCAGGCCCTGGTTCAGGGAACTAGATCTCACATGCCACAACTAAGAATTCACAGCTAAAGATCTCGACCTGGTGCAGCCATATAAATATTTGATAAAGCAGACAAACAAAAACCCCAGAAAATCGTTCAGTTGTTAAGTCCAGAGTCTGGAGAAGTCATCTGCCACTTCTTTCCCTTATTTATTCCTCACAGCTAACTCATAGTGTTTCCACTGGATCTGCCTACAAAATACATATTTTACCTGTTCATATATCTCTGTCTCTAATCCAGACCCATTATCATTTTTCTCCTGGATGGTTGTAATAGCAGCAGAGTTTTCCACTTTGGCATTTGCCCCTTTCCAATCCATGCCCACTATGTTAATTAAGAATGGTTTTTGAGAAATGTAAATCAACCGTGTAACACAGGGAGCCCTGCCTGGTGCGCTCTGGTGACCTAGATTGATGGGATGCGGGCCTGGTGGGAGGGAGATCCAAGAGGAGAGGATATATGTATATATATAGCTGGTTCACTTTGTTATACAGCAGAAACGAACACAACATTGTAAAGCAACTTTACCCCAAATTAAAAAAAAAACACAAACACAACATAAATCAAATTGTTCTTTGCCCTTTGACGTCCTCCAGTGCACTTAAGAGTGACGTCTAGAGTCCTTACTTTGCCCTCCCAGGCTCTGTGTGATCCAGCTGTACCTTCCTCTTCATCTTTAGTGCAAGTCACTCTGCCTTTGGCTCTTGCTTTGGTAAAACAGGTCTTATTTTTGTCTCTAGAATAGGCTGGTCTCCATCCTCAGTGCCTTTGTAGGTTTCGGTCCCTCTTCATGGAAGGCCTTTCTCTAGTTCATCTCATGGCCGGTACCTTCTTTTCCTTAAGAACTCAGTCTATAGGCCGGCTCCAAGAGTGTCTTTCCTTCTCCAGTGACAGATTTTCCACTGGTTTGTTTCTGTCCAGGTACTTAAGACAACTTGGAATAGTTCTTCATTTGTACGATTTGGTATAATAAAAAGCTCTATGAGGCCAGGAACCTTATTTCTGTGTAGTGTGTTTTATATGCTCTACAGACATACATTGCATGAAAAAAATGTATGGAAGAATAAATGGTCTTGCCCTGTTGATCATATAAATGATTACTGAATGAAGATATAGAAGAAAACTGTCAAAAATGGTCGGCAGTACAATACTGAAAAGATACCGGTCAGATGACATTTTCTGGGGGTAATGTGAGATCCTGGGTTTTGGTTTTAAAAAACCTCAGTTTCACTGTGTAGAATCAGGGAGCTGATTGGCTGAAAAGTGAATGAAGTCCAAAACTGCATCAATAAATCCCTGTGTTTCCATATTATGGAAGGACATTATCTTATAGTGCTCTCCTCTGGTGATACCAGTGGAATTGTTACATCTTTCTAAATTGCAATGGGATGTCTCATCCATTCATTCAGCCAGTGTTTACTGAGTACATCCTGGGTACTCGTATTATAGTTGGAAACAAAACTGTCATGGCTTTTGTGTTCATGGGACTCGGTGTCTGACTCACAAAGAAAAGTTATTTCTCTTTCAGTGAAAGCATTGAAACAGAAACCAGTTTTTCATTTATTGAGAGGCTGTGCAATCTTGTGGTTAAGAGCTCATGCTTCTGGAGCTCGACTCTGAAGCCGGCTGGTTTTAAATTCCAGCTCTCCTATTATCAGCCCTTGTGACTTTGGGAAAGTTTTTATTTATTTTATTTATTATTTTTTAATTTTGCTATGCCACGTGGCATGTGGGATCTTAGTTCCCTGAGCAGGAATTGAACCCACGACCCCTGCATTGGAAGTGTGGAGTCTTAACCACTGGACCACCAGAGAAGTCCGCAAGTTTTGGGCATGTCTGTCTACCTCAGTATTCTCATCTATGACCTGGAGATAATATTAATAATAGTACCTCCACATAAAATTGTAAGAAGTAAATGAGTTGGTATGTATAAATCATTTTGAATAGTACACAACACTCGGTAAGCCCTTAAAAGAATAGGTGTTAAGCAGCAATTAATCAGGTTGTGTTTTTCTGGAGGGCCAGAGGCTGGAAGACAGGTTGAGGGTGGGGAGAAATGGTCATAGAGGGAGCTTGGAAGACCAAAGACCAACTCATTATTGTCATTTTATTTCTGTTGTTGCTGTCAGTCCTGTCTGAGTCTTTGCAACCCCATGTACTGCAGCACGCCAGGCTTCCCTGTCCTTCACTGTCTCCTGGAGTTTTCTCAGACTCATAAAATTTTGTTTATAATTGTCTGTAATTGAGCTTGGACCTAAAACTCTTTGGTGGAGAGTTGATGACTTTGTTTTATTTAGTTTTCTGTTTTAGACTAGTGAGATATGTGTTTAGAAATACCCCGGCAGTCTTTTTTATTCTCCTAAGGCTTCTGAAGAAACACGCTTTTGAAATAATAAAATTATAGCTATCCATAAACACATATTTTTGCTTTGCTTTTGTTCTAGTGGCAACTGAAATATCCTAAACTAATTCTCCGAGAAGCTGCCAGCGTGCCTGAGTTGCTCCATAAAGAGGTTCAACAAGCCTTTCTCACACTGCACAAGCATGGCTGTTTATTTCGAGATCTGGTGAGGATCCAGGGCAAAGACTTGCTTACTCCAGTCTCTCGCATCCTCATCGGTAACCCTGGCTGCACCTACAAGTACCTGAACACCAGGCTCTTCACGGTACCCTGGCCCGTGAAAGGCTCTGATGCAAAGTACAGTGAGGCTGAAATAGCTGTCGCCTGTCAAACCTTCCTCAAGCTCAACAGCTACCTGCAGGTAGAGACCATCCAGGCTTTGGAAGAGCTTGCTGCCAAGGAGAAAGCCAACATTGATGCTGTGCCAGTGTGCATAGGTCCAGATTTCCCCAGGGTTGGCATGGGGTCCTCCTTTGACGGGCACGATGAGATTGACATGAAGAACCGAGCAGCGTACAACGTCACTTTGTTGAATTTCATGGATCCCCAGAAAATGCCGTACCTGAAAGAGGAACCGTATTTCGGCATGGGGAAAATGGCCGTGAGCTGGCATCATGATGAAAATCTGGTGGACAGGTCAGCGGTGGCAGTGTACAGTTATAGCTGTGAAGGTACAGTCTGCTCTGCGAAGAAGCGGCCCCGAACGAGACATGGCCAGAGTCGCGCAGGCTCTGGAGATATGATCATGTATGCGTGCGTGCGTGCGTGCGTGTGTGTGTGTGTGTGTGTGTGTACACAGATGCTGTGTGTCCTTCTAAGGTTTGCTGCGCCCAGCTATCTCCAGAAAATCCTTCTTTCTCATGCATTCGTGCTATCTGGCTCATTGTTATCCTGTGCTCAGAATATTTTCCTGCGTAAGCACCGCTTGTCATTGTCTTTTGCAAGCCCTGGAGAGCCACATCTTGGTTTCACACACCCAACTGCCTTTTTCTAAAGCTCAGAGTAGATCGTACAGCTGTTATAATTAACTGGCTGATAAAGGGCCAGGAAAACAAAAATCTGTCAAATCCTTCCAGGTTCCCACAGGTGTACATTTCCAGTCTTGCCAAAACGTTTTATTACAGTTGACATCACTGTCTTGAAGGGAGTGATTTGTCAACTGTGGACTTGTTCTTGGCTTCCTCCAGGTTTGACTACTGTCCTTCCTTGTCAGAAACAGCTGAGGTGGGTTTTATAAGCTGACAGACCTCTATTTTCAGGCGTATCTCTAGCCCAGCCCCGCTTCTCCCCTCCGCCACCCCCCTATCTCCCATCAGTTCTGCAGTTTTAGACCTGAGAGGGTTTCTGTGGCCAGCCTGTTCTTGCCATTTCTGAAACCTGGTGCCCTTGGAGCAAAGATCACAGGCTCCCTTTTCTGTGGTCTACACAAATTTTCCTTCTCTGATTGTTCAGGTTCTGTGTCATGAAGGTCTCCAGTGTTTTTCAGAACAGGATTATAAAAAAGGTAGGTGGACAAATTAAAGACAGAGTGACCTTTGCTGACTTCTTTGCCTGGTCATTTGGCAAAGGAATATAAGATGCAATATTAGCTTTTTTGGTGATGGAGAGGGAGGCCTGGCATGCTGCAGTCCATGGGGTTGCAAAGAGTCGGACACAACTGGGTGACTGAAGAATAGCAATTAGCTCTTTTGCCAGTTTCTTGCTGCTTCTTGTTCATTGAAAAATGCTTGGAAAACCAGAGTTCTAGATATACCATCTGGGAATCAACTGGAACTTTTAAGGGCCATTGTTTCCTAAAAGCTTATTTTTTAATTGGATTTTGTTGTTATTTGACTCTTCTTTACTAAGACAACTATTTTGGAAAAGGGATTTTCAAAAAGAAACCGACCTTGCTCTCTATCTTACCATTTCCCAGTCTCAAAACTTTCCTCTGGATAACTAAAATGTTTTCCACCTTTACCTTCGGTCTTTGGCCAGGAACAAGGAACTAGTTTAGCAGTTAGAAATTTTACTAGTTTCACTGGCATCTCAAATAATGGTGCTGACCCAGGAAAATTGCTTCCAGGAGATCTGATGCTGTCCTAATGGGAAGAACTGCGAACCTCTGATCTTTAATAAGGCCTTGCCAGGGATTTAAGAACCATCACATCCAGGAACTCTGATGTTAACGAACAATGGAGTTTGTTAGTTTCTTTCTTAAGGAGGCAACTCTCTGAAACCGAGGCAGTGGTATGTGATAGCTCAAACAGCTACAAAGATGTCTTTGTGCTCCTGGAGCCTCTCAGCCTTTCTGTTTAATAGTCCTATTGTACTCCCAGAGCGTGGGTGATCAAATAGTTTTTGAAGCCTAGGATATCTTGTGGAGAGGAATGAAAATTTTTAATGACTAGTTTCTGTGGTTGGGAGTAGTTAAGACTGATAAACTATACAAATAAACCTAAGTACATAAAGCTTCATCCTTGTGCTTATCACCTAGAGGAGGGAACTGCAGAATACAAATCTATAGGGGCAGGGTAACTCCTTTGTGTTCTTAATCCCCAAAGTTCCCAGAATATCTCATAATAGTAGCAATACTGGGAGCCCTCATTTATTGAGCACCTTCTGTGTGCCAGACACTGGTGGAAGCATTTTACATTTATTAACTGATGTTATTTTTGCAGCTCTGAATGAAGTACTACTGTTAGCCTCATTTTTATATGAGGAAACTGAGGTACAGGAGGATGGTGAACTTTTCCATGGTTATACAGCTATGAATCAGCAGAGCTAGGATTTGAACTCAGACAGTCTGGCTTCAGAGTCCTAACAGCTAAGGCTAAATGCTTTGTGAGTGGGTATTTCCTACCCCTACAGTATAGCGGGGCTTCCCTGGTGGCTCAGTGGTAAAGAATTTGTCTGCCAATGCAGGAGATGCAGGAGACGCAGGAAACACGGGTTCGATCCCATGTCTCTCACCCTGGGAAAGCTGGATCCACTGAAGCATGGACGTTTGTTTCCATAATTCTTAAGTCTTTATTTCAAAGTGAGTAGCTTTATACTTCTTAGCTGTCTTTGAGACCAGGAAAAGCTAGGTTATAATTACAGCTAGAAGTTTAGAGCACTCATAATTAAAAAAATTTTTTTTCCCTTAGCCTCTCAGCATCCCTGTCTAAGATCTCAAAGCTCATTTGATCTTGTTTATTTCAGTGTGTCATGCCATACCTGTGTTCCTTGTTTCTGAAGTCACTTCCACTGCTCAGTAAAACTTGTTTGATCTTATAAGTCACATTTTTTTTAACCTCCATGCAATTATTTATTCAATTAACAGTATGCATCTACTGTTTGCCAAGCACTCTTCTAGATATTGAGAATGTGACAGTGAACAAAAATTGTTGCCCTCGTGGAGCTATGTTTTAGCAAGGAGAGACAGGAAAGAAACAAATAAGCTTATATATATTGCAAAGGTAAGGCACAGGCTTACAGTTTTAAACAGGAAAGTTAGCCTTCCTTCAGTTGGGTAACCTTGAAGCAAAGATTGGGAGGAGCATATGAGTGAATTTCGAAGACTCAGAGATGGGACATGACTTCGGGATGTTTCAGAAGCAACAAGTGTGGATGGAAGAGAGGCAGAGAAGAGGTAAAGTAACTGGAAGATTAGGGGTGGGAGGTGGCAGAAGATAGGACCTTCTAGCATTGCTACAGTATGTGCTAAGTTGCTCCGTTGCATCCAACTCTTCGTGAGTCCATGGACTGTAGCCCTCCAGGCTCCTCTGTCCATGGGATTCTCCAGGCAAGAATACTGGAGTGAGTGGCCATGCCCTCTGCCAGGGGATCTTCCCAACCTAGGGATCAAACCCAGGTCTCTTATGTCTCCTGAACTGGCAGGCGGGTTCTTTACCACTAACAGCACCTGGGAACCCCAGTATTGTACAGTAGGCCCCCCTTATCCACTGGGGATGCCTTCTAAGACCCTCTGTGGTTTCCTGAAACCATGGATAGTACTGAACCCTATGTAGACTGTGTTTTCTCCTGTACATCCATACCTATGATGAAGCTAAACTTATAAATTAGGCACAGTAAGAGATTAACAATTATAACTAATAATAAAATATAACAAGTATACCAAAATAAAAGTTCTGGTTTCTCTCTTAAAGTATCATATTGTACAGATTTAGTCCTTTGCCTATCTTAACTAACCACTTATCACTCACTGTCACCGTCACTTTTGCAGTATGAGGTGCAACAACAAAACTTAGCTTAAATTTCTTTTTCCTTCTTCACGATTTCACAGATAGAAGATTTGTTCTTACCACAGATGTTAGAAACATTGGCATTCAACTCTTTTTCTTTCCATACTAAGTTGAGAACGTTCACCTTTTCACTTAAAGGAAGCGCTTTACAACTTCTCTGTGGCCTGCTGGGATTGCCAGCGTCACTGTTCTTAAGCTTTCGGATCATTGCTAAGTATAGTAAGGGCATGCAAGCCCTGGATCCAGCAATGCAAGCTTACTGGAATGCAGGCACTGCAGTACCGTGACAGTTGACCTGATAACCAGAGGGCTACTAACCAGGCTACCCTGGACAGAGGCTGAGTTACTTTCCAGGCAGGACACAGCAGGATATCATCGTGCTGCTCAGAACGGCATGCAACTTAAAAACTTATGAATTGTTTATCCCTGTAACTTTCCATTTAATATTTTCAAGATTGCTGTTGACTGTGGGTAACTAAAACCACAGACAGCGAAACAGCAGATAAGGAGAGGCTATTGTATTAAGAATAACAATCCCGGGCTTGTCCTTGCAGTGGGATGGGGAGCCACTGGAGCAGGGGTAGAAGGGAGGCAGGACTGGAAGCAGGGGAGCTGCAGGAGGCGCTTGGGTAGTCCAGACTAGAGATGGTGGATCAGGTTAGAAGAGGCAGAGGTGATGAGACGTAGTTCTATCAAGTCCCATATCTTTTCACCAGCAAAGATTGGCCGTGCCTGTCAGAGAAGAAGCCCAGCAGCAACATCTCCCAGTTGTCCAGATTTCCCTGTAGGGATTTCCCCTGTGGTCCAGTGTCTAAGACGTAGTGCTCTCGATGCAGGGGCGGTGGATTTGACCCCTGGTCAGGGAACTAAATCCCACATGCCACAACTAAAGATCCTACATACTGCAACAAAGATGGGAGATCCCAAGTACTGCAATTAAAACGGTGCTAATTTGTTTCAGTCATTTCTGATTCTTTGCAACCCCATGGACCGCAGCCCTCTAGGCTCCTCTGTCCAGGAAAGAATACTGGAGTGGGTTGCCATGCCCTCCTCCAGGGGATCTTCCCCACCCAAGGATGGAACCCTGGGTCGTCTCTTACTCATCTGCATTGGCAGATGAGTTCTCTACCATTGGCACCACCTGGGAAGCAATTAAGACCTGGTTCATTTCAGTTCAGTCGCTCAGTTTTGTCCAACTCTTTGTGACCCCATGAAGTGTAGCACACCAGGCCTCCCTGTGCATCAGCAACTCCCAGAGTTTACCCAAACTCATGTGCATTGACTTGGTGATGCGATCCAGCCATCTCATCCTCTGTGGTCCCCTTTTCCTCCTGCCCCCAATCCTTCCTAGCATCAGGGTCTTTGCCAGTGAGTCAACTCTTCACATGAGGTGGCCAAAGTATTGGAGTTTCAGCTTCAGCGTCAGTACTTTTGATGAACACCCAGGACTGATCTCTTTTAGGATAGACTGAGAGACTTCACTTTCATGCATTAGAGAAGGAAATGGCAACCCACCACAGTTCAAAAGCATCAATTCTTCGACGCTCAACTCTCTGCACAGTCCAACTCTCGCATCCATACATGATCACTGGTAAAACCATAGCCTTGGCTAGACGAACCTTTGTTGGCAAAGATGTCTCTGCTTTTGAATATGCTATCTAGGTTGGTCATAACTTTCCTTCCAAGGATTAAGTGTCTTTTGATTTCATGGCTGCAGTCACCATCTGCAGTGATTTTGGAGCCCCCCAAAATAAAGTCTGACACTGTTTCCACTGTTTCCCCTTCTGTTTGCCATGAACTGATGGGACCAGATGCCATAATCTTAGTTTTCTGAATGTTGAGCTTTAAGCCAACTTTTTCATTCTCCTCTTTCACTTTCATCAAGAGGCTTTTTAGTTCCTCCTCACTTTCTGCCATAGGGTGGTGTCATCTGCATATCTGAGGTTATTGATATTTCTCCCGGCAATCTTGATTCCAGCTTGTGCTTCCTCCAGCCCAGCATTTCTCATGATGTACTCTGCATATAAGTTAAATAAGCAGGGTGACAATATACAGCCTTGACATACTCCTTTCCTGATTTGGAACCAGTCTGTTGTTCCATGTCCAGTTCTAACTGTTGCTTCCTGACCTGCTTACAGATTTCTCAAGAGGCAGGTCAGGTGGTCTGGTATTCCCATCTCTTTCAGAATTTTCCACAGTTTATTGTGATCCACACAGTCAAAGGCTTTGGCATAGTCAATAAAGCAGAAATAGATGTTTTTCTGGAACTCTCTTGCTTTTTCCATGATCCTGCGGATGCTGGCCATTTGATCTCTGGTTCCTCTGCCTTTTCTAAAACCAGCTTGAGCATCTGGAAATTCACGGTTCATATATTGTTGAAGCCTGTCTTGGAGAATTTTGAGCATTACTTTACTAGCGTGTGCTGCTACTGCAGCTGCTACTAAGTTGCTTCAGTTTTGTCCGTTTCTGTGCGACCCCATAGACGGCAGCCAACCAGGCTCCCCTGTCCCTGGGATTCTCCAGGCAAGAGCACTGAGTGGGTTGCCATTTCCTTCTCTAATGCATGAAAGTGAAAAGTGAAAGTGAAGTCTCTCAGTCGTGTCCGACTCTTAGCGATCCCATGGACTGCAGCCTACCAGGCTCCTCCGTCTATGGGATTTTCCAGGCAAGAGTACTGAGGTGGGGTGCCATTGTGAGATGAGTGCAATTGTGCAGTAGGTTGAGCATTCTTTGGCATTGCCTTTCTTTGGGATTGGAATGAAAACTGACCTTTTCCAGTCCTGTGGCCACTGCTGAGTCTTCCAAATTTGCTGACACATTGAGTGAAGCACTTTCACAGCATCATACAGCCAAATAAATAAATAAATATCTTTTAAAAAGACAGAAGGCTAGGCCAATAAGAATGCCTGGAGTTCCCCCCCTTTCTCCATAGCTTTATTGGAGTGTCATTTACATACAATAACTGCACATATTTAAAGTCTGCAATTTAGGAAGTAGAATGTGAAGTTTGAGGTGGTTCATTGGCACAGATTAGCCCAAATGTCCCATCTGGGGATTTCTTATCAGCATAATCCACACTACTTTGTTGCAGTTTCAGATTCCTGCATCCCATGTCTATCTCTCTCCTAATATGTTTCTTTATTTTACTGAAGCATTAGAGATTAGTATCCTCTAACGGTATCTTAAAAAAGGGCATTTAGAAAGCACATTTTGGAGACCTTGAATGTCTAAATTTATCTTTATTCTGCATTGACATGCGTAGGTACTTTACGTATGGAAATCTTGATGGAAAATAATTTTCCTTCAGAATTTTGGGGACGTTGTATGTACCAGTGTCTTTTTATCTTCCAGTGTTCATGTTGTGGGCTTTGATTTTTTTTCTTTATCCTTTATGTGATAAGGATTTTTTGATTGGCTTTTCCTCTAATATTTTATAAATTCACAGTGATATTTTTTTCATCCAGTATACTGGCATTTGATGGGTCCTTTCAATCTGGAAGGACACTCATGTCCTTCAATGTGGAATATTTTCTTGAATCACTTTGTTAATTATTTCTTCCTCTCCAGCTTTCTTTTCTCTCTAGAATCTATATGGTTTGATCAAACTGTTTCCTCTAATTTTGTTACTTATTCTCCTGTTTTTTTAAACTTTTTTTGTATTTTAATCTATTTGTATTTTTTAATTTGAGAGTGTAATCCACTCTCAGAAGTTATCTTTTATCTTTCAACTGGTAACCACTATCTTAACTTCTAAGGCCATATATTAGTTTTATACATGTTTGAATTAGAATTGTAAGCTCTTTGAAGGAATGGTTTGTGTCTTGGTCCTTCTTTGTATGTGCATATAATGCAAATCAGTATTTTTTTGCCCCAAATCAGTAGGTATCTTTTGCCCTTGAGTAGTTTATGCTGTTTAACTACATTGTGGCCATTGTCCAATAACTCCTTGATTTCTGCAGTTGCAACCTCTGCTTAATACTAAGATTCTTTAGATTGCACATAGCAGATGCTTGGCCTAAACAGGTTAATTTAAGACAATATGAAATTGTTTTATTAAATACTAAGACCAGTCTCACTGGCTTCAGGTGCAGCTTGTTTCAACAGTAATCGTGTGGCCAGCTTCAGACTTCTTCCCCTTCATATTTTGGCTCTTTTTGAGCTGTAACTTTCTTCTCTTGAGGGAAGTAAACTTCTTATGACCCGCCCCACCTCCCCTCTTCCAAGTGCCTGCCTCCAGCTTTTGTGGCTACTCTCTTTCTTACTGAGGAGCTTTGAGAAAGAGAGAAACTGTGCCTTGGACATGTATTTTGAACCCTGGGTAAAGCTTTGCCCTGGGGACTTCCTTCGGGGAAGGCAATGGCACCGCACCCCAGTACTCTTGCGTGAAAAATCCAATGGACGGAGTAGCGTGGTGGGCTGCAGTCCATGGGGTCGCTAACAGTCGGACAGACTGAGCGACTTCACTTTCACTTTTCTCTTTCATGCATTGGAGAAGGAAACGGCAACCCAGTCCAGTATTCTTGCCTGGAGAATCCCAGGGATGGGGGAGCCTGGTGGGCTGCCGTCTATGGGGTCACACAGAGTCGGACACGACTGAAGTGACTTAGCAGCAGCAGCAGCAGGGACTTCCTTGGTGGTCCAGTGGTTAAGAATCCACCTGCCAATGCAGGGGCTGTGCCTTCTGTCCCTGGTCAGGGAACTAAGATCCCACATGGTGCAGGACAGTTTAGCCTGTGCGCCACAGCTAGAGAAGCCTGCATGCCGCAACAAAGACCCAGCGCAGCCAAACATGGTTAAAAATGAAACAAAGCAAAACAAATTAAATAAAAAGCTTTGCCTGAAGATAGGTGAACAAATAATTATTCTTTTTTGATTAATCCAGTTTGATTCTGGTCTTCTATGCTGTTTACAGTCTTCCCCAGTGGTTCAGTAATAAAGAACCCACCAGCCAATGCAGGAGACGTGGGTCTGATCCCTATGTAGGGAACATCCCCTGGAGAAGGATATGGCAACCCACTCCAGTATTCTTGCCTGGGAAGTCCCATGGACAGAGGGGCCTGGCGGGCTACAGTGCATGGGGTCACAAAAGAGTCAGACGTGACTTAGTGACTAACAGCAACAGCAATATTGTTGACAACATCCAGGTTTTCTCTAAGGCTCCGTGACTCTGTACTTTGCTGAGATTGCCCACAGAATTGCAGCCTTTGTTTGAAGCTCTGGTTCAAGGGAGTTTATTTGAGAAGTATTTTGGCTTCCTCTCCTCATTTTATGTGTGTGTCTGTGAGTGTGTGCACAGTCACTCAGTTGTGTCCCACTCTTTGTGACCCCATGGACTGTAGCCTGCCAGGCTTCTCTGTCCATGGAATTTTCCAGGCAAGAATACTGAAGTGGGTCGCTACTTCTTCCGCCAGGGGATCTTCCTAACACAGGAATCAAACCCGTGTCTCCTGCATTGGCATATGGGTTCATTACCACTGAGCCACCGGGGAAGCCTCTCATTTCATATTTTATTTTAAATAATGTCATGGTCTTAGAGCTTTAGCCAAGAACCCCCAGAACAATTTTTCTTTCCTCTTCTCACTTTCACTTTATTCTACCATGTCCATGAAACATGATATAATGAGGTTCTCCTATGATGTGAATATTTATATCTTAAAAAAAATTTTTTTTCAAATGCTTAGTCTGAAAGCTGACAGAGCCAGACATCCTGTTGAAAGGCTTCAGATTTTTTTGGTAAAGAGTTTTCAATATTTCTCATGAAATCCTAGAAAACTTATAATTAATTTCATAATTTATCTGTGTCAGGGGACTACATTTGTCCCTGAATTGCTGCTTTCGAGACATGTTCGAACAGCTTCTTGTCATGGATTTTGAGCTGAGATTGATAAGGGTTTTTTTTTTTTTCCTTCAAACTTCTGAATTCTCTATTTCTTCAGACCATTCCTTGCTCAGTGGCTAAGGAGTGTGCTGTGGGTTAGCAGCTGGCTTCACTGATTGTTCTTCACAGCCAGTCAAGGAATGCATTTTTAAATGGCAGAGTTCTTCCAGGAAATCTCCTTCTTGGCCAACCCTTCTTTACAAGGAGCAGAGACCTTCAGGTTGTTATTGTTGTTTAGTTGCTAAGTCATGTCTGAATCTTTGTGACCCCAGGGACTGCAGCGTGCCAGGCTTCCCTGTCCTTCATTTCTCCCAGAGATTGCTTAAACTCTTATCCATTGAATCAGTGATGCCATCCAACCATCTCATCCTTCATCATCCCCTTCTCCTCCTGCCCTCAATCATTTGCAGCATCAGGGTCTTTCCCAGTGAGTTGAATCTTCACATCAAGTGGCCAAAGAATACCAAAAGGAGCTTCAGCTTCAGCATCAGTCCTTCCAATGAATATTCAGGGTTGTTTTCCTGAATTGACTTGTTTGATCTTGCAGTCCAAAGGGTTCTCAAGAGTCTTCTCCAATACCACAGTTCATAAACATCAATTCTTCAGCAGTCAGCCTTCTTTATGGTCCAACTCTCGCATCCATACATGACTACTGGAAAAACCATAGCTTTGACTATATGGATCTTTGTCGGTAAAGTGATGTCTCTGCTTTTTAATACACTGTCTAGGTTTGTCATAGCTTTTCTTCGAAGGAGCAGACATCTTTTAATTTCTTCAGGAATATTTCCCAAGTATTCTCTGGCTTATGCCATTTGCCATTATTTTGGAAACCTGTCCAGAAAGATTATCCAAAGTCAGCACTTAGAAGCATCTACCTTCCAGAGGGATCATTCTGGGAAACAGATCTAACGTATGGAAAAGTCACCATCAGTGCCTGTTACTGCCCTCAGCATAAGCCTAGCTTGCTTACGTGGTTCACAAAACCCACCATGTCTCTTTGGGCCTTTCCCCACCTCTCCAGCCTTTTCACTTGCAAATCTTTGTCATTCAAGTAACAGTCCTTTGCTGTTTTTGTTGTTTAGTTGCTAAGTCATGTCTGACTCTTGGCAACCCCATGTACCATAGACCCCCAGACTCCTCTGTCCATGGAATTCTCCAGGCAAGAATACTGGAGTGGTAGCCATTCCCTTCTCCAGGGGATCTTCCTGACCCAGGGTTCAAACCTGTGTCTCCTGCTTGGCAGGTGAATTCTTTACCACTAAGCCACCTGGGAAGTCCGTAACACTCTTAACACTCAGAATCAATTATGTTTCTAAACATTCATCTGCCATATGCCTTTTAGAGTGTGTCTTCCCAGCCTCATACCTTTCCCCTTTCTTCTTTTGTTTTTTTTTTTTTTTCCTTCAAACTTCTGAATTCTCTATTTCTTCAGACCATTCCTTGCTCAGTGGCTAAGGAGTGTGCTGTGGGTTAGCAGCTGGCTTCACTGATTGTTCTTCACAGCCAGTCAAGGAATGCATTTTTAAATGGCAGAGTTCTTCCAGGAAATCTCCTTCTTGGCCAACCCTTCTTTACAAGGAGCAGAGACCTTCAGGTTGTTATTGTTGTTTAGTTGCTAAGTCATGTCTGAATCTTTGTGACCCCAGGGACTGCAGCGTGCCAGGCTTCCCTGTCCTTCATTTCTCCCAGAGATTGCTTAAACTCTTATCCATTGAATCAGTGATGCCATCCAACCATCTCATCCTTCATCATCCCCTTCTCCTCCTGCCCTCAATCATTTGCAGCATCAGGGTCTTTCCCAGTGAGTTGAATCTTCACATCAAGTGGCCAAAGAATACCAAAAGGAGCTTCAGCTTCAGCATCAGTCCTTCCAATGAATATTCAGGGTTGTTTTCCTGAATTGACTTGTTTGATCTTGCAGTCCAAAGGGTTCTCAAGAGTCTTCTCCAATACCACAGTTCATAAACATCAATTCTTCAGCAGTCAGCCTTCTTTATGGTCCAACTCTCGCATCCATACATGACTACTGGAAAAACCATAGCTTTGACTATATGGATCTTTGTCGGTAAAGTGATGTCTCTGCTTTTTAATACACTGTCTAGGTTTGTCATAGCTTTTCTTCGAAGGAGCAGACATCTTTTAATTTCTTCAGGAATATTTCCCAAGTATTCTCTGGCTTATGCCATTTGCCATTATTTTGGAAACCTGTCCAGAAAGATTATCCAAAGTCAGCACTTAGAAGCATCTACCTTCCAGAGGGATCATTCTGGGAAACAGATCTAACGTATGGAAAAGTCACCATCAGTGCCTGTTACTGCCCTCAGCATAAGCCTAGCTTGCTTACGTGGTTCACAAAACCCACCATGTCTCTTTGGGCCTTTCCCCACCTCTCCAGCCTTTTCACTTGCAAATCTTTGTCATTCAAGTAACAGTCCTTTGCTGTTTTTGTTGTTTAGTTGCTAAGTCATGTCTGACTCTTGGCAACCCCATGTACCATAGACCCCCAGACTCCTCTGTCCATGGAATTCTCCAGGCAAGAATACTGGAGTGGTAGCCATTCCCTTCTCCAGGGGATCTTCCTGACCCAGGGTTCAAACCTGTGTCTCCTGCTTGGCAGGTGAATTCTTTACCACTAAGCCACCTGGGAAGTCCGTAACACTCTTAACACTCAGAATCAATTATGTTTCTAAACATTCATCTGCCATATGCCTTTTAGAGTGTGTCTTCCCAGCCTCATACCTTTCCCCTTTCTTCTTTTGTTTTTCTCCATTTTGAAAAATGATTCCTGGTCCCAGACACTAGAATGTCATAGATCAGTGCTGGACAGAAAACACCCTTAGACTTCATCTACCAGCTGAGCCTCTGCAACTTCTGGGTTTCTCCTGCCTCAAGATTTGTGATGTGAACAGGATGGGACCTGCTGTGTAAGCCCCTCTAGGTATGGGGTAAGGAAGCAGAGGAAATTGTTGCCTGGGCCAGAGTCTTAGAAATTTTAGCACTTGGCTAAGGCAACGCAAGTGTGTGTGCATGCCTGCTCAGCTGTGTCTGACTTTTTTTGACCCCATAGACTTTGGCCTGCCAGGCTCCTCTGTCCATGGGATTCTCCAAGCAAGAATAGTGGAGTAGGTTGCCATTTCCTTCTCCAGGGAGTCTTCTCGACCCAGGGAATGTACCCAGGTCTCCTATGTCGGCAGACAGGAGAAGCCCCAGCTAAGTCAATAAGAAATAGGAAATAGAGCTATTTTTTTTTAATATGTGGTGATGAGAAATATATATATGTATATATATTTATATATATATATTTGCACATCAGCAAAATTATTGACATAGACTATTAATGGTATTATGCTTTAAATATCGGAGAAGGCAATGGCACTCCACTCCAGTACTCTTGCCTGGAAAATCCCATGGGCGGAGGAGCCTGGAAGGCTGCAGTCCATGGAGTCACTGAGGGTCGGACACGACTGAGCGACTTCACTTTCACTTTTCACTTTTCATGCATTCATTGGAGAAGGAAATGGCAGCCCACTCCAGTGTTCTTGCCTGGAGTATCCCAGGGACGGGGGAGCCTGGTGGGCTGCCGTCTGTGGGGTCGCACAGAGTCGGACACGACTGAGGCGACTCAGCAGCAGCAGCAGCAGCATGCGTTAAGTACGGTAGAAAATTTCAGGTGATGTGTCTCGCTTGATTAAATCTGTCATCTCTTCTTTATGCTCAGGCTCGGTGTTTGTTGTCTGTGTAACAGTGGTTTGCACACAGCTCTGGGAATGCACACAAAGTATTTGATGGCATTTGTCTTTTATTAAATGGAATTCATTTTTTCTAAAAAACTAGTTAGCTATTCCTCCCCCTGTGACAGAAAAAATCTTACAGGTACACATGGAAAAGTAATACTTGATTGCAGTTGAAAATTAATTGGTTAACCTGGGGGTTGGAGGTTTAGACATTTTAAACTTGACGGTTAAACTTCACATTCTTTTGCATTTTGTCACATCTTTCACTTGTTTAGTCATTTGGTTAGTGGGAGCTGGGAATGCGCTGAACACAATGAGACACATAAAACCCTTTCAGTGTTGCTGAAGTTCAAAGGCAAGTAGGAGCCAATTGCCTCTGCTTGTTTCCAAAATAACATAGGGAAACAGTAATCAGCTGCAGTTGCCATAAATAATTACAAGTTGATTTTATTGAGAAAGTGAGCAACACTGTATTTATGCAATAAAAAATTTATCAGACATACATCTTCCCTCCTCCCTTCCCAGCCCACGGAGGAAACAAACCTTCAACAAAACATTATTTTAATGAGCACATTTCAAAGGTGCCGGATTTATGGGAGACATCAGGCAACACTGATTGCAATTACTGTCTCTCTTTGTCGTTCAGAAGTTTATTGATGCCATATTGAGAAGAGTGTGAGGATGAAAGTTAGAGGGGAAAGTAGTCAACCAGCCTGTTAACCTGTAAATATCCATACTCGGTGGCATCAAAACCTCCTTGAAATGGTTGTCTTTGTAGTTTAAAAATCATTTCTTTTTTAAGTTGTTGATTTGACCAGAGATGGATGTACAAAAAAACCTTCTTAAAATGTCTCTATTCTTTTCCTTGGGCTTCCCAGGTGGCTCAGTGGTAAAAATACCCACCTGCTAAGCAGGGGAGGTGGTTTCAATCCCTGGATCTTGAAGATCCCTCAGAGAAGGAAATGGCAACCCACTCCAATATTCTTGTCTGGGAATTCCCATGGACAGAGGATCCTGGCAGGCTACAGTCCATGGGATTTCAAAAGAGTTAGATATGACTTAGCAACTAAACAACAATTCTTTTTCTTGGGCTACAAGCTACAGCTATTATCATTGGGACCCTCTAGAACGAAGCAGCCTGAAAACTTGTAGTGTAAAAGATAATAAATACTGATTTTTCTTTTCCATATTCTTTTATTAAATCAATCTGCTTATCAAATAATTGAGTATTATTGCTTTATTATGTTGTATGTTGGTATTGGTCACATGAATTAGTTGGTATTAGTCACATTACATCATTTTTTTAATTTAATTTTTTTCTACTTTTTTTTTTTTTTTTTACATTTTGGCCACACTGCATGGCATGTAGGGTCTTAGCTTCCTAACCGGGGATTGAACCCACACCGTCTGTAGTGGAAGCACAAATCCTAACTGCTGGGCTGCTAGGAAAGTCCTACATCGTGATTATTGTATTCAGCCTCAGCTTCCTCACTAATATGTGCTGTGCACATCTCAATAAATCCCAGATATCAAGCCTATAGAGGAGGGATCGGCAAACATTTTCTGTATAAGGGACCAGATAATAAAGATTTTCAGCTTCAGAGGCCTCTGGTCTGTGTCTTAGCTACTCAACCATGTTGTTATGTGTGAAAGCAGCTGTTGATAATATGTCAGTGAATGGGCCGGACTGTTCTTGTTAAACTTCACAGAAGCAGGTGATGGGACTGATTTGCCTATGGGTTAGAGTGGGTTCACGGACTTGAATGCCTGTTAGGGGCCAGGCAGGTATCCAATGGAGTCACGTGGCTGACAGAACTGCCACTTGTGCCTTGTCTGAAAGATGCAGCTACTTCTCACTTATGGCCACTTGTGACCGGCTCAGTGAGACCTGAGTTTATAATTCAAGAGTAGCTGGAGCAACTCCCTGGTGGTCCAGTGGCTAAGAGTCTGAGCTCCCAGTGCATGGAGCCCAGGTTCGATCCCTGCAACTAAGACTGGGCACAGTCACATAAATGAATAAATCTATCTTAAAAAAAAAAAAAAAGAATAAGTTTCAGAGTCAGACAGACCTAATTTGAATTCTACTTACTAGCAGTGTAAACCTAGACAAGTTATTATTTTTTTTAAAGAGTAGCTGGAAATTGGTATTTTTATGCAAGGCACTTTTATCAGTAGGCAGCTAATTTATATTCAATCAGAAAATGTTGTGCAGGTCAGGCTATATACCTTTGAGAACTCTTTTCTGGTCCATAGGATCTAATTTAGAAATGCTGGTCTTTTCAGGTATAATTATGTATAATGTATAATTCAGGTATAATTATGTATAATGTATAATGAAGAACTTCCTGTCATACTTTGACCACCTGAGGAGAAGAGTCAACTCATTGGAAAAGACCCTGATGCTGGGAAAGACTGAAGGCAAAAGGAGAAGAGGGTGGCAGAGGACGAGATGGTTAGATAGCATCACTGACTCAATGGACATGTATTTGAGCAAACTCTAGGAGATAGCAAAGGACAGGGAAGCCTGGTGTGCTGCAGCCGATAAGGTTGCAAAAAGTTGGACAAGACTTGGCAACTGAACAACACCACCAACAAGAATTTGTTAGTGAATGTTTAGACATGGGCAGCACATATCTAGTTCAGGTGCTGCTAACTACCCATTCTAGTGCTGTGACCGACATCAATAATCTGTCATACTACTCTAGAGTGATTCACCACCAGACCTCATAAAAGCTACAGCCAGTAAATTCACTGTGTCCTTTGTAGCTCAGCTGGTAAAGAATCTGCCTGCAATTCAGGAGTCCCCTGTTCGATTTCTGGGTGGGAAGATAGGGAAGGGATAGGCTGGGGAAGGATAGGCTACCCACTCCAGGATTCTTGGGCTTCCCTGGTGGCTCAGACGGTAAAGAATCTGCCTGCCACATGGGAGATGTGGGTTTGATACCTGGGTTGGGAAGATCCCCTGGAGAAAGGAACAGCTACCCACTCCAGTATTCTAGCCTGGAGCATTCCATGGACTATTCAGTTCATGGAGTTGCAGAATTGGACATGACTGAGTGACTTTCACTTTCTTCTGATATGTAAGGTATTTGTCAACCCTGTTCCAGAGGATTCTCTTTTAAAATATTTTTTTGGATTAACTCAGAAAATGACATTGGACTTTTAAACTCTGTGATTGTGAAGAATCTAGCCAGAAATCACTTTTAACTACAGAGTATTTGAGAAAATATATATCAGAAATAACAACAGATAGGACAGAAGGTAAAATCCTGTTCCTATGGCAGTATCAGATTTTAGATTCAAATTTAGGGAATTGAAGAGTATCCACAGTTGGATGTGTCCTTAAAAACTTTAGTAGCATTCCTTCTTTGAAGACACCTGAACCTGTATTTCTGGTGTGTCTTTTTTCACCATACCTGTGTGAAGTAATGGGAATGAATAGTTATAAAGGGCAGGTCCTTTTTTTCTTTCTCGTTCTGTCCCTGATGCTGGTTTACAGTTACTAGATAGAGGGTAAGATGTTCAGAATTTAAGGACTCTATATGTGAATATGTGCCCTGGGATGCAGGTAACTTTTGGATTGTGTATGTGACATGCTGGATGTGATACTGCCTAAGTAAAACGTGTTTTATTGTCCATTTTGATTGCATAAAATTTACATCTTTTGTATTCTGCCCTCTGTGAGTCTAAACCGTACTTGTCTTTCAAGTTTGATCATCTCTAGGAATTTTGTTCTACTTGTTCTAACCCGCATTGAACCTGTCCTCTAGATTTCTTGAATGTTGAGATCTGTGCTAATTCAGCAGTATCATGCTTTATTACATTGTTTGACTTACTTGCATTTGTAATTCCCTCCACTCTCTGCCATAATTAACGTTTTCTTTTCCTGTCATCTTGCACAGTAAGGACCATGAATGGTGTGAACTGAGAAAACATATTGTGTTTAAGTAGGCAATTTAGAACAAATGTTCATTGGATGTCATTTATATGCCAGTTGTAGTTGTTCAGTTGCCAAGTCATATCCGATTCTCTGCAACCCCATGGACGGCAGCACGCGGGCTTCCCTGTCCTTCAGTATCTACTGGAGTTGGCTCAAAGTCATGGCCGTTGAGTCGGTGATGCTATCTAGCCATCTCATCCTCTGTCACCTCCTTCTCCTTTTGCCTTCAACCTTTCCCAGCATCAGTATCTTTTCCAGTGAGTTGGCTCTTCGCATCAGGTGGCCAGAATATTTAGCTTCGGCAACAGTCTTTCCAATGTGGAGTTCTAAATGTGGATGACACAGAAAAATGGACCCTGCATTTGAAGACCAGAGTCTAGTGGATTAAAGTCTAGTGAAGTGAAGTCGCTCAATCGTGTCCGACTCTTTGCGATCCCATGGACTGTAGCCTACTAGGCTCCTCCATCTATGGGATTTTCCAGGCAAGGATACTGGAGTGGCTTGCCATTTCCTTATCCAGGAGATCTTCCCAATCCAGAGATTGAATCCGGGCCTCCCACATTGTAGGCAGATGCTTTACCCTCTGAGCCGCCAGGGAAGTCTAGTGGAATTAAAGTTTAGTGGATTAAAGTCTAGTGGAATTTAAAATGTTCCATTTCTAGTAATCAGTGATGAACATTCACAACACCACTGGAAGTGAAGCTCCACTGGGCGTAGGTCTTTGTTTCATTTACTGATATACCCCACGTGCCCAGGTCAGCACGTTGTATATTGTAACTGCTCAATAAGTATTTCTTAGATGAACTTTGACATGTTTTTATGTAGGTGTGGGACAGTTAATGTAGGTGAATCATAGGGTGTGCCTGCTACTTCCTTTACTTGTCTCTCCTACTGTTTATTCTAGGCGTGTAATTCTCTTTCCAGAAAAAATCAGTCTTGAGTTTTCTTCCAGAAATATTATTAATATATGTACATATAAGGAAATGGCAACCCACTCCAGTGTTCTTGCCTGGAGAATCCCAGGGATGGTGGAGCCTGTTGGGCTGCCGTCTATGGGATCGCAGACTCGGAAACGACTGAAGTGAGTTAGCAGCAGCAGCGTACACACATATATGTGTATGTGGTTTTTTTTATATAAAAATTATAGCCTATTCCTTTCTCTTAAAAATATAGGAGATAGTTTTCTATCATTGCATGCCCATATTATTTTTAGTGGCTATATAGTGTTTTATTGCCTGAACATTTCATATTTTATTAAATCAGAAATTTACTGATGGATGTTGAAGTTAATCTGATCTTTTGCTTTTATAAACAGTGCTCTAGTAAATAGCCTCCCTCAATTTGCAGCCTCTGCAAGTAGGAATTTTAATATACATTTCTAAAAGTGGTATTGTGAAACTCCTACAAGTTCAAAGGTTTTATACATTTGTAATTTTGATAGGTATTGCAGATAATCTTCCACAGAGAACATGAATGTGCCATTCTGTTCCACTCTTACTAACATTATATTTTATTAAAGTGCTTATTTTTTTTCTGATCTAATAGGTGAAAAATATCTGTTATGGCTTTGTTTTGTGTGTTTGAATGTCTTTTCATATGTCTACAAACTCCATTTTATGTCTTCTGTCTTTATAACTTTTGCCCATTTTTCTATTTGATTATTGATATTTATCTTTCTGATGTGTAGAAGTTCTTTATATGGTTAAAAAAAATTCCCTGGCTTGCTTGTTTATATTTCTTTGTTAATTATAGAGTCAGCTTGTCTAAGGACCAAACCCAGTGAACTAAAAATCAATCCTGTTGTTATTTTTATTGTGTTTGTGTCAAATTTATGGATGACTTAGGAAGAACTGGCATTTCCATAATGTCTCACCTTATTTCTCAGGAACATGATATGTCTTTGCATTTGTTTAAGTGAGTCATTATGGTGATAAAGGCCACTGTCTTAACATTTTCTATTAAGTTTCTGATGTTTTCCTATTAAAATATGTTGGCTTTGAGATGAATCTATATTGGATCATGTTAAGGAACTAGTCAGCTATTGCTCTTATTGAGGTTTTTTATCATGAAAGGATGTATTTTATCAATTATTTCTGTGTATCTGGTGACTCATTTTTTTTGTTTGTTTTCATCTGTGAATATGATGAATTTTAAGTATTGTTGTTCAGTCACTAAGTCGTGTTCAACTCTGCGACCCTGTGGACTGCAGCACTCCAGGCTCCCTGTCCTTCAGTATCTTCTGGAGTTTGCTCAGACTCATGTCCACTGAGTCAGTGATGCTGTCTAACCATCTCATCCTCTGCCACCCTCTTCTCCTTTTGCCTTCAATTTTTCCCAGCTTTAGGGTCTTTCCCAGTGTGTTGGCTCTTCCCATCAGGTGGCCAAAGTATTGGATTTCAACTTTAGCATCAGTCCTTCCAATGAATATTCAGGGTTGATTTCCTTTAGGATTAACTGGTTTGATCTCCCTGCTGTCCAAGGGACTCTCAAGAGCTTTCTCCAGCACGACTGTTCAAAAGCATCAGTTCTTCAGTGCTCAGCTTCTCTAGCGTCCAACTCTCATATCTGTACATGACTGTTGGAAAAACCATAACTTTGACTAGATGGACCTTTTTCAGCAAAGTGATGTCTCTGCTTTGTAAAATGTTGTCTGTGTTTGTCATAGTTTTTGTTCCAAGGAGGAAGCATCTTTAATTTTGTGGTTGCAGTCACGTCCGCAGTGATTTTGGAGCCCAAGAAAATAAAATCTGTCACTGCTTTTACTTTTTACCTTCTGTTTGCTGTGAACGAATGGGACCAGATGGTTGACCTTAGTTTTTTGAATGTTGAGTTTTAAGCCAACTTTTTCATTCTCCTCTTTCACCCTCAAGAGGCTCTTTAGTTCCTCTTCACTTTCTGTCATCGGCGTGGTATCATCTGCATATCTGAGGTTGTTAATATTTCTCCCAGCAATAGACTTTTGCATATTGAACTATCCTTGTACTCCTGGAGTAAGTTCTACTTTGTCATGTTATTCTTTTAAAATGCTGCTGGATTTTGATTCTTTTTCCTTATATAGATTTTCGTCAACTTTCAGTGGGATTATCTCACAATAAACCCATTTTAAGTTGAAAATAGCGTAAGTCAAAACTGCATTTAATACACATAACCAGCCGAACATCATTGTTTACCCTAGCCTGCCTTAAACCTGCTTGGAACACCTACATTAGTCTGCAGTTGAGTAGAATCACTTAACACAAAGTGTATTGTAGTAAAGTGCTGAGTATCTCGTGTATTTATTGAATATTGTACTGAAAGTGGAAATTAGAATGGTTTGTGTGCAGACTGAGTAGTTACCAGTGTATTCGTTCTCCACCCTCCTTATCACGAGGCTAACTTGGAGTGGCCGCCGCCTAGCATCACAACGGTACTTTTCTGCATACTGCTAGCTCCCGATGGGACCAAAATTCAGCGTCAAAGTATGCTTGCAACTCAGTGCGTATTGTTCACACCATGGTAAAGTTGAAAAATCATTAGGTTGAGCCATAGTTAAGTTGGGGACTGTCTATACTACTAATATATTTAGAAATTATGCATTGGTTTTGGATGTGAGACTGGTGTGTGTGTGTGTATTGGATTTGATACATATTCTTGTCTTTATGAAAAGAATCTGGACACTTCTTTTGTGTTGTTGAACAATTTACAATTTATTGAAATGACACACTTCTTAACTGTTTGATAGAATTTTCCTTTGCAACTCTTTAGTCCTGTGTTCTTTGACAACTTCTTCTATACCTTCTGTGGCTTTTTAAGCCATTCTGCCTCTTCTGGGGTCAATTTTGGCCATTCATATTTTCCTAAAAACCTATGCAGATTTTCTGATTTAGTTCCATGAAACCGAACAAAATGATCATCTTTAATTTTCTTTGCTATCTGTGGTTATTTCCTTACCACTTTCAGGTTCTTTTTATCAAAAACATAAATGACATGTTAAAATATTTTAAAGAATGTGTTTTTTTTTTTTAAATGATGCGGATAGAATATATAGTTCACTTATCCATATTTTATTAAGACTTCAGTTATTCTTAAGGTAACTGTGAAACTCAGAACTTCAGATGAAACATTCCTGACAACTCTCTCCTCTTTTGACAGGCCCTGAAGAGGAAAGTGAGGATGACCCTCAGCTTGAAGGCAGAGATCCTGATATTTGGCACGTTGGTTTTAAGATCTCGTGGGACATAGAGACACCTGGGTTGGCGATACCCCTTCACCAAGGAGACTGCTATTTTATGCTTGGTAATGCGAGGATCAAAGCTATACTGATGCTCTAGTGTCTTAAGTTTTAGATTATTGGGTACATATTTTGCATATGTCTTTTGAAGTAAACTTTGTAAGTTTTTCATATGATAATGAAGCTTCTACATGTAACTTGATTTTTTTTTCTTTTTAAGATACTGCTAATTTTAAAAGTTGCTTTTCTTTTCATTCTAAGTGTTGATGGCATTCCCCAAAGTACTAAGCAGTTTTCAAGATTTTTTTTCATCAGAGCTACTAAATCATCTCAATCATCATATTAATGTGAAGTTTTAAAAAAATATATCCGTGTCTCTGTAGGTTTTTAGTGAAAGTTTTTTCCAGTTTTGAGTTTAGTTTCCTCTCCGAAACAGCTGACCTGACAACACAGCCTCTTCCTCTACTCCCTGCCCCCTACTCCTCCCACTGAGTTCCCCTCATCTGCCTCATCTAGTTCTTTGGGAAACTATTTCAGCCATAGTCAGCCTCACTGAAGCTATGAAGTTTGGGGAACTTCATTTTTTGTTTCTTAGCTCTAATTTTTTTTTTTTTGGATTTAGACTTTCTGTTTACTTTCTGATGCACAGCATGCAAACAGCATCCTTTTTTCCTTACAGAGCCTCTTTATTTTGTCCTTGGCTCTCACTCCTAATTATTTTGGGGTTAATCTCGCTCTTACCTGCCTAGGGGAGTCTACTCATGTGTTTGGTTTTAGAGCCAGGAACATTAAGGCTCAAACCCAGTATTTATAATAAGAATTATCTCCCAATAATGGAGTGTCCGAGGAGGGTCCTCTCTGTGCTTCGTAAGTTTCTGTAGAATATGCTGGAAATGGATAACACTTGGTCCTTGCTTTCTAGGAATTATGAGTTTGGGGTAGCCATTCAGTCATGACCTCACTAAGTGTTTTCCAAATTTCATTCATTCGCACACTAGCTTCAAGTTTCTTGCCATATTCCTGTGCTACCCATACTATTATTGTTGTTGTTTAGTTGCTAAGTCTAGTCTGACTCTTTGAGACCCCATGGACTGCAGCATGCCAGGCTTCCCTGTCCTTCACTGTTTCCCGGAGTTTGAACAAATCTGAACAGATTCATGTCCATTGAGTTGGTGATGCTATCTAACCATCTCATCCTCTGTTGTCCCCTTCTCCTTTTGCCTTCAATCTTTCCCAGCATCAGGGTCTTTTCCAGTGAGTTGGCTGTTCCCATCAGGGGGCCAAAGTATTAAAGCTTCAGCTTTAGCATCAGTCAGGGTTGATTTCTTTTAGGATTGACTGATTTGATCTCCTTGCAGTCCATGGGACTCGCAAGAGTCTTCTCCAGCACCACAATATTACTTATGTAATATTTCTCTCTAGATAAACTCTTTTTTTTTCCTGAACGGAAATGAGTTTATTTTAGGTGATTTTATATCTGAAATGGAAACCAGTATCACTTGACATAATTAGAAGAATCATACAGAGTGAAAGTAAAGTCGTCTTAGTAACTGGTGCTTTTGTTTGCTGAAGACCCTGAGACTCAGGCCTGTCCTGTCTTCAGTCACTGTTAGGGAGAGGTGTTAACCCAATCACGGTACCAGCTGTGGGCTTTCTCCTTGTGTCAGCGGGAAGATTGGAAGATCACGATGCCTGCAGGGAATTGCTCTCTCACAGTGTGGTTCGGTAGTGAGTTCTTCCATTCTGATCATGGTGGAGTCCTGCGTTCGTTGCACACTGTTCTTTTGTTGTTGCTGTTCGATCATTAGGTCGTGTCCAGCTCTCTGCGACCCCAGGGACTGTAGCCTGCCAGGCTCCTCTCCTCCCCTGTCACCTGGAGTTTGCTCACATTCATGTCCATTGAATTGGTGACGCTGTCTAACCATCTCATCCTCTGATCTAAGTAAGCTCCAAATCTCTTGCCTTCTATTTGCATGTTGCTTTCCAGTTTACAGATCAGTTTCACATACGCCATCTCAGTCTCCAACCAGCCTTGCTAGGGAGATAGTGTATCAATCTGTTTTTAAGTAGTTTGCCCAAGGTCACTCAGTTCGTGTGAGGCAGAACAGAGGGCAACGTGTGGTTGCATGTTTCTTATTTGGTGCTTTTCTTGCTCTCAAAGGGACCATTTAGATTTGATCTCAATTCACTGAAGATCTCTAGATGGGAATGCTTTTAGGGGTAAGGTCATCTCTTCATATGCCCAGCTCCTGCTTGTCTCAGGATTTGAGTTTCTGTTCTCAAAGTCTTTGCCCCATCATTGAGCATCATTTATAGGTAAAACAGACTGTTATTTCATTTTTTAATATACCACCCAGATGTGGATATTTACCATGATTATAAATAGGTTGTCATTTCAGCCAGTAAATCACTTTCCTTTTGGGTACTCTGTTTGAGTTTCTGTTAATATTTTGTATCTTTAAAAGAAATGGGGGTCAGAATAGTGCTATTTTAAATAGCTTCATTAACTTTCTATGTATAAAAGTAGTAAATGACTTTGTAAAGGTTCAGCTACTTTCCATTTATTTAGTAACATCTCATGTTTTCTGATTAAAAAAGTAGTATATGCTCATTATAGAGAAAAGAAAACTCTGAAAAGTATAAAGTGAAATGAAGAAAATAAAAATCAGGTTCATGCCTATTTTGGTACTTTCCTTTTCAGACTTTTTCCAACGTGTACATAAATATGTGCCTGGAATGGCAGCTGTTGGTGTCTTACTTTCTAAGTCACGTCCGACTCTTCTGTGACCCCATGGACTGTAGCCCGCCAGGCTCCTTGTCTGTGGGATTTCCCAGACAAGAATAATGGACTGGGTTGCCATTTCCTACTCCAGGGGCTCTTCCTGACTCAGGGATCGAACCTGTGTCTTCTGTCTTCTCAGGCGGATTCTTTACCACTGAGCCACCAGGGAAGCCCAGGAATAAGAGTAGTATATGAATAACAGCTATGTTTACTGTGGACTAATGACAAGTCAGGCCTTCTGTGAATCTTCTCAGTAACCCTGAGAAGCAGATACCAGCTCTGTTGAGAAAGAAGATCAGATTAGATCGATGTAGTGACTTAGCCGTGGTTACACAGTGGGAAAGAATCATGGATTGAAACTTGTCACTTTAGCCCACCTGTGCTCCGATACCCGTGTCAGGCCGTCCGCACCCCGCACCTGGAGGCCCTCTGCACCCCTGTCCGGCCCTGACCCCTGCTCTGGGCTTCTCTGCCTTCCTCAGTGTGATGCCTCTGCCTTACCTGAAGGCTTAAGACTAAATTGTTCAGAAGGGCAGAAAAGAAGGTGACGATGGTGGTCTGTTCGTTTTAAATTCATTTATTTATTTTTCGCTTGTTGCTCTTTTTGGGCTTTCTCTAGTTGTGGCGAGCAGGGGCTACTCTTCATTGCAGTCCATGGGCTTCTCCGTGCGGCTTCTCTTGTTGGAGAGCCCAGGCGCTAGGGCACATGGGCTTCAGTAGTTGGGGCTCCCAGGCTCTAAAGCGTGGACTCAGTAGTTGTAGCCCATGGGCTTAGTTGCTCCAAAGCATGTGAGATCTTCCCAGATCAGAGATTGAACCAGTGTCCCCTGCATTGCAAGGCGAACTCTTAACCGCTGGACTACCCTCCATTTCTTTTTAAAGTTATGTTTTTCTTGGCTCAGAAATTACATTAAAAATGAAAATATTAAATGATTGCATTGTCCTTTTAACTTATATATTATAATGAATATTCATTTTTAGAATATACGTTGGTTCCACTTAGCTGTTGTAGGTGATAAAGGAAGAGTAGTTATCATTTTATAGTAGCTGATATCTGAGACATAACATCTAGTTCTGATTTCCAAACTCCTGCCTTCAGATAAAGGTGAAATAACTGATAACTTAGTGAACTAGGCCAAGCATAGCACACTGCCCCTCAAGTTTGTGATTGGAATCTGTTTTCTTATTAAGATGTCATATTCGATTTCTAAAATGACTTGTCCCACATCTTCTTTTAGGCTAAACAAAACAAAAATAAAAGCAACCATGGTCGAAAGCTACCTTTTCTCTTTACTTTTTAAAAGCCAAGGACTCTAAAGAGCCCTGTCTCGGGATCCCTGCCCTGTGCTGATACCTGAAATCTGAACTTCATAGCACTTTTGAAAAGGAAACAGTTTAGCTCAATTTATAATAATATATTGGTCTGCAGAGGAAGTGCCGACCGAACCCTGCTGTCTCAAGTCAGTCCTCCAGGGGTGTCTGATGGGGAGCGTGTCGGGTGCCTGTAATAAATCCACGGCCTGTGGAACTGAGTGAAGGCCCTGCTGGCAGTGCCTGAGGACACGCTTAACTGGGGTTGTCACGGTTTTACTTTTAAATTGGAATCTTTGCCCTAATCTCAGAGTTAGACATGACCAGATTTGCGAGCAGATTTACAATTTTCACTAATTTTTCCAACTAGGACTTCAAAACACACTTAGAGAAGGAGAAAAAAACTACACTCTGGTCTTTCTCAGAATGGGATGATTTACTTTGCCACAGATGTTTTCCATAGACTGAAGGCAACCAGGGAGTTAGGGACTTAAAAGTGGCTTAGAGACAAACTGTGGGTTTGTTTTTTGTGTGGAACCGATTATACAGTTCAAGGGACATCATCCAAATCATGTTCATTAAGCTGGAGCCGAGTGTAGAGGTGGGATGGTTCAGGACAAAGGTGAGTGCTAGGTAAATGTTTTGGACAAACCTCCTCCCTTCACCCCTTTGTTATTATTATTTTTCACATATCACTCTTCATGACTCTGTTCTCTCTGCTCTCTTTACTTTTGTTTCCTTAAATTCAACTACCTCTCATTTTCACATGTTGTTATTGTACCAATTAGCTATTTCAGAGCTGCAGTTGCCAGATAAAAATTGCACGACAAAAAAGAGAACAGCAATATAAATTGAAATGCACAGTTATCTCCTTTTTGGGTTGGTGTTCCCTCACCAACAGTTTAGGGTGGAATAATAGAAAGGCCAGGTGACTTTTAGGTGTAGGGTGGGATAATAGAAAGGCCAGGTGACCAGGTTCCCTCGGGTTCCCCTCTTGTCTGTGGGCTGTGCATTGTTAGCACCGCTCTGAGCCTCTGGCTCTAGTGAAAAGCTGGTGCTTCATGACACTTGCTTCCCAGGGTTACTGTGAAGTCAAATAAGAAAGTATAGGGGACCTATTTGCAGGGCAGGAATAGAGACACAGACGCAGAGAGTGGACTTGTGGACACAACGAGGAAGGAGAGGCTGGGATGAATTGAGAAAGTAGCACTGAAATATATACACTGCTGCTGCTAAGCTGCTAAGTCACTTAAGTCGTGTCCGACTCTGTGCGATCCCATAGACGGCAGCCCACCAGGCTCCGTCCCTGGGATTCTCCAGGCAAGAACACTGGAGTGGGTTGCCATTTCCTTCTCTAATGCATGAAAGTGAAAAGTGAAAGTGAAGTCGCTCAGTCGTGTCCGACTCTTTGTGACCCCATGGACTGCAGCCCACCAGGCTCCTCCGTCCATGGGATTTTCCAGGCAAGAGTCCCGTAGTGGGTTGCCATTACCTTCTCTGGAAATGTATATACCACCATGTGTAAAACAGATAGCTAGTGGGAAGTTGCTGTATAGCACATAGAGTCAGCTCAGTGCTCTGTGATGACCTAGAGGGGTGGGAGGGAGATTCAAGAGGGAGGGGCACATGTATACGTGTGGCTGATTCACTTTGTTATATGGCAGAAACCAATACAACATTGTAAAGCAGTTATTCTCCAATTAAAAAGAAATTTAAAAAGAAGTATAGAGACTTCCCGGGTGCTCTAGTGGTTAAGGCTGAGCTTCCAATGCAGGGGACCTGGGTTCAAGTCAATCCATGGTTGGGGAACTAAGCTGTTCACATGTTATGTGGCAACAACAACAACAAAAAATTAAAAGAAATTTAAAACGTTTTTTAAAAAGAGAAAGTTTGTGGAAAGCGCTTTCTGAATTGCAACTTGAACATGGGGACTCATTATGGAGACTGGGTGTACATTATGGTCATGGTGTACTGGAGAACCAGTGACGGGGAGGGCGACAGAAGAGTGCTGAGTGCTGGGTTCTTACCCCGCTCTATGCCCTGAGCTTGGCTGGCTTTGCACCTAATCGTTCCATTCATATATTTCTGTAGCCACATAGAGGAACTACAAGTAAGGGAAATCGTCCCGATTGATTCTTGCGGCTGGGAAGAGTTGCCATCTGGCCATTGTTGAATCAGAGCTCTGTGGCGACCGCAATCTTGCCTCAGTGGGGGTCGGGTTTACTTATAGAGCCTGACCCGTGGTTTCCTCCTTGATGAGGTTCACCTTCTCTGAAATACCTATGGCTTAGAGCAGCAAGACCCGGCGCACTGTGAACGTTCGATGTGGTGTAACCTGAAAATGTGCCATGCGCCTATTTCGGGAGTCAACACGAGCAGTAGAGCTGGAGTTTGTAGCTCTGTGAGCAGGAAGAACAGAGGCCTCTAGGAGTTTAAAAGTCTCTTGACTGGGGCTCTTCTGGGGCTTCACGTGGAGACCATGATAGCTTTGTAAATCCTCCAGGTGTCCATCAGTCCTGCCCTGTCTTAGACCTTTTGTTCAAAGGAAAAGGCTTGTGTTATTTTTTCCTCTGACCCCTTTCCCTCCCTCCTCCAACCTCTGACTGACCAGCTGAAGCAAAAAAGACCTCTAATATATGGCTTAATCATAAATTCTAAATAATTATACTTCATTACCTCTCATGGGTCTTGAAATGTAGGTGCTACATTCTGCTTTCTGCCGAGGCAAGGGAATAATACAGAAACAGCAGTAAATTATAACTTCAGGCTGCAGTCGTAAGCTTGAGGAATTGCCATTTAAGTGGAAAGTGCTTGAACAGCCAAATGAGCACCTGTCGTGTTTATTTTCACTCTGAAAAGTAGAAACATGACAGTATAGTTTCAGCTGCTTGTCCAATGTGAACTTGGCGTGTTCTCCTTCCCTGCTCAGCAACCGCAGTATCTGCTTCTTGCTGTTCACTTTTTTTTTTTTTTTTTTTTTGCAGGGTTGAGGCTGTGTCTCTCCTGAAACCTTTTGCTCTAAAATATGCCCCTAAATGCTGACATTTTCAAACTTGGGGTTTCTGACTTGATATCCCTGGTGGCTCAGATATTAAAGAATCTGCTGCAATGCAGGAGACCCAGATTTGATCCCTGGGGAGGGAAGATCCCCTGGAGAAGGAAATGGCAGCCCACTCTAGTATTCTTGCCTGAGAAATCCCATGGACAGAGGAGTCTGGCGGGCTGCAGTCTACGGGATAGCAAAGAGTTGGGCACGACTGAGCAGCTAACACATACTTTACACACCAGGTTTTTTGGTCTTCAGACAAACTGGGGAGAGGACAAGGCTGTGTCATAGGCTCTGAGGGTAGGAACCTGAGTGTGTTCCTAGGTCCTTGGAAGGATCTGCCACTTGCTTATCATATCTAGTCTTTTGTTTATTTCTGTAGTATTTCTGTTGTGAACTTTACTTGAAGTGTGTGTGATGAGTACCTCCTGAGGGCCAGGCACTGAGCTGGAGGCTTTGATATATTTTATTTATTTCTCATAACAAACCTGTGAGGCGTGTAATCATCCCCTTCTAGTCACCTTTCCCCCCTGTCCCCGGCCCCAGAAAAGAAAATTGATGGGGATGGACTGCTGGTGGGCAGTATATGGTTTCTTTTAGGAGTATGAAAATACTCTCAAATTAGTTTATGGTGATGCTTGCACAATTCTGTGAATGCACTAAAATGCAGTGAGTTATATATTTTCAATGAGTGAACTATTTGATATGTGAATTGTATCTCCGTAAAGCTCCATAAAGTGAAAATGTTAGTTGCTCAGTGGTGTCAACTCTTTGTGACCCCATAGACTGTAGCCTGCCAGGCTCCTCTGTCCATGGGATTCTCCAGGCAAGGATACTGGTGTGGGTTGCCGTTTTCTGCTCCAGGGGATCTTCCCGACCCAGGGATCGAACCCAGGTCTCCTCCATTGCAGGCGGATTCTTTACCGCCTGAGCCACCAGCACCAGGAAGCAGGTATGTGAATTGTTATCTCCGTAAAGCTCCATAAAACCCCTTTTTAAAAAGGAAACTGAGGCTCAGAGAGGTAAAATCACTTGCTCAAGGTGACATATCTTGTGAAGCTTATGTTTAAGTCCAGATTTTCCTGAGACCAATCCTATTCTTTCTTTCATAGAACTATGCTAGCTCTACTAATTATATCGTTGTGGAATATTTTTCTTTAAAAATGTGGAAAAAAGAATATTAGTTGACCCAACTAATAGATGAATACACATATATTCTCACTGTTAAGGATTCAGATAATATGGAAGTACATAGAATAAAATGTGGAAATACTCTTTTATCTTCTGTCTGTTCTTTTTATAGCATTAACATAAATAGTTACGTAGATATTATTTATGTTACAGCTGCTTTTTAAGAAAACACAAATGGGACAGTACAGTATTGTGTTAGTTGAGTACCTAGGCTTTGTTGGATTTATGAACTAATTGGACTTACGATTGTACTCTCAAAACAGAGCTCATTTGTATGTAGGCGACTTATTGTGTGTTAGTATGTACATATGTGTATGTGTGTGTGTGTGTATGCTACTTAGTTTTTTTAACTTAATAATATGTCCTGGAAATTTTTTCATGTCAGTACCTCATCCATATTATTGTGGTATTATAATAAAAATAATATATATACTAGGAAATAAAAATTTGAACAGTGGAGGCTGATCTAAAATGGAAAGGGAAACCTCTTTGCCACCTACCCCCAAGTTCCATTTCTTAGATGTGACTACTTTTCACTGTATTCACATTTTATTCTTTAAGCGATTCTTTCCTGCTTAACTGTTAAAATATCCTTAATACTTCAATTTTTTCATTTAGCAACTTTAAGGCCTATCAGTCTTTCATGAAGAAAAATGTGGGATTAGCTCTCTTACACTCTCACTCTTCCTAACTTTTGTCAGTTTATGTTTATTTTTAAGGTTTTTTTCTCTTAATTGATCAACTTTACACCAAGACATAGATGCTCTCTCGACTTCTGGTATTTCAGCCATATCATTGCCTTCATATTTTTGAACTGTACAGTGTTTACAGGCTCATCTGTAATCTTGATAAGAGGACCGTGCTTCCTCTGTGTATTGACAGTGTACAATGTATATTAACAGTGCTTATGTGTGTGTTATTAATTGTAGAACCAAATGGAGTGACTGGACTCATACGTAGAAGATCTCATCGACTGTAATCACTAAACTTACATCAGTTGAAAGAACATGTTGCAAATGTCAGGTCAAGATTTCAGACCTCATGAAAAGCTCAGGATCGTGCTCATGATTTAGGTGATTTCGTGTTTGAGCTGTGGCTTTCTTGTCGGTCAGTTTTCCCTCTCTCCCTGGAGTTCACCCCTGCCTTTCTCTGTTTTTACTGACTGGAGAGTCACGCCGTGGTGCTGGCTGTATGCTAATAGATGTTGTATCATACTACTTATTTAATGTTTTGATAAACACTGCCGTACTCACACCCATCTGACACAGTTATACTGAGATTGCTTCTCATTGCACTCCTAGGAGAATTCCGTTGTCACTCAGGTCCTGTGTCTTCGTTCTTCTTCTGGAATTTTCTAAAAATGCCTTCTGACTACTATATTTTAGATTCCCCAAAATGTGTACCCTCTCCAGGACCTACCACAGTACTTTGAACATGGTAGGTGCTTTAATAAATATTGAATCAATGAGTGAAATTCCTCTTCATTCATGGCAGTATAGGCAAAAGGAAATATTTATTCTGTCCTTAAAAGCTCCTGGCTGGAAAAGGTTTTGAAGACCCCTGCCAAAAGAGATGGCCATTCATCTTATGTTCTGGGATCTCTAGAGACGGCTTTTAGAATCTTCCACGACAGTCTATCCCTTCAGTGACCCATGCTTTACTTCCTCATAACTAATCCAGATAACCGTGTGGCATCATGGAATTTTCCAAATGACACTGTCTGGATCAATCTGTACTTTCTCTTTCACGTGTTTTTTTTTTTTTTCTTAAAATAAGAATACCATCAAAGGTAAAAAAAAAAAAGTGCCTATGTGTTTTTTTTTAAGCTGAGGATGAATATATTACTATGAATTATGAAGACCTTTTAATCTCTATGGTTCATTCAATCAGTCGTGTGGTATTGAGATAACTCTCCATACGGATTAGGTAGGTGGACTGTTCCCCATTGAGTGGCCGTGTCTCTCTCTGTCTCTTTTTTAATATTTATTTATTTACTTTTGTGGGATCTTTCATTGCCTTGCCGGCTCTTCATTGCAGCGTTGGCTCTCTGGTTGTGGAGCCTGGGCTTGTTGCCCCACAGCATGTGAGATCTTAGTTCCCTAGCCAGGGATCGAACGCAGTCCCCTGCATAGGAAGGTGCATTCTTAACTACTGGACCAGCCAGGGAAGTCCCTGGCTGGCAGTTTGGCTATTGTGTTATCTCTACAGCATAATTCATAAAAGTACAGGCTATGGGAAGGAATTTTTCAGGCTTTTAATTTGATTGCATATACTGTGTATGCTCTTTGCTCCTTCTGTAAAAACAGTGGGAGAATGACCATTACCTTTAAAAAAAGTATTTATTTAATTGATTTTTGTTGACTGAGCTCAGGACTAGACCAGGAATGAATCTGACTTTCTTGAATCAGTCAGTTCCTGCATCAGATTTCAAGCAGATTATGTCCTCATTGGGCTTCCTTGGTGGCTCAGTGGTAAAGAATCTGCCTGCAATGCAGGAGACAAAAGAGACGCAAGTTCAATCCCTGGATGGGGAAGATGTTCTGGAGAAGGAAATGACAGCCCTTTCCAGCATTCTTGCCTGGAGAATCCCATGGACAGAGGAGCCTGGCAGGCTACAGTCCCTGGGGTTGCAAGAGTTGGACATGATTTAGCCACTAAGCCACCGCGACTATTGTGGTGGCACTATACCCCCATTAAACTGTCTCTGTGGACTAATTCTTCTAGGCCCAATAAACATTTCAACTTTTCTTTTTGGACACAGTTCAAGGCTTTCAGGATCTTAGTTCTCTAATGATTTCTGGCCATGGAAAAGTGCCAGGAAATTTCTTACAGATTTAAAAAAGTTATCAATTATCATCACTTATTATAGTGACTTTGTCCTAAAACCGATCCTGGCATAACTCTTTCCCCTTACATTTTCATATTGTTCCCTCCACCTTGTTATATTTTCGCCTTCATTCTAGGTACACGTATAACTCACCTATTTAGGGTTGACATTAAAAAAATTTAATAGCCACAATGACAGTGACACCAGCCATTCAGTGTGGTTGCCATAACTCTCTTTCCCCTCCAGACTGTAGCAGTTGATATAGAAGTCTTATCTCACCTATTGGAGCTAAGGTTTTTCAGAGCCACTGTTAAATGTATTTTTGTACTGTACACAGCACTTAGTGCCTTGTACAGAATAGGAACTTGCCAAGTATCTGGAGAGAACAGCCTTATTTCCTCCCTAAGTATTAGCCAGAAACTTTACCTTGGGCTTCTGTGGGGGCTCAGATGGTAAAGAATGTGCCCGCAATGCAGGAGACGAGGGTTCAATCCCTGGGTCAGGAAGATGCCCTGGAGAAGGGAATGGCAACCCACTCCAGTATTCTTGTCTGGAGAATTACATGGACAGAAGAGCCTGGTAGGCTATAGTCCATGGAGTCACAAAGAGCTGGACATGACTGAGCAACTAACACTTTTGCTTTTCTTAAAAAAAACTATCTTCAATTGCCAATGGAAAATCAGATATTGAAATAGGAGTGACTAACGAAAGTAGTCAAAAGGTAGTTGAAGGAACAGAACTGAAAAGTTTAAGTGGCTTACTTCAGTTTCATTCATTGGCTTTACTTGGAAGTTCTAGGGCCTGGAGTTCACCAGAGGAGTGGCTTTGTATATTCAAAGTGGGAAGAGAAGAGACATTCAAGTTTTCGGTTAACCTAACCTTCTCATCTCTCTATTCTCATGATCTCCTCTGCCCTTCTGTCTCATGGGAAGAGTTGCTACCAGGATGAGAAAAGGCAGCCCTTCCTAAAGTGGGATTAAAGTTCCTTTTGCTGATTTAGAAATCAATACAGTATACTAACACATATATATGGAATTTAGAAAGATGGTAATGAGGACCCTGCATGCAAGACAGCAAAAAAGATACAGATGTGTAGAGCGGACTTATGAACTCTGAGGGAGAAGGAGAGGGAGAGGGAGAGGGAGGGATGATTTGGGAGAATAGCATTGAAATATGTATACTATCATGTAAGAAATGAATTGCCAGTCTATGTTCAATGCAGGATGCAGGATGCTTGGGGCTGGTGTATGGGGATGATCTGGAGGGAAGATGTGGGGTGGGAGGTGGGAGNCGAGGATGAGATGGCTGGATGGCATCACGGACTCGATGGACGTGAGTCTGAGTGAACTCCGGGAGATGGTGATGGACAGGGAGGCCTGGCGTGCTGCGATTCATGGGGTCGCAAAGAGTCAGACATGACTGAGCGACTGAACTGAACTGAACAGAGCAGTTCTCTGTTAATGGCTCACTAATTGTGATATGGCTAACTGTGATATTCTAATTCATGTTGATATAACGACTGGCTGAGAAGAGTGAAGAGATTCCCATTATGGGTAGGAACAATTCCTCAAACATTCAGAAGCTCAATCACTCAAGGGTATGAATAAATTGGCAGTGGTAACTTTGAAATTAAACATTTGCAGGTGTCAGTGTAAAAAATAAGTGATATTAGTAATCTGGAGGAAAGAAATCTATTTCAGAGTTATTGCTGGGTTAAACAAAAAAAGACTTGGACATTTGTAGAAATAGGAATAAATAATAATGTTTGATGGCCTTTGTTAGGAAGACATAGGAGCTTGAAAATCATGTAAGTAGAAGAATATAAACAATCAGTGTGCTAAGTCTGGGCTGATAAAGAATATTCCACACAGACTAATCATTTGAAAGCACAATGAGGAAATCTCAGAGGCAGTATTAGGGTCACCATTTGTAGAAAACTTCCTGATTGGATTTAAGTGTTCAACAAGGATACTACCAAAACAACCTATGTTGAACTATCAGGGTCAGGACCCAAAGATTCCAGTGAAAGATAATCAGAGTGGGAGTCCAGAGCTCAAGCCAGAATTGTGGGGCCTGGGAAATCCTCCTTCAACTCCTCAATCCTAGTGACCTCTGTTGACTGAAACTCTAATGTACTCACTGCCTATTTCTCTCACACATCACTGAGGTTTTGATGATTCTGGTAATAACTACCTGTGAATATAGCATCTTGAGCCATTCTTTTTGTTACCTGTATGCATGGTACAAAACATGGTACTTACAGATGTCTCAAGTTTGAAAACATACATTTTCCACATCTAAGTCACAAGCATCATTCCCACATATGGTGCTAGCAATCACCAGGTTCATCCTCCGACTCACTATATATTTTGGTCCTGTATCTGAACTGCCAACTGCACGGCTGTAAATTTTCAGGCATAGTTACTTCATGAATACACCCTCTCATGGGACATTAGAGCAAACACAAACTATCTCTCTTGGAGCTAACTAAAGCTTTGATTTTTTTTTTTTTTTCCTTTTTCTCTTTTATTCTATCTGTTTTGAACAAATTCTAGGTCTCAACAATGCAGGTGGTCTAACTTTGTATACTGCTATGTGCTTTAATGAAGCCTATTTCTGGATCATACTGCTGGTTGCCTGCTGAGTATTCCTGGGTCCTGAGTTTTGTGGGGGTTCTGGGAGGGCCTTTTTATTCTCTTATTGGATCCTGTAGTGGGCCCTTCAAAGATAATTGGAGTTTAGAGATATTTGGGCTCTATGAATGTGTTTAATTCATACTGATTTCTGAAATCTACTCACAGTCATTTGTATTTCTGTCTCCTGACTACAAAACTTTAGATTTAATATCTAAGTACATCATCTGGAGCCAAGAAGAAGTTGGAAAAATAGACCATTTTATTATTATTATCTTTGTTGTTTATTGTTGTAGTTTTTGCTGAAATTAGCAGGAAACTAACCAAAGAAATTTGTAAGTTCTTCATTTTCAGATACTAGTTTGCATGACAAAGTGAAACATGGGGTAAAATAGAGTATAACATCAGTCTTGTCACTACTAGCTGAATGACCTTGAGCAAGCCGCCTCATCTTTCCAGTCGTCTGTTCTTTCATTTGGAAAATGAATAACTCTAAGGTTTTTTCTGGTTCTAATATTCTATGAAGACACAGCACAGGAGTCATAAAGCCCTGGAGAGGGACAGAACTGTTTTAGCCCAGTGAATACCTGGATAAGACTGAAGATCAAGAGATATTAAAATGTCAAGAGGTAAAGCCTTCATTTCCCCCTAAAAAGGTATATTGTCCATAGTTATCCACCCATATATAATGTTAGTGCAGTAAAGCAACGGGGAAGGCAATGGCACCCCACCCCAGTACTCTTGCCTGGAAAATCCAATGGACGGAGTAGCCTGGTGGGCTGCAGTCCATGGGGTCGCTAACAGTCAGACAGACTGAGTGACTTCACTTTCACTTTTCTCTTTCATGCATTGGAGAAGGAAATGGCAACCCACTCCAGTATTCTTGCCTGGAGAATCCCAGGGATTGGGGAGTCTGGTGGGCTGCCGTCTATGGGGTCACACAGAGTCGGACACGACTGAAGTGACTTAGCAGCAGCAGCAGCAGCAGTAAAGCAAGATAAGAGAAGATAGCAGAGGAGATAAAAACAAATCTTTTTGCCAGACACTTTGCTGACCTCTTTGTACATATCATCTTCTTATAAAACAAGAGCTCTAAGAAGTAAGCATTATTATCACTACCTTAAATATGAGCCTTAGAGAGGTTAAGCAATTTGTTTCATGTCAGACCACTAACAAATTATGTATATTATATATTATGATTCAAATCTTCTTGAAGTAAATAACACTGCCAATCCAAGAGGGAAGAAAACTGGTACCAAACCATATTCTTCACCAAGATGCTAGGTTTAATACTTGGATATACACTGGAGAAACTTCACAGGCCAACCATCTGAGAAAAGACTATAGGTTTTGTTCTGCAGTGGGTAAAGAAATTTGAAATTCATGTATTCCTGTCAATAGTGCATCTTTGATTAAATAAGAAAAAAAAGTCTTATTCATGTCAAGTAGATGCAAAATGGAGCATCCCTCTGCTTGCCCTTTCCTGAGATAACATCTCTGCCAACAATATGCCCAAGGACAAGACTTGTTAACATGCTACCCAGTGTTTTGAGGAAGTGGAGAGTAGGTTGCAGCAATTGGATGAATTGTCCAGGGAAAAAAAAAAAAATTACCCCCAAGTTGTTTGTACACATAATTGAGTCTTTGAAGATGATGTGTATAAAATAAACTGATTTTGCTTCCTGTTCATTCTATGGCTTACCATTCCTTTTTTTTTTTTTTTGCTCACATTATAAAAACACAATAAATCTTGAGTTAATGTGCTTACTCTGGACCCTAAAAGAAGGCACACAGCTGATGCCTAGATAATCATCATGCTCTTCTGGAAGGGCATATGCACTTTGACTTGTTTGTGCGGTGCAGGCTTATGTTGAGACATCCTCTCATTTTTGGGTAGTCTCCACTAACACAGTCAACACATGTGAGTGTGACAAAGGCACGGATCCTTCAGGATAGCCAGACACCTTGAAAGAACCTCTTCTAGAGCTTCTAAGCTAGAAGGGACTCAGGAATCATCGATCTGGTCTAGTTTCATATACCACCTAGCAAGTCTCCAACACCAGCTGTGTGCCCTATGTATGTACGTGCTCAGTCACTTAGGCATGTCTGACTCTTTGCCACCCCATGGACTTTAGCCCACCAAGCTCCTCTGTCCATGGAATTTCCCAGGTAAGAATACTGGAGCAGGTTGCCCAATCCTCCCAGGGGATCTTCCCAGCCCAGGGGTCAAACTCGAGTCTTTTGTGTCTCCTGCATCAGCAGGCAGATTCTTTACCACTGCTCCGCCTGGGAAGCCATGTGTCCTCTGCTGCTGCTGCTGCTAAGTCACTTCAGTCGTGTCCGACTCTGTGCGACCCCATAGATGGCAGCCCACCGGGCTCCCCCATCCCTGGGATTCTCCAGGCAAAAACACAGGAGTGGGTTGTCATTTCCTTCTCCAATGCATGAAAGAGAAAAGTGAAAGTGAAGTCGCTCAGTCGTGTCCGACTGTTAGCGACCCCATGGACCTTTGTGTATAAGAGACAGCTCTGAGGGAGAAGGAGAGGGAGAGGGAGAGGGAGGGATGATTTGGGAGAATAGCATTGAAATATGTATACTATCATGTAAGAAATGAATTGCCAGTCTATGTTCAATGCAGGATGCAGGATGCTTGGGGCTGGTGTATGGGGATGATCTGGAGGGATGATGTGGGGTGGGAGGTGGGAGGGGGGTTCATGTTTGGGAGTTCGTGTAAAAAAATAAATACAAAAAATAAAATAAAATAAAATTAAATTAAAAAAAAAAGAAATATAAAGAAAAAACACTTTGAGGGAAAATAAGTTCTCTGGTTGAGCAGCCTTTATCAAAAGAGGGTCATAAAATGTTCACAGGCCCCCAAGTCCAGAAGATACTGTACACAACATCATTTGTGGGAAGGGTATGCAGAAAGAATCATGGTTTCAATAAGGGCAAAACTGCTGGAATGTTGGGCTGACTCTGTATGATCTTGCATCTTTCATTTCCCTCTCTGTACAAAAAAAGTATATAAGTACCATTTAAAAATAAAGCTATGGATCTCGCTCATCAAAGCAGCTTGATCTCCTTGTGCCAATCATTTTCCTCCTCTTACTCGTTCTTTCAGGCTAGTTCCCATCTGGAGTACAGAAGTCCGCCATGTCTACTTATTTGCCTGAGTTTCTAAGACCTGAACGGGAAGGCGCCCTGCGCCTTCACTCCCTCGGGAGACCGGGAGGGCACTTGTGGCCTCACGTAGACGGTGCAAGTCTCTTGTCTTGAGATTTTATTGATTTTCTGTATAAACCAAGGAACATCAGCCTCTTTTCTTCTATTGTCTATTTTCTTATTTACAACATTCTTATCTATCTCTCTCTATATCAATCACAATCGCCAACAACGTTTCTCCTTCGGGTTTCCCTGGATCCTGCGGGGGCTGGACCCCGCCAATCTTCCTCTCCATCACTTTTGGAACTCCACATTCTCAAAGTACTGGATTCCTGCAACTAATAAGAGGCTGACAGGTAGCACTCAGGAAGTCTCTATTGTTCTCAGAGACAAAAAGCATCAGATCTCCCCCACCCATCTGTCAGGATAGTCTAGAGAGTCCTGTCCAGATGGACACCACAAAGATAAAACCATTTGATGATATTCTTAGCATTTGGGGTTTTTTTTTTTTTTTTTTGGTAAAAAGATGCCCAGAAATAGGAGTGATGCTCAAAGAAGTATTTCTTTATATCATCCCCAAAGTAGAAATGCACTAAATGGAATCAAGACCTGCTTCATGTTATGTATGTTTAGTGCCATATTTTTGAGATCCTCAGGGGACCTCTCATCATATCACTCTCCCCTTTACTTTTCCTCCAACCCCAATCTCAATGATTATCTTACGTCTCGGAATAAAATTCAAGTTCTAGGGTATTATCCCCCAGACACTTCCTGATCTGGCTTTTCCTTGTCTCTCCAGCTTCATCTCTGGCCATCTTCCCTTCTCTGGCACTCAGTCCACAATGGTCAACTTTCTAAAATGTGTCACCCCTCAGTGCCTTGGAGATTTATATGTGCTACAGTTTCCTTGGCTTTTACTGTACCTGCCAATACTCTTCGCTTTCTCTAATTAAATTCCATTCAAATTTTCTATTATTGTTTAATTATCACATCTTCAGAGAACTTCTACTTCCATTCTACATCAATTTCCTGTCATGAGCTCTCATAACACCCTGCACATTCCTTTCATAGCAGATATGATCACACCACTGTGTAGGTAAATATGCAGCCATATCCATATCGTTGTTCCTCCCACTTGTCCATTTCATTCTCTTTCACTGTTCTTTGTGCAGTACCTGGTAGAGTATGTTATATAGATTTCTGTTGAATAAATCACTTTGTACATTACATTCTGGAGAATGAACAGAGAGGAACCATCCAAATTCAGAGACCTGTGGGTGGCTGTTCAAAATACTTGAACTGAATAAAAAAGGGTTCTCAACATGGAAATTTAATTGCTGCCTTTTTAACTCATCAAAACAGTATTTTTAAGCATGTGCAAATACCTTGTAATAGACTTCTATTTTTCTTATTAAACATGATAACATGCACAGCATTTTCCATATACTGAAATATCCATACTAATAATTACCTTTCCACTGTGAACTCTGAAAAAAATCCCCCTATGCTTTACACCTTATTAGAATATATATGAGTATATGCATGTTTTGTGTGCATATGCTCTTTTTCTTCATTCAAACTGTAAACCCATTGAAAAATAATGACCTTTATTCAGTTACAGCAAAAAGTGCATTGTTAAATAATGCTTCTNATTGGAGGTGGGAGGGGGGTTCATGTTTGGGAGTTCGTGTAAAAAAATAAATAAATACAAAAAAAAAAAAAGTAAAAAAAAAAAAAAAAAGAATGAATGATTAACCTCAAGAATGTATTCTCTTCTCAGCCCAACAATAAACTAAGCATTCCATAAGAGTTAATCAAGAAGGAGAAATGTGTGTACCCTTAGGTCATCTTCACCTCTGTACCTGTTTCTATGAAAGAGGTTTCAGTCCCCTGGAAAATTATACTTCAAAAGATGTATAAAATGAACCAAAGCTCTTATTGCCCTTACTGATTGCAGTGTTCTTTCATTTCTGTTTGGGGAGTGAATATCTCTTTTCTGAGGACCTCTTCATTGAGCATTCCCTTTTGCATTTAAAAAACTCATCATACTTACTGTTTTATTTTCTGTTGTTAAGTACAAAAGTAATAATGTATGCTATCCAGTCAGAGATGCTGTGAAGGACTTATCTGGTGGTCCCATGGTTAAGGATCCACCTTCCAGTGCAGGGGACATGGGTTCCATCCCTGGTCCAGGAAAATCCCACATTCTGCAGGACACCTAAGCCCCTGTGCCACAACTACAAAGCCTGTGCTCTAGAGCCCGTGAGCCCCAACTACTAAATCCAAGAGCTGAAGCTACTTACCTCTGCACTCTAGCATCCGTGCTCTGCAGCAGAGAGCCGCCACACTGAGTAGCCCGTGCAAAGCAACCAGAGAAAGCCTGTGCGCGGCTATGAAGACCCACCCAGCCACATTCAAACACATAAACAAAATAGAGAACCAGCCCCCGCCCCCAAACAAACCATCAGTTTAAGGTGTGCTCTACATTCAGAGATGCTAAAAATGAAATATTAGAATTGATGCACACTATAAAGAATTTGTAAACTATAAGAAGGTGTAAATTGGATAACAAAAATACATCATATAATATGACCACACAGAGATAGAAACATTCATAACTATTGGATGTGATTCCTTCTAGCATTTTTTTCCTATACCTGAGAAAATGTTTTCCTAAGTATGGGAAAATTAATATCAGATTATATAGTATTAGATATAATTTTAATATGATATTGATATCATATTAGATATAATGTTTAGAAAATTAATATATTAGATATGTTTGGGAATACCAGACCACCTTACCTGTCTCCCGAGAATCCTGTATGTAAGTCAAGAAGCAACAGTTAGAACCAGACACGGAACACCGGACTGGTTCAAAATTGAGAAAGGAGTGCATCAAGCCTATATATTGTCACCTTCCTTATTTAACTTATATGCAGAGTACATCATGTGAAATGCCAGGTTGAATGAATCACAAGCTGGAATCAAGATTGCTGGGGAAAATATCAACAATCTCAGATATGCAGATGATACCACTCTAATGGCAGAGAGCGAAGTGGAACTTAAGAGCTTCTTGATGAAGGTGAAAGAGGAGAGTGAGAAAGCTGGCTTAAAACTCAGCATTCAGAAAACTGAGATCATGACATCCGGTCCCATCACTTCATTGCAAATAGATGGGAAACAATGGAAACAGCAACACTCTTTATTTTCTCGGGCTCCAAAATCACTGCAGATGGTGACTGCAGCCATGAAATTAAAAGACGCTTGCTCCTTGGAAGGAAAGTAATCAAGCCTAGACAGTGTATTAAAAAGCAGAGACATCACTTTGCCAGCAAAGGTGAACATTGTCAAAGCTAAAGTTTTTCCAGTAGTCATGTATGGATGTGAGAGTTGGACCATAAAGAAGGCTGAGTGTTGAATAATTGATGCCTTCGATTTGTGATGCTAGCAAAGACACTTGAGAGTCCCTTGGACTGCAAGGAGATCAAACCAGTCAATCCTAAAGGAAATCAAGCTTGAATATTCATTGGAAGGACTGATGCTGAAGCTCTAATACTTTAGCCACCTGATGTGAAGAGCCTACTCGTTGGGAAAAATCCTGATGCTAGGGAAGATTGAAGGCAAGAGGAGAAGGGAACAACAGAGGATGAGATGGTTGGATGGCATTACCAACTCAATGGATATGGGTTTGAGCAAACTCCAGGATATAGTGAAGGACAGGGAAGCCTGGTGTGCTACAGTCCATGGGGTCACAGAGTCAGACACAACTGAGCAACTGAACAACAGCAGCAACAACAATAATGTTTTATATCTTGTTTTTTGCCCAATAGTTTTATGTCTTTTTTTCTCTAATACTTGTATATCTTGAATATTTTTCCTTATTAAATATTCCTTGAAAATGTGATTTTTTAAAAAATGGCTTAAATATGAGTCCTCTACTTTTGTCATGCCGTTTATTACCAGTGCCTTGGTATCAAATATATCTCTCTGGTGAACATCCTTGTACCTAATCTTTGTCTGCACCTATAGTTATTTCTCTAGGAAGAGTTACTAGAAGTGAGCCACCTGAGTAAGGATGAGAGTGTTGATATGTAAAGACTGTACATATTGAATGGTTAGACTGTTCTTCAGAATGTTCTCAGTTTACCTTTACCTACAGCGTATGAAATGTGTTTATCAGTTCCTTTTACCCACCTACCCTATTGCACCCTAGGCCACACCAGGCATTAAAATTTGAAAATGTTTTCCCCAATTTAATGAGTGAAAATTACATGCTATTGTTTCAAAGTACACTTCATTGTTGATGATGTTGAACACTTCCCATGTTTCATGGCCATTTGTATTCTTCTTTCTATTACTATTTATTAGCTGATCATCTTTTGCCTGTTTTTCTGTTGACATGTTATTGACATGCATCTTGATGCTTACTTTATTCAGCTCTTCTGTTCTTTTACTGGGCATTAAAAAAAAACATACTCTTAAAAATTTTTGACTTAGATTTTTAAAAACAATTCTTTAAAAAAAAAATTTTTTTTTTTAAATTTTTGACCCGCTGCACAGCATGTGGGATCTTAGTTCCTGAACCAGGGATCAAACCCGTGCCCCTTGCATTGGAAGCCTAAGGTCTTAACCACTGGCCCACCAGGAAAGTGCCTAAAATAAATTTTAATATAGAAAAAATTTTAGATGAAGTGTAATTACTTTCATTTATTATTAATTATGTTGTTATTTAGTCACTAAGTCATGTCCAACTCTTTGTGACCCCATGAACTCCTCTGTCCCTGGGGTTTTCCAGGCAGGAACACCTGAATGGGTTGCCATTCCCTTCTCCAGGGAATCTTCCCGACCCAGGGATTGAACTGGGGTCTCCTACAGTGGCAGGCAGATTCTTTACCATTGAGCCACCATGGAAGCTCATTAATTATACTAGCATTGAATTAAATAGCCATATTAAAATTATTTAACAACTTTTATGTTCTCTGATAGTCTGTTTATATTGTGGTTTTAATTATTTTGATTGCCATCTTGTCAGCTAAAGTATAGGTTCTAACCGTTTAATGAAGGCTAATGATAGGGAAATGGTGGTAGTGTGTTTTCTGAGTCTTTGCATTATTTGAGTGTGACTTACTATACCTGCATGTATTCATATCTCCTTTAATGGCTATAGGAATCTTGAGTAAGGAGGTTTCCACCTTAAAGCTCTATAGATACTGTTCCCTTGACCTCTAATATTTGATGTTAAGGAGATACCTGAAATCATCTCCATTCTGATCCTATTATAGCAAGTTGTGCTTTTTCTTTGGACATTTTTCATATTTTATATTTAATTTTTGAACGGAAAATGTTTGTGCACTTGGCTAGCCATTTTGTAGTACAGACTCAGGCCTTTTTACAACTTCGGAAAATATTCTTCTGTTATTTCTTTGATTATTCTTTCATTGCTCTGTTTTCTGCTTTCTAAGATTCCTGTTCTGTCTCTTTTGGCTTAATCTGCCCCTCATCTCTTATCTTTCTCTGTCACTAATTTTTGTTTTCCCTCCAAGTTCTGGGAGAATTTCTTGAGTTCCCATTCACTTAGGTAATTTGGTTTTTCTGCAGCATGCATTCTGTTGTGTAGTCAAGCTCTTATTGTTTTAAATGAAGCCATACTTACTAAAAAAACAAATCAGCTCCAAGCAGCCTTTCCTGATCTCATGCTGTTCCATCTTCATGATTACTTTGCCCCATTTTTACAGGTGCAGTGCCTTCTTGAATCAAGTGGCTTCTTGAAAAATTGAAACTTTTATGAAAATTTTTTTCTGACCATATGAGTAACACTTTTTCAGAAGAGGCAGTTTCTGTCAAACTGATTCCTTTCCTTAGAACTATAGTAATTTTGCCCGAGTCTAGTAATTTTTTCCTTGTCTGTTTTTCCTCATAGAAAGAAGACTAGCACCAGCTAAGAGGCAACTTGGTGTTAAGATTGGTTCTATGAAAACTTAGTATAAGTTCCTGGCTAAATACTTCACTTGAAGGAGGAAGGAAGAAAATGTATCTTTGCAGGGTCAGATGAAAGACTTGATAAACTGGAGTGCACTGAATAACTGTTTTTGTCTTTGGGTGGTATGGATGCTCACAGTATGAGCAAACACTGGCAGCCTTTGGACTGGGGATCGAACCCTTACCCCCTGCCTTGGAAGGGGAGATCTTAACCACTGGACTGCCGGGGAAGTTCTGGTATCTTTTTCGAATTGAAGTATAATTGATTTATAGTACAATGCTTCCTTTCTTTAATCTCATTCCACTTATACTGTATCCAGCAGAGCTCCTTGTAATTTCTGGCATATTGAGCACCTTTCCCTGATACTGAGCACTGAAAGCAGTCTTCATTCGTTTGATATATCTTTGATCGTCTCATTGAGAATCTAGGAATGGAGTAGGTAGAGGTCTCTGAGTCTCTATTGTCGTCTCATCAGGAATACTCCCCTCCCCCCTTTCATTGGCTATTAAATTCTGAAAATGTTCTCAGTCATGGATGTCCCCACATCTAGGAAAAATAAGGTCATAAATATTAAGATTGAGGGATGAGAATGGACAGGTGAGTAAGAATGAAAAGCTTCAGTGATTGTGTGAAACCGGGAAGATTGGATTTCAGTATTGGGCTTATTTAGCTCTGGAGTGCCTTTAGCAAAGCTCCTGATTGTTACTTTAAGAAATTTGGAGATGCAATAGCCCCTGGTGACACACTGGACAACAAAACCAAGAAAATAAGGGCTGGGTTAAATTTAGGGTGACCAGCTGTCCCAGTCTGTCTGGGTGGGGGAGAGAATCTCAGGATTCGGGACTTCCGTATTAACGCCAGGGAAGTACTGGGCATGAACTGACCACGCTAGCGTAAATTATGCCTGTGCATCTGTGGTCTCTTATATATGAAATGAGATTTCATGCTACAGTGAATGTCCAGAGTTCTCTCCTTCCACTGATAGAGCACACAGCATTTAGCCTGCAAAGAGTGAGAGCTCTTTTTCCATTTGTTTTGTTGAATAAATTCTACAAACTCTGATTGCTCCTGAGTATAGTCAGTTTTTTAGCTATTTTCTGAGATAACTCTGGCAAATAGCATTATTTGATGTTGTCTTTCTAAAAATTATTAGGATTAGTCTTTAAAGCTAGGGACATCTTTAGTATATCCTTTGAGATGTACAATCCATGTGATTTGAGCCACGTTCATAGATTTAGAGTTTTAGACAAATTAGAAGTCCTGCAGTGAAAATACAGGGTTCTTTCTAAAAGTCATAAAGGATTAGAGACATTTGGGAGCAATTTCAAAAGAGTTGTTTGATTAGAGAGTTGCCAAGGATTTAAATAAAGGTACACACCCCGGACTATTACTTCTAATGTTGTGTGTGCCACTTGGCCTGCCTTTTTGAGTGCCTTTGAGTTGCCCCTCAGTGGAACAAAAGCTCTTAAGAAATCTGTCCATTAAGATGATTTTCTCCCTCCATGCGAAGAGTTGACTCATTGGGAAAGACTCTGATGCTGGGAGGGATTGGGGGCAGGAGGAAAAGGGGACGACAGAGGATGAGATGGCTGGATGGCATCACCGACTAGATGGACGTGAGTTTGAGTGAACTCTGGGAGTTGGTGATGGACAAGGAGGCCTGGCATGCTGTGATTCATGGGGTCATAAAGAGTCGGACACAACTGAGCGACTGAACTGAACTGAACTGTGATATCTTCAGAACCCACTGTTAATAGCTGGGGAGCAGTGAGGCTTTTATTTGGATAGGTGAGAATGGCATCTATATATTTCTTAGAAAATGTTTCAGTCCTTTATGGGCACCTGGCCTCGGGAAACTCCTCCAGCCCCTGCTTTTTGTTTTTGTTTGGCTTTGAATCCCCCTTCAGACAAAATAGTTCAGATCAACTAGAAATTCTCAGTGTGTCCTTAACTGAAATCCTCAGAGGGCAAATTGAAGAGAGAAATGCCATCCAGTCCCCTTTAGGCCTTAAGCCACACTTAAAAAAAATTTTTTTTTTAATTTATTTTTAATTTTTTAAATTGGAGGATAATTGCTTTACAATATGTTAGTTTCTACTGTATAGCAAAGTGAATCAGTTTATCAGTTATTTATATATATTCCTTTCCCATTTAGGTCACCACAAAGCATTGAGTAGAATTCCTTATGCTGTATGGTAGGTTCTCATTAGTTACCTGTTGTATATCTTTTATTTCTCTCTGTTACTTTTTGGGTGAATGCTGGTTATGGCCAATTTTATTTATTGGTGTCTGATTTTGTTATATTCTTTTAAGCAGTGTTGGACTTTGCTCTAGTGAGTAATTAAATTATTTGGAATAAGCTGGATTCTTTTGAGGCTTGCTTTTAAGCTTTTAGGTGGATCTTGGGCAGCCTTTAATATAGGACTTGTTTAACCTTACTACTAAGATTATGCTTTTGTAAAGACTCTTATCTGGGCCTTGCCAGGCAGCGCAGTGGTGAAGAATCCACCTGCAAATTCAGATGATGCAAGAGACACTGGTCAGTTCCCTGGGTTGAAAAGATCCCCTGGAGTAGGAAATGGCAATCTGCTCTAGTATTCTTGCCTGGAGAATCCCATGGACAAAGGAGCCTGGTGGGCTACAGTCCATGGGGTCGCGAAGAGTTGCTCATGACTGAGCAACTGAGGACACAAACACACAGACTCTCTCTATTATTGTCTCAGATAGTAGGAGCCATTCTGGCCGCTGAGAACACAGTGTTCGTGGCCTAATGTGAGTCTGAGGTTTCTGGAGCTTCTTTTCCTACAACTTTCTGGAGCTTCTTTTCCTGCCTGGGGCAAGTTTTCATTCACATATGCACAGTTTGGTGTGGAGTCAAAGACTGGAAGGAATCCTTCTGCAGATGTCTCCTTGATCGCTCCCTGCGCAAATTCTTCTATTTCAGTATTCTGCCTTACAAATCTCTGCTCCCTGGTCTTCCTACTCTTTGTCTTCACAACTCAGCAGGAAGGAGAGCGAACACTCAGAATTCTGACTTCTCCCTCCCTACTCTGTGGCTTTGAAACTGTTTCCAGCTAGAAAGCCAGGCACTTGTAGGACTCACCTGTTTAATTTCTCTTGTGTTTGGGGTTACATCATGCTCTGTCTTCCTGCGTTTTATAGTTGGATAAGGCAAGAAGGTCAACGTTGTCAACATTCTCAGTGCTCAGTCACTTGGTCATGTCTGACTCTTTGCAACCCCATGGACTGTAGGCTGCCAGGCTCCTCTGTCCGTGGGATTTTCCAGGCAAGAATACTGGAGTGGGTTGCCATTTCCTCCTCCANTTTTATAGTTGGATAAGGCAAGAAGGTCAACGTTGTCAACATTCTCAGTGCTCAGTCACTTGGTCATGTCTGACTCTTTGCAACCCCATGGACTGTAGGCTGCCAGGCTCCTCTGTCCGTGGGATTTTCCAGGCAAGAATACTGGAGTGGGTTGCCATTTCCTCCTCCACAGGATCTTTCCCACCCAGGGATTGAACCTGTGTTGCCTGTGTCTCCTGCATTGGTTGATGAATTCCTTGCCACCCGGGAAGCCCTTCCTTGTCATGGCTAGTCCCTAATGTCCATAAACAAATGTCCTGCAATTGGCATTTTGTGTTTCCTCTCTTATGTTTAGAGGAAATTTTATAGGTTGTTTTTGCTGACACGTAGTTGGTCTCTGCCTCCTGATTTAAATCATTGTCTTTCTTGGTATCTTCCTAAGAAGTCTTTGTCACTTATGTAGGAAGTCATGTGTTGCCAGGGACAGTCTGGTTCTCTTCTTATTAACAGGAATAGAAGCAATGCTCTAAGCAGAGGTGATACAGATTTTTGCCTCACATGTGGCATCATTTCATAGAATACACAAGAACTTGGCCATTGATTTTTCTCCCATTGCCTGTGGTTTCAGGCATATTCTTTAGCTGATGAATTCACCACCTACTCCATTCTTGGGTCATGAATCTGTAGGCTTGAATTCTGCTCTGAGAGCCAAAGCGTTGCAACGTGCTGAGTTGGTTGGTTTGCTGCCTGGAAAATTGTTAGGGCAAAATTGATACTTTGATTGGGGAGGGAAAGAGACAGATTTTCAGATGAAAGATGTTCAATTCCAAATAATACGAAAGAATTTTGGCTTATTCATAAAGCATGAGTATAATTAGATGTATAATGAAAAAGAGAAAGAAGTTCAACCTATAAATAGTGGTGAGTGGGTATCATAAGACTACAGATAAGTAGGGTAGCCATATAGCCTGTTGGCTAAGTACAGTGCTGGTTTATGCCTGTTGTCCTAAAGTAATTATTAATCACATCCCCTTTCTCTATTGAAAGTGTCATGCTATTTGATGGCTTTACACCACAATGGTTTTATACCATATTACTATATATATATATATGCGCACACATATATGTATATCTATCTATATTTATCTCTCTATATAAAGTCATCCTACTTGCAAAAAATAGATTATACAAAGTAATTGTTATAGTTTTGGTTCTTGTCCTTCTTGAATGATGGATTTACTGTTTACTTTGTAATTTAAATACTATTTGGTGACTGCTAAGTGCGTGTTGGATGCTTTTTTTCCTTTAATTTCTGGTATTTTTTCCTGCAGATGATCTCAATGCCACCCACCAACACTGTGTTTTGGCTGGTTTACCACCTCGCTTTAGTTCCACCCACCGAGTGGCAGAGGTAAGTGTAAATAAAAATGTGACTCAGACTTAACTGGATGTGACAGAGTGGTTGCATGAGCAATTTATCATAGAACTTTGGAAGACTATTTGATAGGAAAATTGCTTCCATCTAACTAGACTTTAGCCTCTGTTTACTTGCTTTTTGAGCTTTGAGTTGTGTTGAATCCAGTTGTAAAAAGTGTCTTCACAGCCTGGGCTAAGTCTGTTTTGCTTCCTCCAAGTTGTGTTTCTTGGAAAACGTGCCTGCAAGAGGGGACCTTGGCAGGTATTGCTGGTTGGAGATTTTCTAAAGTGTTGGTACCTGTCAAGGTCAAGGTCAAGGTGGTGACTGGAACGAAATTGGGTAGATCTGTGTGCTTGTGCATGTGTTAGTTGTAACTGGACTCAGAGGGTTGAGAATTTACAGTCCCATTAAGTTTTGGGTCAGGCTTCTGGGCATGTGAATGTAAATTAAAGAGACACTTACAGTGGTGCCAGGGAATTTCTGAACTCCCCAGTCGGGTTCTAACCCAGGCTTGATTGCTGAATTCTGCCACCACTTGCAGTGGCTGATTAGGCTAGTTCTGAATAGAAAGTTAAGAGATGAGGGAAGCCCTTAGGAGTCACCCAGGGATGTTGTGTGTGCTTGCTTAGGAAGAGCTGTGGAGAGCAGGGAGGATGAGCATGAAAAGTTGACCTGGTATCCAGACTTGTTACCTATGCTTTGCTTTTATAGCTTGACTTTTCACCATACTGCAGGGGGACCAGTGTGAGAAAGTTGGGCAGAAGGGATAAAATAAAGTATTAAGGAAACACAGACACACAACCTTTTTAGTCCTGATACTATGGTCTATAAGGCAGTGTCATGTGTGCTGGTAGTTAAGTAGCTTTCCTGATAGACTGGTCAAGCTGCTCGGTGGCTGAGATGGCGTGTGTCTGTTTAAGTCAAGATGCCAGCAAGCCCATCAGGCATTCCTTCCTCCCCCCTTTCTCCTTATCTCCCTTTCTTGTTTCTTCCATTCAGTCATTCATCGAAATATTCGAGGGCCTGTTCTGTGTCCAGCAGCACTAAAGGCTTGAGAGAGACAGAGAGAGAGAGAGCCATCAGCTTGACGGGTATGCCCACTAGTTTTGCTGAACTAGCTTTTCAGTTTGAGAGGCAAATATTAAATAGATAAACACACAAATAATTTATCTTAGAGACCTAAAAGTAAGTTGTATTAGAAAAGAAGACAGGAAGAAAGGAAGGAAGGGAGGGAGGAGCAAGGGACAAAGGGAAGGAGGGAAGAGGAAGGAAGGTGAAGGGAGGAGTGAAGGAAGGCAAAAAGAAGTGAGCAAGCAGTTATCGAGCATCTTACGTGTGCTTTGTGTTGTGCAAAAAAGATTTCATTTTTGTATAATACAAGATGGTGTGGACATCTGTCTTTCTAGTCAGAACTTTCCAAGAATTATTTTGAGCGTGTGGCTACTTACACATATCTTTGCATCTTTCCTAATTCAATCTGGAAGAGTGAACAAGGTGATTAGTACTGTGCTGAGAGGGCTAGTGTAAAATGATGAATAAGAAGTTTGGGAAAATGTATTTGATAAGGATAACAATCATATCTAATTCAGAGTGTTCTTATGAGGATTAAATGAGTTAATATGTGTAAGTGTTTTAGAACAGTGGCTGATAAAGAGTATGCCTGCAAAGAATGGTAGCTGCTGCTGCTGCTGCTGCTGCTAAGTTGCTTCAGTCGTGTCCGACTCTGTGCGACCCCACAGACGGCAGCCCACCGGGCTCCCCCATCCCTGGGATTCTCCAGGCAAGAACACTGGAGTGGGTTGCCATTTCCTTCTCCAATGCATGAAAGTGAAAAGTGAAAGTGAAGTCACTCAGTCGTCTCCGACTGTTAGCGACCCCATGGACTGCAGCCCACCAGGCTCCTCCGTCCATGGGATTTTCCAGGCAAGAGCACTGGGGTGGGGTGCCAGTGCCTTCCCCGGGTAGCTGCTATACATATATATTAAATTGCTCCTACCTCTACTACTACTGTTGCCACAGCTATTACTACTGCTGTTACTGCCTTTTCAATTATCCTGGTGAAAAGCTAGTGGGAGACAGGAACAACCAAAACTCTGTGTGGAAGGCGATACTGTCTCCGTTGATACACTGGAATGAACACAGTAAAGCAAGAGAATTTATGTAATCAACAGATCTTAATTGGAAGAGTTACTATTGACTTAAAGCTACTACTCAGAAGAGGGGAAGTGATTTTAGTTCTATCATCCATTCTGCAAACTTCTGTTGAACTTCCCAGTGTTCAAGGTATTGTTTTAGACACTTGTGAATAGCAGTAGTTGACATGTGTGGTATCTTTAAGATGCTTCCCGTCTAAGAGGGAAGAATAGAGAGAGTAGCAAAGCAGCGTAAGACTTCATGAGTGACCTGACAGGTAGATGTGTAAGACTTGAATGTGTAGGGATTAGGGAATTTTAGGACAGTTGAGATCAGCTAATAGGATGAGGACCCAGGTGGAAATATTGTGATTGGCTTGGGATGGGGATACAAGGGGAATATTGAATGGCTCAACTTTGACTGAATCCAAGGATTGCCAGGAAAGGAGTGTTTGTTAGCAGATAAAGGCTGATTCCTGAATGGGACCAGATTGTGAAAGATCTTGGATATTAGGTGTGTTTGGAGTTGGTGATGGACAGGGAGGCCTGGCGTGCTGCAATTCATGGGGTTGCAAAGAGTCGNAACTTTGACTGAATCCAAGGATTGCCAGGAAAGGAGTGTTTGTTAGCAGATAAAGGCTGATTCCTGAATGGGACCAGATTGTGAAAGATCTTGGATATTAGGTGTGTTTGGAGTTGGTGATGGACAGGGAGGCCTGGCGTGCTGCAATTCATGGGGTTGCAAAGAGTCGGACACGACTGAGCGACTGAACTGCAACTTAAATTAGGGGATTTCCTGGTGGCTCAGACAGTAATGAATCTGCCTGCAATTCAGGAGACCCAGGTTCAATTCCTGGGTCAGAAAGATCTCCTGGAAAAGGGGATGGCAACCCACTCCAGTATTATTACCTGGCGAATTCCATGGACATAAAAGCCTGGCAGGCCAGTCAGTGGGGTCACAAAGAGTTGGACTTGACTGAGCAACTAACACTTTCACTTTCACAAACTTAAATTGGTTGGTGAACTGAAAGTCACTCAGTCGTGTCCGACTCTTGAGACCCCATGGACTGTAGCCTGCCAGGCTTCCCTGTCCATAGGATTCTCCAGGCAAGAATACTGGAGTGGGTTGCCATTTCCTGCTCCAAAATTGGTTGGTAGATGGGGGTTATCAATGATTTATTTATTGCAATATTGACATATTGGAGATATCTTTTGGAAGGTGAAAATGATAAAGACATCAATTAAACCTGTTGCTGCTGCTGCTGCTAAGTTGCTTCAGTCGTGTCCGACTCTGTGCGACCCCATAGACAGCAGCCCTATACTAAAATGCTCCTGCAAAATGAAAGCATACATAGAAAGGGGGTGGAGGATGTCGATTTTGTCCCTACACTAGTGCACATTCAAACACTTGCCTTGTCATTTGATTCTGGTACCATCAAGGGTTGATGATCATGGTAGCAACTAATAGATGAGCAAGCAGATCCTTCAGCTCAATCTCATCTAGGTGAGAAGATTCCTCACTGTTTCTGGAACATCTAAGAAAAGCGTTGCTGAGAAATGGACAGCCATTCTCATAGCCTTCCCTTCCTTACTCTCTACAGTCCCCAGCTCCCTTATTGCACAACCCAGCTTGCATGCCCATCACTTTCCAAAGCTCAGTCTAAGCACGCCAGTGTCTCAGAACTCTTGTATGCCACTAGCACAAACAGAGGACCCTCATAGCAGATACTCAGTCACATGTATCCTGGTATCGGTGTCTGACTTCTGGACAACACAGAAGATTCTGGCAGTAACAAGTCACACATTTTCTTAATGAAATGAGAAGTTAAACTTTTAAGGGCTCTTCTGATGTATTTTATAGGTTATAGTTGAGTCTATCAGAGTGATGGCTGTATGACTGGGCTACTGAACAGGGGCATCAACTTGTTGAGAGAACGATATGATTGGAAAGTGGGATTGACAACTGGCCTCACAAGTTGTCCTAAATGAAACAGAAAATTAGAAATATATCATGGTTTTCTGTGGGCTGAGCAACAGCTTAGATGGCAGAGATAAAGGTCTCACTATAGATTCAATAATTATTTCTTGAATCTTGCCGACAGGACATCCATAGTATTAATTAATTAATCAAACAACTCTTTACTGAGCACTTGCTGTGGGCCCCAGTCAGAGTTCAGTGCTGAGTTTCAAAGGAAAGAGGGTAGATATGCTTCCTGATGTGTTCACAGACAGCCCCGATGATGGCTGTGAAGTTCCTGGGGTATCAGTTAAGAAGCGTGTGGGCAGAGGTTCTGCTCTGGCTGTGCTGCTGACTTGCCGAGGAACCTGAGAGAGGGCACTTAACCTTTTAGTCTCACTCTCTGCTTTCATACGTGGAGGCTAACAGTCAAACTGCCCCATCCGCTTCCTCGCAGCGTCGGTATGATGGACAAACCAGGCAATCGATAGGAGAATGCTTTGAAAATTGTAAAGTGCTCATTTTATTTTCACCTGGCAATAGACAGAAATAAGAATTTCCACCTATTCACCTCACATGCATGCTGCTGCTTTGTGGCATTTATCGAACAACAATGCTCGCTCCCTGATTTACAGACAGAATTAGAGTTCCTGCCCTGTGATTTTAAACTAGGCAGACTTGCGTGACAAAATGATGAGAAAACATTCAAGGTAGACAGTATTGTGTGATGATCATTAACGTATTTATAAAAGGCCTGTGAATTTCTTAGATGGCAAGTGCTATGGGCATTTTTTCATAGCCCTTAGGATATTTGTTTCTTGTGAAAAAATAATCCACATAATGCAAAATAAAAAGCTAGCTACAGGAGGACTGAAAAGAAATTGAGTAAAAAGAAGAGAAAAAGTCAGACAAACATCATATGATACCACATATGCTGCTGCTGCTGCTAAGTCGCTTCAGTCGTGTCCGACTCTGTGCGACCCCAGAGACGGCAGCTTCTATTTCTCACTTCCACTGTATAATCATAAGGGATTTGATTTAGGTCATACCTGAATGGTCTAGCAGGAAAAGGGAATAGCTAACCAGTATTCTTGTCTGGAAATCCCTTGGATGGAGGAGCTTGGCGGGGTTATAGTCCATGGGATCTTAAAGAGTTGGGTATGACTGAGCTACTAACACTTTCACACAGATACCAAGGGGTAACTGTATACATCCTCCTGAAAGTGATGCTATAAATTGAAACATGCTCAAATCTGGATGGAGACAATCAAATTGAGGGAACATCTTTATACTATTACTGCTGCTGCTAAGTTGCTTCAGTCGTGTCCGACTCTGTGCGACCCCATAGACAGCAGCCCATTGGGCTCCGCCATCCCTGGGATTCTCCAGGCAAGAACACTGGAGTGGGTTGCCATTTCCTTCTCCAATGCATGAAAGTGAAAAGTGAAAGTGAAGTTGCTCAGTCGTGTCCGACTCAGCGACCCCATGGACTGCAGCCTACCAGGCTCCTCCGTCCATGGGAGTTTCCAGGCAAGAGTACTGGAGTGGGATGCCATTGCTTACTGGGATCAGGGAAATGGAGAGAGAGAGGAAGTGAGCAAAAAAGGCTCACTCAGTCTAACTGTTAGGGATACATCTCAAAACAAAGCAGGCAAAATGTTCTGCTCTCATGGAGCTTGCAGTGTGGAGGAGGAAAACACAGCAAATAAATATCTTATGATGTGCTGCTACTGCTAAGTGCTAAGTCGCTTCAGTCATGTCCGACTCTGTGCGACCTTATAGACGGCAGCCCACCAAGCTCCCCCGTCCATGGGATTTTCCAGGCAAGAACACTGGAGTGGGGTGCCATTGCCTGTGTGCTAGACAATGATAAATGCTAGGGAGAAAACCAAGGCAAGGAAAGGGATGGCCAGAAAGGGAATAACAGGATGAGGGATAGGCTCCTCCGTCCATGGGAGTTTCCAGGCAAGAGTACTGGAGTGGGATGCCATTGCCTTCTCCGAATTAAACCTGTTAGTCTGAACTAAAGTAGTGGCAATAGGAGAAAAGGAGAAATTTCCTTGACTAATGTAGGAAATGTAGTGACCGACTTGGCAACTGAATGCAGTGGAGGAGGGAATGTAAGAGTGAATGAGTGGGTGAATGAATGAATGGGTGAACAAGCGAATGAATGAACACACTAACCATCTCTACTGTATGCTTGTTGTGTGCCAGGCTCTTGGGTGACTCTGAGGTTGCAAGTCTGGGTGATTTGGAAATGACATTAGTGTAAGCAGATAGTTTTAAGACACTAGGGAAAGAATATTGTTCACTTTTAAACAATCTGAGTTAGAGCTGCCAAGTGGAGAGGTCCAGCAGACAAATGGAAATTTGTGATTAGAACTTGTAAGAGATCAGGGCATCTTTCCTTCTTCACCTCCTACAATAAATACATACTCGGAAGTTCCCAAAAGGAGCCCTTCAGACTGCATTTTTAAAGGACACCTCTGGTCTTACTTCCTTTTTTCCTAGACCAACTTTACTAAAGTGGCAGTGCTATAAAAATGTCCTGAGGTTTAGCTTTTTTTGTTTAGTTATAGCTGTTTATTTGTGTCTTCTAGTTTTTAGGGAAAATTTTGAGCATTAATTTATTTAAAAAAAAAAAAAACGGAGATGTACAGTGATGCTCTTAGGAGAAAAACATAATCCCAAACCTGCATCTTTTATCTCTACTTTAGTTGAAGCTTATGATATTTTACTGATTAGATACATACAATGTGAATGATGTGACTGTCCTGCTTTCTATATTGTAGATCATGGTCAGCACACGCTATGGTCTGTGGGCCAGCCGGCTGTTTTTATAAATAAAGTTTTATTGGAACCCAGCCATGCTTATTGTTTATGGCTGCTTTGGAGCTACAATGGCAGAGCTGAGTAGTTGAACACAGACCTTATGACCTGCAAGCCTAAAATATCTACCATCTGGCCTTTTTTAAGAAAAAGTTCGCTCACTCTGTTTTACGTGATCCTGTATATACAGGCTTTAAAAATTATCTTAAAGTTAAATGTAGTCTTTTTTAAAAAAATTATCATTTTAAGGTTGGCTTTTTACTTTTACCAAAAGTCAAAAATGATAACATTCAATGCTGGTGAAGTTAAAGTGAAACTGTACATCAATGCACTTCTGTTAGTTTTTCTAGTCGGCATACTTTTTGGAAAGCTATATTGGGATATGTCTAAAGCACCATGAATATTTTTATGGTATGGTAAAGATATTGAATAATAATATTTTTGATCTCAAACCTAGGAAAAAATTCAAAAGAAGTGTATATAAAAAACTATTTGCCTGGCATGATTAATAGTAGTGAAAAGTTGGATAAAACCTTAACGCCTCCCTGTATGCAAGACAGCAAAAGAGACTCAGATGTGTAGAGTGGACTTTTGCACTCTGAGGGAAAGGGAGAGGGATAGGGTGGGATGATTTGGGAGAATAGCCTTGAAATATGTATACTATCATGTAAGAAATGAATCGCCGGTCTATGTTTGATGCAGGATGCAGGGTGCTTGGGGTTGGTGCGTGGAGATGATCCGGAGGGATGATGTGGGGTGAGAGGTGGGAGGGGGGTTCATGTTTGGGAGTTCATGTACACCCGTGGCGGATTCATGTCAATGTATGCCAAAACCAATACAGTACTGTAAAGTAAAATAAAGTAAAAATAAAAATTAAAAAAAAAAAAAAACCTTAACGCCTTTATATTATGTGACTCACTAATTAAATTAATATCATCACCTCATTGAGCAGCATTGCAAATGGTAGTTTGGAATATTTATGTACAAACAGTGAAAAATAACATATATGTTACTATGTATTGATTACAGCTATGTGTGGATGAAGAATTACACTCAGTTAAAATGAAATAGGATAACGTGGCAGGATTATGTTTTTATCTTATTTAAAACTTTTGATTTCATCTGTTTTCAGTAACAGAAGAGGGAAAAGATTTTTTTCTCCATCACTATAGTTAACATTGCTGTTTCCTTCAATATATATAGAGAAAATCCATGCAACTTTATAGCCTTGCTTGTTCTACAAATGACCTTTCCCTCATGCAGTATTAAATTTGACCTCTTTTCTGTGCCAAACAAAATGATTTGCTATTTTCTGCCAATTCACAATATGTAGGAAGCAGATTGTTTTAAGGAAATGATGTTCTGAAATTCATTTTAGTTACTCAGAAAGAAATCTATTCAGTTTTTGGTTGCAAAAATGAGATTAGATTATGTCTGATGACCGTCAACCTTTATTTGATTTTAGGTTTTTTTTTCTTGTTGTGATAGAATGTTCTTGGGAGTCAACACAGAATATACTTTTTTATATTTAAATTTTATGTATAATTATATTTTGAATAGGTAGTTACTCAGATGGTTCAAAACTCAAAAAGTATCTACGCGTGTACAGTTGATATGTGTCTCTCCTCACCCGAATCAGCTCCTCTTCCCCAGAGGCAACCGATATTATCAGATATTTTTTATCCTTTCAGTGATATTTAATAAATATATAAGCAAACACATATGTATTTAATGATAATTTTAAAAATTTCTTACGTAACTAGTAGCCTGCACATTATTCTGTACTTTTTGTTTTGCTTTATTTTAGTTAACCTTGATGAATAATTACTTATCAGTATGCAATTCTTAGAGTAGGAAATTTTTTTGAAAGATATGTTACCAAAAGCATAAGCTATCAAAGAAAAAGTAGATGATTTGGACTTTATCAAAGTTAAAACTGTGATGCTTCAAAGGTTACCATCAAGAAAGTAAAAAACACAACCCACAGAATGGGAGAAAATATTTGTAAATATACTATAAATATATATATGTCATATATCTCACAAGGTGCCCATTTTTAGAATATGTAAAGAACTTCTTACAAGTCAGTGATTGAAAAGATAAATAATCCAACCTTTTTTAAAATTAAAAAATTTTTTTTAAATTAATTAATTTTAATTGGAGGATAATTGCTTTACAATGTTGTGGTGGTTTTTGCATACTTTGACATGAATCCAGTCTTTTAAAAAGGTAAAGAATGTGAATAGACATATCTCCAAAGGAGTTATACAAATGGCCCATAAACACATGAGAAGATAGCTGTAATCAGAATCACAGTCACAAGTGTTGCTGAGGATATGCAGAAATTGAAGCCTTCATACATTGCTGGAGGGAATGTGAAATGGTGCAGCCATTTTGGAAAAGTCTAGCACTTCTTCAGAAGGTTAATATAGAATTACCATATTGCCCAGCAATTCCATGTCTAGGTATATACCCAAGAGAAATGAAAACTTGTACGTGAATGTTCATAGTAGCTTAATTCATAATAGCCAAAGAGTGGAGAGCCCAAAGGTTCATCCTCTGATGAATGGATAAACAGGAGGCATATCTCTATGTCTGAATGATTTGATGATGATATTTGACAATAAACAGGAACTGGATACTGACACATGTTCAACACGGGAGAAGCTTGAAAATAAGACTGACTGAAAGAAGCCAGTCACAAAGGACCACAGATTGTATGATTTCATTTATACGAAATATACAAAGTAGTCAAATATATAGATCCAGAAAGTAGATTAGTGCTTGCCTAGGGATGGGAAGGCTGGTAGAAATGAGAGGGTGTGACTGCTGAAATGGACGGGGTTTCTTTTTTGTAGTGATTAAAATGCTCTAAAATTAACTGAGGTGATGGTTACACAATTCAATATACTAAAAAACAGTGAATTATATGCTTTAAGTGGGTAAATTTTATGACATGTGAGCTATTAATATATCTCAATAAAACCATTACCTAAAAAAACTAGTCCTGATTATAGGTTCTTTAGGAATATATATACATCTCCTGGGTGATTAGAGTTCATCTTCCTCTTTATATCAGATGACTTCTAATCACCCAGAAGATGTATATATATTCCTACCTCCTCTTTTTTTTTTTTTTTTTTGGTGGCAGCAAGTATGGCTTCACCAGAGTTCATTTAACTGGTCCCTTATTGATGGGAAGTTCTGTGTTGTTTTTAATCTTTTGTTATAGAAGATGGCATTTTTTTAATTGCCTCTCATGGAGGTTACACCATAGTTGGGAAAGTAAAGGTACAGGCAGAATATGTTTATAGACAGAATGTCATGAAAAAAAAAATGTTGTAGAGTTGCCCGTGGGACAAAGGCGAGTGGTAATTTAATTCTAGTTTTTGTTTTTTCTTTGTAGCACATTACAGCTGCTGCCCTTCTATTCCCAGCACTTTGGGATCGTCATATTAAAATACCTATTAGTCAAGCTTCTGGTTTTGGCACAGAAACTTCGTTGTTTTTTTTTCCCCCCCCAGGCGTGCCCAGGTCACATTGTGTAAAGTGGCAGTAACCATGCAAAGAATTTTTGTACCAGGGGATTAGCCTTCAAGGTTATTTCGAAGGGATTCGTTTAAATTGTAAATAATAAAATAAAAATACTTTGGGGAGACATTTCCCTCATTGGGTCTAAAGGATATTTATAGCTTGCTTTTTATCATCCTAGGAAATCGTGTCATTATCAAAACAAACGGATGCACACTCCGCCTGCATCCTCTTTTTTTCTGACGTATGCTCATTCAAAGGAGTTTGTCCCTTTGACCTCTGTTTGCTCCCACAAATCAAAGAGCGAGGGGCCCGTTACCTGTGCCTTTGCTCATGCGCAGGTACTCGGTGATGCCTTTCAACATGCCTTGAGGGCACGAGTCACAGGTTCTCCACAATTTGAAGATTCTCTTCTGCCAACGACTTGCAGCTGCCTAGTGTACACTTTCTTGCCGAAAAGGAAAATGAATCCTTTGCTCTGTGTTTATAGTTTCATTTTCCCCCCGTTGCTATTGTATTTTGGGTGATTTTGAACCAGTTCCCCTGTCTGTTTACCTTTTTATTTCCCTCATTGTGAGCTGCAGGGCACTTGAGATAAAGTCAGCACCCTTGACTTCTTGGTTAATTACTTATTCCTCCAGTAGGTACTTAGGGCCTATCCCCTGGTGGCTCAGATGGTAAAGAATCTGCCTGTAATGCAGTAGACCCAGGTTCGATCCCTGGGTCGGGAAGATCTCCTTGGGGAAGGGATTGGCAACCCACTCCCATATTTTTGCCTGGGAAATCCCATGGACAGAGGAACCTGGCAGGTTACAGTCCATGGGGTTGCAAAGAGTCGGACATGACTGCGTGACTAACACCTTCCAATAAGTACTTATTAAGTTTTTGTGTTATATATATATATATATATATATATATATATATATATATTTAAGACTCAGGGGCTTCCCTGGAGGTCCAGTGGTTAAGACTCTGTGCTTCCACTGCAGGGGGCACAACTTCAGCCCCTGGTCAGGGGACTAAGATCCCACATGCCTCACAACAGGGCCAAAAACAAACAAAAAGACTCAGTTCTAGGTGCTGTGGTGTCTGTAGAGTATGTACATTTGGAAACAGGGCGTTAGCCTCCAGAAGCCTACTCTCTGGAGATATGAAGCCTTTGTAATAAGAAAACAGCAACATGATTGGCCCAGGGGAGGCCAAGCTGGGAGCGCAGAGCCCAAGGAGAAAGCTGCTGAAGTCAGTCTTGGGTTAAGAAGCACAGGCTGAGTTGTGAGGGCAGCAGGTAAATGCCCAGGAAGGGGACAGACATCCTAGGGAGGGAGGCATTGGTAAACTGGAGTTCGCTTATCATCTCGGTGGCTGGTTCTGTCTCCGCAGTGCTCGACGGGGACCTTGGAATACATCTTACAGCGCTGCCAGGTGGCCCTGCAGAATGTCCGCGATGAGGCAGACAATGGTGAAATCTCTTTGAAATCCTTGGAGTCAGTGGTTTTGAAACAAGGAGAAGAGATCCACAACGAGGTAAGGGCTTCTGAGAACTGTGGTGATTCTGTCCTGCTGCTGCTAAGTCACTTCAGTCGTGTCCGACTCTGTGTGACCCCATAGACAGAAGCCCACCAGGCTCCGCCGTCCCTGGGATTCTCCAGGCAAGAACACTGGAGTGGGTTGCCATTTCCTTCTCCATTCTGTCCTACTTGTAGCTAACAAAGGAATCGGCCACTGTTAGCTGTGAGTGTAAGAGACCAAGGATGGTTCATTGCTTACAGCAAGACAGTAGCCAGAGCATCAGCATTTTCATGCCAGTTCTGCCACCTTTTGTCTCCACAGTGCACAGTGGGCCAGATAGCATATGCCAGATAGCATGTGCATGGAGGGTTTACATTCTGTTAACAGGAGAGGGGACTTCCCTGGTAGCTTAGCTTAGCACCCACTCCAGTATCCTGGGGCTTCCCTGGTGGCTCAGATAGTCGAGAATCTGCCTGCAATCTGGGAGACCTGGGTTCAGTCCCTGGGTTGGGAAGATCCCCTGGAGGAGGGCATGGCAACTCACTCCAGTATTCTTGCCTAGCGCATCCCCACGGACAGAGGTGCCTGGCAGGCTACAGTCCACGGGGTTGAAAAGAGCGGGACACAGATGAGCGACTAAGCACAGCACAATAGAAGGGGAGCCCGGGCTGGCGTAACCTGCTCGTGATGGGCGGTAGGCGTGCTTGTCCTTTGCTCCAAATCAAGGCACATCTTTTTCCTCTAAATCTGTTATCAAACCCGCCCTTTATTGGGGGCAGAGAAATTGTATTTTCCAAGGATATTAACCATACACAAATCCTTGCAATGAGAGTCTGAAACAAAAGGCAAGGCATGTGGAAATGCAGGAGGCCCATGAAGGCTAATCTTCCAAGGAGGACTGATGGAAACTGAAGGCCAGTCCTCAGAGCAGGTGAACCATAGGAGCCATGCCTTCTGTTTACAAAATTCTGAAGTCTGTGAGACCGGCAGGTCTAGGTCCCCTGAGTCACTGTTTCACAATCTTTGTTATTTTCATGAATACCCGGTCAATTTTTGCTATATCTTTGGACTGTATCTGTTGTTATCTTTTCAATACTTTTTAAAGAATCAGCTCATTTTTTACATAAATAAAAATCTTTAAAAAGGAAGCTTTATATTACCACTTTTAAGTGGAAAGCCAGTATCAGCAGCCAGAAGAAAAAGTAACCAGAAAACTCTAGCCTGTGAAAACAGTAGTGTTATGCTATTCTAGCAGATGCTTTTGACTAAAGAAAGTTCTGGGCCTACAGTCTTCATTTTTCATGTTAAGAAGTGAGGTTAGTGCAGAACTTCATACACTTTACAAAAGTCATTGAATTCTACACTGAAAATGGGTGGATTTTGTAGTGGGTGCATGTGTGTGTGCTCTTCAGCATATTTGACTCTTTGCAACCCTATGGACCGTAGCCCGCCAGGCTCCTCTGTCCATGGGATTTCCCAGGCAAGAACACTAGAGTGGGTTGCCATGCCCTCCTCCAGGNCACTTTACAAAAGTCATTGAATTCTACACTGAAAATGGGTGGATTTTGTAGTGGGTGCATGTGTGTGTGCTCTTCAGCATATTTGACTCTTTGCAACCCTATGGACCGTAGCCCGCCAGGCTCCTCTGTCCATGGGATTTCCCAGGCAAGAACACTAGAGTGGGTTGCCATGCCCTCCTCCAGGGGATCCTCCCAACTCAGGGATCGAACCCGCATCTCTTGTGTCTCCTGCATTGCAGGTGGATTCTTTACCCCCTGAGCCACCTGAGAAGCCCTTTATGGTGGGTAAATATACCTTAAAAAAAAAATAGGTTACCAAGTGGTGGAGAATTATTGAAGATTATCATCAATCAAAGAGTTTTTCTTTGATGTAGTTAGAACGATTGGTGGAGAATTTGGAATACAAAAATGTTCTCAATCTTCCTTTCAATAAATAATTACTGAACATGCACAAAACACTCTTTCCGGGTGCTTTTGGCTAGACTGGTAAATAAAGTAGACATTCTAGTGCAGGGAGATGATGATAAACAATAAACACCCTCCATCAGTTCATCACATAATATGTTGGAAAGTTAACGTAGAGGAGATTGCGATAAGCAGAGAGCGTCCCCACTATAAGATGTCCTTTGAGCAGAGACTTGAAGGAGGTGAGAGGGAGCCGTACAGGTCACAGCGTTGCAGGCTGTGCAGTGGGCTGCACATATTTGTCTGTACCTCCTGTATATTGGAATGAGTTTAGCTTAATATATGTCCTGTATGTTTTGTACCACTTCCCTTCCCCCCCCCATGCTGTACAGTAGGTTCTTATTAGTTATGTTTCTTTTTGTTTGTTTGTTTGTTTGTTTTTTTGTATTTATTTATTTTTTTACACGAACTCACAAACATGATCCCCCCTCCCATACATAGTAGTATGTAAATATCACTCTGTTTCCCAGTTTATTCCCCTACTTTCCCTGCTTCGTGTCCATACATTTGTTCTCTACATCTGTGTCTCTATTTCAACGTGCAGCCCATACGCTGCATGGGCTCTGCAGTGGGAGAATGCCTGGTGTTCATGGACTAGCTGAGGGAGAGTCCCGTGTAAGCGGTGGGAGTGGGGCTGAGAGTTCCAGGAGATGAGGTCACGGAGATGGTCCAGGGGATGAGGAGCCGAAGGCTGTATTGGTCATTGGAGGTGTCTGTAAGGACCAGGACTTTTTCCTTTTTACTTTGAGGGTAATAGGAAACCACTGAGCGGTTTTGAGCAGAGGAGAACAGTGTTCACACAGAGCCATTAATATTTTCTTTCAATGTTTTTTTACTGTGATACAAGTCACATAGTATAAAACATACTATTTTAAACATATTTGACGGTATGGTTCAGTATCACTATGGTTCACCTTGTGGTACAACTCTCTCCATCATCCGTCTCCCAAGTTTTTAGCTTTCCTAAACTGAAACTCTGTCCCTGTTAAACACTAAACTCTATCCACCTTAAACACTTAAGTCCCCATTCCCCGTCCTCAGCCCTCCTGCCCCACCACAGCCGTGACCCCTGGCGTCTACCGATGTACTTTCTGACTCCATGGATTTCCCTGTTCTCATGTACGTGGAATCAAACATATTTGTCTGTGCCTCCTGTATATTGGAATGAGTTTAACTTAATATATGTCCTACATGTTTTATGCCACTTCCTTTTCCCTTCCATGCTGTACAGTACGTTCTTATTAGTTATCTGTTTTATACATAGTAATATGTAAATATCACTGTTTCCCAATTTATTCCCCCTACTTTCCCTGCTTCGTGTCCATACATTTGTTCTCTACATCTGTGTCTCTATTTCAACGTCATGTAATATCTTTAAAAAGATATTTAATTATCTTAAGAGCTGCTCCATAGTTTGTGAAATATGCCATAATCTCTACAACCAAAGGCAGAGAAATTCTGCCTTTTAGGGAAATAATAATCACTTCTAAGGCTCAGCTAAACCCAGGAGTGACTTTCCTCACTCCCTTTTGTCTCCTAAGTAGCCTGTGTTCTCTGGCACCAGTTCCTGCTGGAGACACTGCTGAGAACTAGAACTTGCGGAAAGAGAAGCATCTGTGGGGCCGGTGACCTCACTCAGTTAGACTTGGATGCAAAGTCATGTCTTACTCCATATCGCCTTCTGTAAGCACCTTGCAGTTTTAGGAGCCAGGCTAGCGATGCAACAGGATGGATGTGTTCTTTAGCACATATGTGGGCCCTTTTCCACCCTTTCTGGTCTTCTGTGACTGACTGCGATGTTTTGTTACCAGTGATGGGTGGGGGTCGTCTGTAAAATCACACTGTTTATCTAACCAGAGGGAAAATACTGTAATCTGAACTCATGTGCTTCAGAAAGTGGCTGGCTGCTTTTGACATTGTATATGTTAGTGGGGTGGGGATGGAGGCAGAGATGTATCAGAAATGTTAGCCCCTTGAGGCTAGCCTCGGCTTGAATGGGGAGGTCTTAAATCTAAGTAGCATGTTTACCAGTCTTCTCCAGTCCCCCAGTCTTTGATTCTTCAAGGTCATGTCCTTGCTTTCAGAATGAATTCCATATGTCAGGGCACATCATCGGATCCTCTTCTTTTGCCCTGCGAGTTGGCATGCTCACACTCTTCTGTGTTCTATTGTGTGAATGAGAGCAGGAGTGTCCATAATCCTTTCCACACTTCTTACTGTGTGCATTCCTCTCTCTCAAAGGCCTTTGCTGGACTAATTATAGGATGAAGCCCTTGGTTTTATGTCTGCAGACTTTTGGGCTGTGCGGGTTTAACTGTGGTTGGTTTTCCTTGTCTTAGATAGGTTCTAACTAAGCAATTTGGGGACTTTGGAGATCGGAACTCAGTACCTGAAGGATATATTGTTTTTTCAATTTAAGATGCTTAAACAGATTTTTGGTCAAGTTTAATAGAACTTTCCTCTGTGTTTATATAATTATCTTTTCCTTCTTAAAAATGATAAAATGTGAATTCATTCTTGTCCCTTAGTAAATTTCCTCTAGGAGAATGTATTGGGTTGGCCAAAAAGTTCGTTCAAGTTTTTCCATGGCCAAAAACTTCATTCAGGTTTTTCCATAAGATGTTACGAACATAACATGTTATGAACATAAAAGTTGGCCAAATGAAGTTTTTGGCCAACCCGTTACTATTTGATGTCATCATTTGGTTCTCATTTTGTCCTGATCAGACCTGCATCTTCCTTAGAACTCCTGGTAAAGGGCTTGCATGGAGTAACTCTTTGTAGACTGGACCTTAGCATCTCTCCCTGTTCTAATATCTAATATTAGATATTAATATCATTCTAATATCTTTCTGCTTGAAAACACTTATTTTATTTATTACAGTGAGACATTTACCCCTATGGGCATGTTCCCACCCCTCATGCATAAGCTGACCTGGGATCAAACCAATGATTGAAACTAACTTGGCAGAAGCAGGTGATGTTTGCTTACCTGTAAGAGTGATGCAAATGATTTCCAACTGTACAACTCAGAAATGTGATTTGGGAATCTTACAAGCTTTGCTCCCCATTGCCTAAGTTCCCAGTGACTATGGTTCAGGTCAGCAGATGGATTCTGTTTGTGCTTCACCTTCAGATTTTTCTAGACATTTCTAGGAGAAAAGCTTTTCTTGATTGACCTCTCTTTTAACTGTCCCACAGAGCAGCCAGGTGCAGGTGAATTAGAAAGTTTCCAAGAGATGATTCTCTGGGTCACAGCTACGTAACTAACACTGTTGGAAGCATGTGTTCATTTTTCTCTGACGATTCAGAAGGCCCTTCGAGATCCTGCACGTTCTCTAGACTTGTCAGTGTACCTTCCGACACCTGTGGGTATTACATATCATTGTATTGCCATTACGCCAAAGACCAGATAATAGTGAATTTCCATTAAGTGCATGTCTGAAACCTGGGAGTGTGGTTTAAAAGCATCATGAACAATGACAGCACCTCAAGAGAAGCTGAGAGCCTGGCGGGAGGGACTACCCTCTGGAGATGGGTTGAAGTGCCTCCTCTAGTCATGGCTAGACCATTGCCAGTCAGCCAGTACGGTGAGACTGGTTCTTTTCAGCCTTGAAGTAATAGGATTTGTGTTCTATTCTGAGTCCTGACTCTTTGGTTTCGTGCAGCATCTGCCCTGCTTCTTTCCTTCCTCATCAGCAGACTTTGGGGTAGAAGGGTGGACGACTGCTTTTATTTTGGTAACTCAAACTGAATCAGGCAGCTGGAAATATTTTTTGCTTTCTTAATTAATTTTAAGGAAAGTGCCAACTGCTTATCTTGGCAATGTTAGAACTGGTGAGGGCAGCATTTGATGAATATCCTGTAATAGTTTTGCCCACAATGTCAAAGTGAAAAAGCCAGGTTACGGAGTTGATTAAAATGCATGCCAGTGGGTTTCATGCCCACAAAGATTGTATCTCATGGGCAGGACTTCCACCCCTGAAAAAAAACTCTGTTGGGTATAAGTTTCAGGGGTTGAACTTTTCTGGACCGGCCTCAGTGGAACAGGGGGTGAGCATGAATTGACATGGTTGTTAAAACTTTTCTTGCTCAAAAATTTCATAAGATTGTGAGATTCTTGAGGACAAGGAGCGCTGGGCCTTGTGGTCTCCTTTGGGCTGTATCCTTTGTATCTCCCAAGTGTCTGGCATGTTTGGTGATTCATTATTAACCCAGTTAATCCTCACCATAAAACTATGTGGTGATTATGTAATTATCTTTATTTTACAGATGACAGAGCTGTTCAGGAGTAGAGCCTAGAACTGACTCCAGAGACTTTATTCTTAACCATGACACTGCTTCAAAAGATAGTTGGGGCATCTGAGGAGGAAGTGAATATCATTATTTATTAAAATGGACAAGGTCTTTCTTTGTTTCCTTGTCCTACAGAGAGTTTCCAAGTATTCTCCACTTTTCTGAGTTTTCATTTACTGAAATCCAGACTCTATTGTACCTTTACAGGCTGAATGAACTAATTACAAACAATAATTTTTTTGTTTCCTGGGATATCATGGTTGCCAAGGCTTGTATGTTTTGTTCTCATAATGGAAATAACCAGCCCAAAGATTAAAAAAAAATTAGAAGCAGAACCCTTTCAACTCTCCCTAACACAGGGGCTTGATGCTTTGTTGACAGGCTGTTCTGTAATGTGAACAAATTTCATGTGAAATCTAAAAAGAACTCTTTTTTTTCCCCCTTGTAATAAATAATGTTGTTTAACCTGTATTTTCAGAGAAGTTGAACTACACTTGTATTCATTTTCTTTTCAAGGCAGTGAAGTTTACCTCTGGTAACCACTGTCTTTTAATACCACAGATAAGGGTTAGCAGCTATTGTCTGAATATTGTCTACATTCCCTTTTCCCCTGTTTAAACAGCTTTAACTGAAATCAGTTCTACATATCAAACAAACATTTAGTTAATGTAAACTAAAACCCTTTCATATGACTTGGTGTTCTCAGGTTAGTTATTTGAGCGGTTTTCACCATTGTTAAATCTTCACAAGTTGCTTTTGTTTGCATGAAAGTTCAGCATGGATAAACAAAAAATTCTTTGTGGTAACAGGTGAAGACTATAATAACTCTGTGCCTGTATATGGAACATGATTACCGTAGTAAAGCCAATCTTAACCAATATTAATCTGTGAAAGGTCTACATTTCTTTAGACAGCAGAAGTAAAAAGAGCTTTGGGATGAATGAAGTTGTACTTTGACGGTAAAATTTGCTTTTCAAGTTGAAGATAAGTGATAGAAAATACATAGGAAACAACTTCTTATTCTTTTAAAGCTTAAGTTAGTCTCTCACCTACATTTGTTGGTATTATTTCAGTGCAAGAAACAGAAAACTCAACCTGAAATGGTTTAAGCCAAAGGGGCTTCAGGAATAGCTTGATCAAGAGTCAGTTGATCTGACTAGGACCTGGTTTTTTTAATCTGTTCATCTTGTAGCTGCTTCCTACTATGTTGCCCCCATTCCTCCCATTCTTCAAAATGGTTGCAGAATCCTTTTCCTGAATCTTCTGACAGTCTTATTCTGATTGATCATATGCCTGTTTCCCCCAAGCCCATTTCTGTGGCTGGAGAAGTGTGGTGGGCTGATTGGCTCAGATAGGGTTGCATGTTCCACTCCTGCTATTAGAAGTGGAATGCTACCCAGACCACATGAACTGAGACGGGGAAAGGCAGTGGGTTACCAGATGAATCATGGGATTTGGCTAGAGTAAAGGGCTCAGAGGAGAGAAATGTTTGAAATTTACCGTAGTAGGTTCTTGGGAAGGAAGAGAAATGATTAGTGGCTTTACTGTGCTTTTTACCTGTTGTCATTTGCCCTGACTGAATTGAAAGTGACGATTTGAATGGCTCTATAGGTGTAATGTGTGCCTCCATAATTAACTTTATACTGTTCAGTTACATGAACACCTTACTGCCAGCTCCTCCTGGCCCATGGGTAAATTCTTTGTTTATTTTAGATCTAAAAATACTTGAAATTGGTACCTCCTAATATGTGTCTATGTTTTGCTTTTTTTGTTGTTTTACAGTCGCTAAGTCGTGTCTCACTCTTTGCAACCCCATGGGCTACAGCACAGCAGGCTTCCCTGTCCTTCACCATCTCCCAGAGTTTGCTCAGATTCATGTCCATTGAGCCATCTAACGATGTCATCTTCTGCCGCCCTCTTCTTTTGCCTTCAATCTTTCTCAGCATGAGGGTCTTTCCAGTGACTCAGCTCTTTGCATCAGGTGGCCAAAGGATTGGAGCTTCAGCTTCAGTCCTTCCAATGAATATTCAGGGTTGATTTCCTGTAGAATTGACTGGTTTGATCTCCTTACAGTACTAATCTTTAATAAAAATGTTTAGTGAAAACGTATTTTGTTTAATTATGCCTTTCCCATCCTACACAGCGCAGGCTGTCACGCGCTCTAGGATCTCAGGATTTATTGTGGTTGACCGACAGCTTCCTCTTGTCTGAGTGATGAATGTGACTGAAAACCCCCTCCCCAGCCTGACCTGGGTTGTCTCACTAAGCTCTACATCTCCTTCCTCCTTGACTTTGTGAAAAGGCTCTAGAGACTTTGAATTATATTGGGAACTGGTTAGGCTGAGCTTTTCTCTTTTTCTCACCCTATGGCTGTGAAGTCACTGGAGGAGAATTGAATGACGAAGTTCATTGTCCTTGACTGTCCATCACGGGGACGTTATAACCACCGTCTTGTCTTTATGATCCCCAGGTCGAATTTGAATGGCTGAGACAGTTTTGGTTTCAAGGCAGTCGATACAAAAAGTGCTCTGACTGGTGGTGTCAGCCCATGAGTCAGCTGGAGGAGATGTGGAGGAAGATGGAGTGGTTGGTAAGTATCTGGGAACGGGTTTCCTGGGATGCCGTGCTCTGTCAGTCTTCAGCTGCCTCCTTTGCCTGGGTGAATGCAAGAGAAAAACAAACATCATGATACAGCTTACACGTGGAATCTAAAATAATGAGGCAAATGAAATTATCTTCAAAACAGAAGCTGACTCACAGACATGGAAAACCAGTTATGGTTACCAGAGGGGAAAGGGAGGCGAGGAGGGATAAATTGGGAGTTTAGGATTAACATAGACACCCTGCTATGTATAAAATAGATAATCAGAAAGGATCTATTGTATAGCACAGGGGCCTCTACTCAGTATTTTGTAATAACCTATAATGGGAAAGAGTCTGAAAAAGAATAGATTTGTATATGTGTGTATATATATATATGCTTTGGTGTATGTGGCTTTGGTTGGCACCTGAAACTAACACAACGTTGTCAATCCACTGTACTTACCCTTTGTAAGATAATGGGAACAGCCAAGATTTGATCAGCACAAGCTGAGTTCAGTACAGTGAACCTTTACTGAGCCCTTCCTGTGTGCAGGGCTTCCCCGGTGGCTCAGCTGGTAAAGAATCCGCCTGCAAGGCAGGAGACCCCTGTTCACTTCCTGGGCTGGGGAGATCTGCTGGCGAAGGGATAGGCTAACCACTCGAGTGTTCTGGTCTGGAGAATTCCGTGGACTTTATAGTCCATGGGATTGCAAAGAGTCGGACACGAAACTGAGCGACTTTCACTTCTCATTTTTCCTATGTGCAGGGCACCATGTTAGACATATGTTGGGAAGCGACCATGAGCAGCATATAGCAATAATTCCTAAACTTCATCTGCATTTTTATAGGCACCAGGCACTATTCTAAGAGTTTTCCCTATATTAACTTTTAAAGTTAAACCGTTAAAGTTCTTATGACAGTCTGGTGAGGTGCAGAAACTGTTAATTTATAGATGTGAAAACCAAGGCCTAGCAAAATGAAGTGCCTCACCCAAGGTCATGGAGGAAGTGGCAGAGGGAGATTGAATCCCAGGCCGCCTGGCTCTCGTGCCCTTAACCACTGCATTCGGTTTAACAACAGGAGAAGCGTGAATATAGCCAGGTGTTACATTAACTCAAATGAAATCCTGTAATAGAGATTTAAAGAAAAAAAAATCACTATCCAGAGGTAGGAGTATTAAATTCAGAGCACTGGAGCTCTGAGCAACAGATGTGGCTTTTGGGGACCTTGGGTGGGGAGAAGGAGGGTTGGTCGCATAAGGCATTCTGAGAGAAGCGTTAGGTCCCAGTCACTGTAAAAACAAGATCACAAGGGGGAAGTACAGTGTGACCAGAGCATGGAATTCAGGGCATGTGTAGTAGGAACTCTCACTGGAAGGTATGTTGAAGCCATATGGGTTAAATCTAAATTTAAATAGTAGTGATAGTGCCAGTGGGGCTTCCCAGGTGACTCAATGGTAAAGAATCCACCCACCAAGGCAGGAGATACGGGTTTGATCCCTGGGTGGGGAAGATCCCCTGGAGAAGGAAATGGCAACCCACTCCAGTGTTATTGCCTGGAAAATTCCATGGACATAGGAGCCTGGTGGGCTACAGTCCAAGGGCTTACAGAGTCAGGCACAACTTAGTGACTGAGCATGCATGCACACACATGATACTGACTGAGTTCCATACACTATTTTAAATATTACATATAGAATTTAATTTCTATGATAATTTCATAAAGTAGATATTTCTCTCCCATTTTGCACAGAGAGTTTTGTGTTGTATTGTGCATTAGTCACTTAGTCGTGTCCGACTCTTTGCAGCCCCGCGGACTCTTCTGTCCATGGTGATTCTCCAGGCAAGGATACTGGCCTGGGTAGCCTATCCCTTCTCCAGCGGATCTTCCTGACCCATGGATCGAACTGGGGTCTCCTGCACTGCAGGCGGATCCTGTACCATCTGAGGCACCAGGGAAGCCCAAGGAGTCTGAGGCACAAAAGGTTTCCCTGACTTCCTCAAGGCCATGCAGCTAAGTCAGGGAACTGGAGCTAGAACTCCGGAAGACCGGCCCTAGGGTTATGCCCTGCACCACCTCACTGTTCTACCTCCAGATCATCACGTTTGGAATGTAGTGGAAAAGTGATAAAAGCCTGCTAAACTCTGGAGAGAATACTGCTGCACAGGCTTTCTGAGATGTGCTAGAAACAGTGAACCAGTTTGCAAACACGAGTAGTTCTTGCTAATCCCTATTTTATAATAATGAAAATACCAAGTCACAACCATGATGGCACCCCAGTTTGAAAGTCTGAGTCATAATCAAGAAGTCCTGGCTACCCAGCCTTTTCCTTAAATCTCTAAACCACACCTTTTCGTGGATGTATGTTTAGGGGGAGGAACGTTGTAATCCTTTTAGTGTACCAACAGCATCACAAAAATTGATTTCTCCAAAGACATGAATCAGTTCAAAATGGAGCATTGTGCAACTGGATTGGAGGTGATGAAGATTTCGTGCTGAAATTTCCTCAGTTAGTTCTCTTCCTAAAATTAGGCTGTGCAGAGTGTGCTCCAGTTTTTTTCTGGGATGTATATATAAGGACAGCTTCATTTTGAGAGAATTTCTTTTTCACTGTGTAATTCTGGTTTTATCTATTTATCTACATGAGTTAGAAACTTCCCTGGTGGCTCAGAGGTAAAGAATCCACCTGCAAGTCAGGAGCTGCTGGAGACATGGGTTCGATCCCTGGGTTGGGAAGATCCCCTGGAGGCGGGCATGGTGACCCACTCCTGTATTCTTGCCTAGAGAATCCCTATGGACAGAGGACCCTGGCAGGCTACAGTCCATGGGGTCACAGAGTCGGATATGACTGAAGCGACTTAGCACGCACGTACGAGTTAGAACTCTTTACTTATTGAACCTTAAGCTTAAGGTATAGGTTTGACTTTGGGACTGTAATTTAACAGTTCTTTGAATTAGAGTTGGCAAACTGTAACAATTGAACGATTAGAATTGGTGAAATAAGAAAGAAACTCACTCGTAGTATTTTAAAAATACATTTTTGAATTGCTTTTGTTCAAGGGCTTCTTTTTTTTTTTCAAAGTGGAATCTTTGGTTTTGTGAGCTTACCAGTGATGTTTATTACAAATTCACTTAAACTATTTAGTTATATATATATATATTTATTTAATTTGGTAGTGTTAGCACATTAGATAAACTATCTGTTCTTCATAACTCTTGTGCAAAAATACTAAAAAGAAGAACAGTCTTGGGAATTGGCCAGGGCCAGTTTCCTTGCAGTTGGTGTGGTGTTACTGAGTGTTCCGAGTGCAATCAATGGGCTCTGTGTCTCAGCAAGTCAAGGATGATGGTTATCAGCAGAGTGAAGGCTTGGGCCAAGATAAAAGGAATGACACTTCTAAATTAAATTTAAACATCGCTTCAAGCCTTTTTGTAATGACTTTTAACAGTTTCATAATAATGTACTTTTGCTATTGGAAGAGATGAGAATGATCATTGGAAAAGTCTATGATTCTGTGACTGGCAGTGCCGTGCCATCCCATAGTTGTGTGGGGATGGAACTGGCACTGGCTGGTTACGTTCCTACTTTGTACCAACCTGCCTCCGATTTTTTCATTTGTGAGCAGTAGGGGGCAATGTTGAGCTACCAGTTTGAGGCCCCTGGATGCTAACTAAGCCTTTCAAGAAAATGCAGACAAATGTACCATTAACTGTCCAGAATTATCCCTGTTGCTTCAAGTTAGCTGTAATCTCCAAGATTCCATAACACAGGAAATCAGTTGTGGGTTAACAAATTCAACAGCAATTTAACATAAAAAGTGCAGTGTTTGGTGCACATTTGGATTCTATAGAATTAGACTAATCCAAACAGCCTTTCTGAATGCACTCACTTGGCTTCCAGGGAATACGCGACTCAAAATGATGATTCTTTTAGACAAATGCTTCTTCTTTATCATTATGCTTTTCTGCATTTGTTGTGTATGTGTTGTGGAAAGATTTCTCTAATTAATGCACTTTGTCTGTTGAGCAACATAGCATCGATCTCCTTTGGCAAGAAAATAAAACAAAAAAACCTCAGGCAATATGTACATTACTTTTCACCTTTTGCTTGTGATTAAAGCAACCTTTGACAGCCCTCGTACTGGGGAAGAGACTTGTGTTGTAACTCCTTTCTGTCTTTCTGTTCTTTTTTTTTTTTTTTTTTCCCCCTTTGTGGTTGGAAGGTATAGTCTCAGGTAGGATCTAAAAGAAGAACTGAAAATGAGCTTTGAAATCACATTTCTTCCATTAATGGTAATTGCTTCACATGTCATAACCAGTCACATATTTTAAAAAGTATAGTCAGCTATATCTAAGACTCCCCTAGCCTCCATTCCCCATCCCCTATTCCAGCAAGCACCTTTTTTAAAATCACACTGTTTATTCTTGCCATTTTTTTCCCCCTGAGGATAGTTCTTCTCTGGGCATGCTTTTGTGATGTAAATGTTAAACCGTGTATTTGAATAACATTCTGATAAAATATCACATTTCCCCTGAATATTACCTCATGAACTTAAGAGCCATTAAGCCCAAAAGGACCAGAACCCTTTCTTATAATCCAGGAGCTTAGCCTAGTCGTTCCTCTCAATTCTGCTCTTCAGGAAGGTATGATGACACTCTAACACTATTCAAATATTTGTATTTTTTTTATTTTTTAAACTAGCCCACCACTCCACATCTGAGATTAGCAATATTTGTATTCTCTTTTATTTTTTAAACTAGCCCACCACTCCACATCTGAGATTAGCAATATTTGTATTCTCTTTTATTTTTTAAACTACCCCACCACTCCACATCTGAGATTAGTACGTTATGGGGAGACTCTTCAGGATAAGAGAGAGTTACCATTTGAAAGAAACTGCACAGGCTTTGATTTCTGGGTAAAAAAAAAAAAAAAAAAGAAAAGCTGAACTCTCCTGTGAGGTGAGAAAGTCTTACTGCAGCCAGAGATTGTCGCCTATCCGGTAAACAGAGTATCCCAGACCATAGCGTGAGACGTTTTGACTGTAAATAAAATGGATATTTTTTACAAAATTGTGATAGTTCAAGTGACTCTATATCTTTTTTTACGATCCACACTACAGGAGATTTAACTACTGTAAATAAGGAACGGAAAACTGGAATTCTTTTTTTTTTTCTCCAGTTAAACCATATATTAGGTTATCTTATAAGATCTTCTCGAAGGTCTCATTTGTAACAGTCTTATGTCTACTAAAAACATCACCTCTCTTTAAAGGAGGAGGAAGGAAATACCGAAAAATTAAAAAAAAAAAAGATCTCCTCTTCCCATCTAGGACTAGCAAAAGTCACAAAACTTAACGTAAAGGACAGAACTGTCAAGGAGTGTGACACTATCGTCGTGTAAATATACCGTCAACCGGAATCATTGGAAATAACTGAAATCACCCAACCTCGGTTCCGACCTAATAAAATTACATAGGCAAAACTTTGTCACATTTTGTGTTGTATATTAATACAATCCATTCGATAGTCGATGTAAATTAAGATGGGTAAATACAATTGTAAACCGTTCCCTCTCGTCCCTCTACACCTTTTACTCATCCACAAAATAAAGTCTGACAATGGGCAAAAAACAACAAGTTCAAAATTCTCTCTTTCCATGAATTCTTACACTTTCAACAGGAAATGTTCAGTCAACATTATCAAATTAAAGTTCTACTCAGTACCCAAAATCGAACAGTAAGACCGGGCACATTTAGTAGACTCTTCCGAGCCTCGCGCCTCGGACAACCGACGACAGATCGATTCGGGAGGAATCATATCCAATGTGTCTCCACCGGAATGATGGAGCCAGGAGCAGTTTGTTTGTTTTTGGAGAGATTAATGAAGCTATCATCACAGTGCTTTAGATTAAATTCTTTGTAACTGAATAAAGGAACAAGGCTGCTTTTTCACATCCTGAAATATATCCTGGGTATACTGCTTTTTGCCATCATATTATCATTCAGTTAGCTAAGTTCATTTTAAGCTTCCAGGATTAACAATTTTTAAGGGTGTGAGGAAGAAAATGATATAAATATTGATCTTTTTTGTCTTATGAATGGTGAAGTCATTAACATATATGACTGTATATATATATTTACATATCTCTTGCCTTTAGTGTCAGTGCATATACTAAATTATATTTGCTGAATTAATAATAGTAATTTTATTAATTTAATATATTTGTTAAATTATTTATTTATATTATTAATTATTTATTTAATATATTTGCTAAATTTATAATGGTTATTAATCCTGCCTTCTGTTTTTCAGAGTTAGCATTTCTGATACAGAAGCAAAGCATATTATAGTAATTTAGAATCTGGTGTGAAATGTCTAGTGGTTTTAAATGAAAATTTAAATTCCTTTTCCCCTTTTTGGTCCAGTGCTGAATGACTCAGAAGAAGCATGGATTGGAGGCATGTAGACAGTCGCAAGCACCCAACAATTCAAATTATGTGTGCAGACTCTGAGCTCTGGGGATAGTCTATTCTTAGCTTTAGAAATTTGGAGAAAAGAAAAAAGCCACTTTTTTGGCTATAGTGGCTTAAAATCCTGGGCTCACGTTCTTTTTATTACCTTAAATGTCTTCCCTGAAGGTTGGTTCTTTCCATATGCCTCCCTCCCCACCCCTCCCACCCCCACTTCCACACCTCTGTATTGTTATATTAAAAGTAAAATATCTGGGGGAAAATTATATGATAATTTAGCAAAGAATTTCGAACAAGTTTGGATTCCTTTGATTGCCTTCTGTGTTTCTCTCAGATTTTTCCAGTTTTTTTCCTTTGTTGCTGCAGACTTAATCATGAATTAAGAAAAAAAAAAGTGTTGTGAATTCTATTTGGAAAGAAATTTCCAATTCCAAGAGAATTCAGGCTTAAGCCTTAGAAGCAGAATGTGCATGGAAAGCACAAAGGACTCTGTTTATGATGCTCTTTGAAGTGTTTTTGCAACTGGATAAGGAAAATTTTAGAAACCGTCTGATAGTGTTCAGGGTAAATACTCAAACCCCTTTAGAGAATTTCACACACAGATACTGTGCAGCAGAAAAAAGGGATACTTATGTTTCTTAAAGCTGCTACAGCCTACAGCTTTGTACTTAAAGACAGAGGTGTTGAATAGAATTCTACTGAGGATACATCCAGTGACAATATCTCCAGAAACATCAGAGCAAACCAGTGGGTAGGACTCTCTGTTTTTAACCCTTCCGTGAGCTGTGTGAGAGTTGAGCTTTATTGGTACCCAGGACTAGAATGTCCCTGTTACATTCCAGGAATTGTTAAGAGGATTGTTCCAGTACCGCCGCTCTGCACACAATGAGAACAAGACTGAAAATGTTGAAGATGGTAAGACAAAGTGACAGGAGCTGGGAAATTCCAAGTGAAAAAGCCTTGCCATCTCTCTTAACTCTGTGTGAGAAAAAAATGGAATAAACAGCCAGGGTTTCTAATATTTGAGCCTGATTTCATAGGCTTTAGCTAAATTTTGCTAGCGTGTGTTAATAAACACACGCACTCACACACATACACGTTTCACATACATGTTGTATATTTTTAAAGTAAACAAATTCTATTGTTATACCTGATTTTCACTACGCTGAAATTCAGATTGATACAAAGGTGTGAAGCGCCTGCTAGTTTTCCCCAGGGAGCTATGGGAGCCTAGGCTGCTAGAATTTATTTTGGATTGCTTTGACTAGCAGACCATCTTAGCATTTCAGATGTAAATTCAGAAACCTTCGTGCCAGATTGGGCTGGTGGGAATTTCCATTTTTCCTAGAAAAGATAGAGAATAAAACAAATTGTATACTTCCTCTGGTTTCTTGGGGCGGGGGTAAGGGAGTAGGACATTAAATTCAGCTCTAGTCTGTCGTTTATCTTTTTATAAATATCTTTGACATAGTCTAGGAAAGCTCAGTCTGATAGAATGAAATGATTTTTTTTTTTTTTTAAACAACAGACCTACAGTTTTGCAAGGGAAGCAAGATTTCCACAGGATAAATGTGCCAACTGTTGGGGATATTATCTTAGGATCTTATTTTCCAGGTTGGTTACTGAATGGTTCCTAAAACTGTTCTCTTCTGAAAAAAACTGTTTTGATGATCAAATGAGAGTTTGTAAAGGATAAAAATACTGAACATGCAGAAGGCGTCACCAGGAGTGATTTTAGAAGTGTAAACAGGTGGCCATTCCAGACTCCTTACTTGGAGATCATTTGACTCAGTGTCCTTAGTGGCATCATTGCTCCCATCCCCCACGCCCATTTCCCATTTCCCTTCCTCTAGAACTGAGATCAGTCCTGGAACTGAAGCTACTCATAATGGTTTGGGGCTCAAGGCTACGCTGGTAACGTTTCTTCTTGACTGTGGGCTAGATACTTTGGGAGGCGGAGCTGGGAATCCTCCCAGACTTGGCAAAAATGTCTCTCTGGACAAATGTGCTCCAGGTGTCAAAATCTGACTTAACTAGAAAGCTCTGGGAAAATATTAAGTTGACTTTTTCCTGCATTAAGGGTAACATAACCATCATCCTGCTCTCTTCTTGTCAACATCTTCAAAAGAATGACCTTTAAAAAAAAAAAAAAAAGATTAAAGAAAACTGAGGTAGCCTTTCCAGTCTTCCTGAAAGTATCTCTGATCATTTTCATTTTTTTAATGACAATATATGTTTTAAATTGTATTTTGTTTTTGATTAGAGGACAGCAGTACTCCACAACCTTGTGTTGGTTCCTGACATTCATCAACATGAATCAGCCATAGGGATACACATGTCGGCTCCCTCTTGAACCTCCCTCCCACCTCCCTCCCCATCCCACCCCTCTAGGTTGTCTTAGAGCACCAGCTTTGGGTTCTCTGCATCATGCAGCAAAAAATTCCCACTGGCTAGCTATCTTTTTAACACCATCTTTTCCCCAACACATAAATTACGATCATCTTTTTTTTTTATCTCTTTGCATGATCTCAGCCCATCTGGAACCACCTGTGACAGTCTTCTTTGTACATTTTTCCTTGATGTGGGGAAAGATCTCAGATAATCTCCAACTTGGTTTTGATTGATGGACAAAATTAGCCTTCACATAAAAATCTGGATCTCCTAGCCATCTGCAAAATTAATTTTTAGTGTGTAAGACATACCTGCCCTGGTTATAAACACCTGGAACAGGTGGTTGCTTGATAATATATATATCCCTCTAACTTCAATGTTATTAATTTAAATGAACAATTATGAAATTGACCAGAATTTTGCATCAGATCCTCTTTAACAGATGTTGGGGGATTAAGAGGGCTTGTATTTTATTTAATGTCATAAACTTTTCATGCAGTCACCAGTGAATTATTTTAATGAATGAAAGTTGTGAAATATGCCAGCACCAGCAATAAATTAGTTTTTTGTTGGTACTAGGGTCTCGTATCTTGGGGCACCTGAACAGTAGTTGGGAAGGGTGTACCCTCTTCAGCCATATAGTAATAAGTATCTCAAACTTAAGAACTCCAGAACCAAACTCTTGATTCCCATAAGTTCCCCAGCCTTCCTCGCACAAGTCAATAATTTGCACTCCTCACTGCCCAGTCAGAAACCTTGGAATTCTCTTGGTTTATCTCTTGATCTATCAACGAATCCAGTTAGCTCTGTTTTCAAAATAGAGTCATGATCTGACCACTCTTTACCACTCTCTCTGTTACCACCTTGGTGTAAATAACCTCCCTATTTTTATCACTTATGTTCACCCCTGTCAGAGTGTTCCTTTCAAATGTGTCAAGTCATTTCACTCCCTGGTCCCAATCTCACCATCCCGTCCAGAAATCCAGTTTCCCTTAGTGTGATAATCTCTAGCTGCGTCCATGTTGCAGCAAGTGAAGTAAGTCGGAAAGACAATACCATATGATGTCACTCGTGGGATATCAAACATGTTTCAGCAAAACAGAAACACTCATAGAACAAACTTGTGGTTGTGCGAAGGGGGAGGGGGTTAGGGGAGGGATGGAGTGGGAGGCTGGGATTAGCAAATGTAAGCTTGTAGATAGAGGATCGATAACAAGGTCCTACTATACAGCACAGGGAACTTTTAACATATTCAGTATCCTCTGAGAAACTATAATGGAAAAGGATATTTTAAAAAAGAAAAGAAATCCAACTTCCTTCTGAAGGGCCTAATGCCCTCTAGAGCTGCTGCTGCTGCTGCTAAGTCGTGTCAGTTGTTGTCCGACTCTTTGCGACCCCATAGACGGCAGCCCACCAGGCTCCACCATCCCTGGGATTCTCCAGGCAAGAACACTGGAGTGGGTTGCCATTTCCTTGTCCAATGCATGAAAGTGAAAAGTGAAAGGGAAGTTGCTCAGACGTGTCCAGCTCTTCGCGAACCCGTGGACTATAGCCCACCAGGCTCCTCTGTCCATGGGACGTTCCAGCATAGTCTTTCTCCCCTCCCCCTCCTCCACTAGCCTTCTTTACAAAAGAAAACACACACACACACACACACAAGAAAACAGAATGAACTTTTTAAAAAAGATTTCTTCATTGGGCTGTATTGGGGCTCAGTTGTAGCATGTGGGATCTTTGGCTGTGGCCTGCAGACTCTAGTTGTAACGCGTGGGTTCCGTAGTTGCAGGGTACGGGCTTACTTGCTCCGCGGCATGTGAGATCTTAGTTCCCCGACCAGGGGGTGAACCCGCATCACCTGCATTGCAAGGCAGACTCATAATCCCTGGACCACCAGGGAAGTCTCCCTTCTTTACCATCTTTAGAACATGCCCAGTTTCCTCCTGCCTCAGGGCGTATGCTTTTGCTGTTGCCTGTGTCTGGAACAGTCTTCACTCGGTTATTTGCCTGACTCACCCCCTCATTTCCTTTCCATCTCTACTCCTGTCCCTCCTCTGGGAGAGTTTCCTCTGACCGAGCTCTCTGACTATAGAGTATAGCGCTCTTCTGTTTTCCTCCTCTACTCTCCCCTGCCTGCCGTGATACCATGTGTGTGTTTATAGTCTGCCTTTACTTATAATGCTCATAAGAGCAGGAGCTTTGTTTCATTCACTGTTGTTTCCCCAGTGCTTAAACTGTGCCTCATACTTCGTAGGTTGCTGGTCAGTCGTTCAGTCATGTCCAACTCCTTGCGACCCCATGGACTGCAGCACGCCAGGCTTCCCTATCCATCACCAATTCCTGGAGCTTGCTGAAACGCATGTCCATTGAGTCGGTGATGGCATCCAACTATCTCCATCTCATGTTATCCCCTTCTCTTCCTGCCTTCAATCTTTCCCAGCATCAGGGTCTTTTCCAATGAATCAGTTCTTTGCATCAGGTGGCCAAAGTATTGGAGGTTCAGCTTCAGTATCAGTCCTTCTAATGAATATTCAGGACTGATTTCCTTTAAGATTGACTGGTTGGATCTCCTTGCAGTCCAAGGGACTCTCAAAAGTCTTCTCCAACACCACAGTTCAAAAGCATCAATTCTTCGTTGCTCAGCTTTCTTTATAGTACAACTCTCACATCCATACATGACTATTGGAAAAACCATAGCTTTGACTAGACGGACCTTTGTTGGTAAAGTAATGTCTCTGCTTTTTAATATTCTGTCTAGGTTGGTCAGAGCTTTTCTTCCAAGGAGCAAGCATCTTTTAATTTCAAGGCTGCAGTCATCATCTGCAATGATTTTGGAGCCCAAGAAAATAGTCTGTCACTGTTTCCATTGTTTCCCATCTATTTGCCATGAGATGATGGGACTGCATGCCCATCTTGGTTTTTTGAATGCTGCGTATTAAGCCAGCTTTTTTAGTTTCCTGTTTCACCTTCATCAAGAGGCTCTTTAGTTCCTCTTCACTTTCTGCCATAAGAGTGGTGTCATCTGCATATCTGAGGTTACTGATATTTTTCTCCCTGCAGTCTTGATTCCAGCTTGTGCTTCATCCAGCCTGGTAGATACTCAACACTTAACTTGTTAAAGAAAATTAGGAGTTTGGGATTAACAGATGCATACTGAAGTGAAGTGAAGTGTCAGTCACCCAGTGTCCTATTGGTGAGTCGGACACGACTCTTTGTGACCCCGTGGACTGTGGCCCACCAGGCTCCTCTGTCCATTTCCTGGGCATGAATACTGGTGTGGGTAGCCATTCCCTTCTACCAGGGGATCCTCCTAACCCAGGGATCAAACCCGGTCTCCGCACTGCATGTGAACTCTTTACCCTCTGAGCCACCATATACACTACTAACTATACTTCAGTTAAAAAAAGAAATTGAGACTTCCCGGTGGTTCAGTGGTCCTGGGTTCGGCCCCCAAAATAGTAATAATAAAGGAAATCAATTCATGTTGGGTCATTGTTCCAGCCCTGCCACTTCCTCACTTTCAGGCTCAATGGCACAGCCTTTATTGCATTCTTTTCTTTTTATTCCCATTTTTAAAGTCTTTATTGAATTTGTTACAATATTGCTTCTGTTTTTTAAAAAACATTATTTTTAATTGGAGTATAGTTGCTTTACAATATTTTATTGCTTTCTGTCACACATCAGCATGAGTCAGCCATAGCTATAGGTATGTTCCCTCCTTCTTGAACTTCCCTCCCGCCTCCCACCCGCTTACCTCTCTAGGTCCTCACAGAGCACCAGGTTGAGCTCCCTGTGTTATACAGCAACTTCCCACTAGCTATCATTTTACATATGGTCATGATGCATTCTTTTTAACTCTGTACATTTTCCTAAGATGTTTAGTCCTGATCCACGGGAATTTTAGGGGTTAGTTTTATTTTTAAACCAACACAACCCTCCCAGCAGTACCCCCCAAACATCTTGAAAATTAAAAAATAATAACAGTATCAAGAGCACAGATGATCCACCAGAACATTCTGTTTTATGCCTTTGGCATTTGCACTGTGAAGATGGAGCAATCCCTGGCAAACAACTTAATGTGAATATGAAAACTCTTTAAAAAAAAATGAGAGACATAAGTAGGTTATTAAGTTTCTCTGAGTAGCAGTGCTGCAAAAACTTAAAATCATGGGGTTTTTTTTGCCTCATTTGTTGGCATCCTTCACATTTTAGATTTTCTTCTTCTTGAAAAACTTAATAAAGTACAACTGTCATAAATGTGTTCCCCAGCAAAGCTTGGACTTTTTATGACTAATTTCCCAAGTCAGAGAGGGAGAGAACCATGGACTGGACAGGTTTAGGGCACAAAACAAGGGAAGTCTCTGAGGAGTAAACTGACTTCCGCTAGACAAGCCGAACACTGATTAAAATATTTATCATCCTTTGGGTATGCAATAGCTTTTGATGATGGAAGGCATATTAATATTCATCTTTGCTGCTTGTCTGCACTTCAGATGGATCCCAGGAGAGAATGTTCAGTTGACCAGTTTTCTCTCCTCTCCAGGAGTCCTTGAGACCTAGTACAGCTTGGAACCAAGAAACTTGCTTTGTATTGGGATTGAGGTTTTTCGGGGGGTGGGAGTTGGGGTGGGGATGGCCAAGGGTGGTGGTGTGTGTGGAGGGGTGGAGATAGTAAGAATACAAACCAGGAGAGACCTCTGGACTGGAAAACTTTAAAGGCTGACTGCTTTCTTACAGGAAGCCATTTGCCAGGACGAAGGGAGGAGTTTGGTCGTAATTTTCTAAGCAGCAGAACTGGCCTGGCTGAGTCCGTGAGGCTGACATGGCTCCTTGTGGGGAATCTAAGCCGTACAGAGGATGTTGGGGTGAATACCACTGGAAGCTGAAGCTTCCCCTCTCCTACCCCCTCCTCCCCTGCCTTTACTGAGGAAGATGTTTGCTGCCGATACCCAGGTCTTCTGAAAACTGGTTCTTCTGGAGTGTACCATCTCATTGCCATCTTGAGACAGAATAAATATAGATGCATAGCACAAGGTGGCCTCCTGGGGTTCTCAAGACTTGTCTTTTTTTTCTCAAGACTTGTCTTTTTTTTTTAAATTTTTAATTGAAGTATGGTTGATTTACAGTGTTGCGTTAGCTTCAGGTATATAGCAGAGTGATTCAGTTATATATATGTGTGTGTTTACACACACACACACACACACACACACACACACACATATAGGAATTCCCTGGTGGCTCAGATGGTAAAGAATCTGCCTACAATGCAGGAGACCTGGGTTCCATCCCTGGATGGGAAAGATCCCCTGGAGAAGGGNAAGAATACAAACCAGGAGAGACCTCTGGACTGGAAAACTTTAAAGGCTGACTGCTTTCTTACAGGAAGCCATTTGCCAGGACGAAGGGAGGAGTTTGGTCGTAATTTTCTAAGCAGCAGAACTGGCCTGGCTGAGTCCGTGAGGCTGACATGGCTCCTTGTGGGGAATCTAAGCCGTACAGAGGATGTTGGGGTGAATACCACTGGAAGCTGAAGCTTCCCCTCTCCTACCCCCTCCTCCCCTGCCTTTACTGAGGAAGATGTTTGCTGCCGATACCCAGGTCTTCTGAAAACTGGTTCTTCTGGAGTGTACCATCTCATTGCCATCTTGAGACAGAATAAATATAGATGCATAGCACAAGGTGGCCTCCTGGGGTTCTCAAGACTTGTCTTTTTTTTCTCAAGACTTGTCTTTTTTTTTTAAATTTTTAATTGAAGTATGGTTGATTTACAGTGTTGCGTTAGCTTCAGGTATATAGCAGAGTGATTCAGTTATATATATGTGTGTGTTTACACACACACACACACACACACACACACACACACATATAGGAATTCCCTGGTGGCTCAGATGGTAAAGAATCTGCCTACAATGCAGGAGACCTGGGTTCCATCCCTGGATGGGAAAGATCCCCTGGAGAAGGGAATGCCAACCCACTCCAGTATTCTTGCCTGGAGAATTCCAGGGACAGAGGAGCCTGGTGGGTTACTGTCCATGGGGTCGCAAAGAGTCGGACACACATTCATAAATACAAATACACACACATATATGTATATTCTCTTTTAGATTGTTTTCCCTTATAGGTTACTACAAAATATTGAGTATAGTTCCCTGTGCTATAGTAGGGTCCTTGTTGGTTACCTATTTTATATATAGTGTGAAGTCACTCAGTTGTGTCCGACTCTCTGTGACCCCATGGGCTGTAGCCTACCAGGCTCCTCTGTCCATGGGATTTTCCAGGCAATAGTACTGGAGTGCATTGCCATTTCCTTCTCCAGGGGATCTTCCCGACCCAGGGATCGAACCTGGGTCTCCCGCATTGTAGTCATAGTAGTGTGTATATGTTGATTCCAGACTCCCAATTTATCCCTCTCACCCCTCCTTCCCCTTTCATAACTGTAAATTTGTTTTCTATGTCTGTGGGTCTATTTCTTCTTTTTAAACTTTTAATTTTATGTTAGAGTATAGTTGATTAACAGTGTTGTGATGGTCTCAGGTGTATGTGGATCTGTTTCCGTTTTGTGTGTAAATTCACTTGAATCTTTTTTTTTTAGATTCTGCATATAAGCGATATATGGTTATTTGTCTTTCTCTGTCTGACTTAACTACACTTAGTATGGTAATCTCTAGGTCAAGACCTGTTTTCTAATTTTTTCTTTTTTTCTTTATTGAGGGGAAGAATCTGGCTTATTAGTTTAGTTAATTAAGCAGTGTTGTTTTCTGTCTTGATGGGAATAGCCTTGATTATATTTTTGAAGGCATGTAAGAGCCCTGAAAGAACCTGACCTTTTTATTGAGTTGTCTTTAAAACAACAAAAAAAAAAAACTGGCAGTTGAGTAGGAAATTTTCATAAAAGCAGCAGTGTGTGAGGACACTTAGATTCTGTCTTTAAATTCTGAAAATTCAGAACCTTCTTGCATTTTAGCTTCTATGACTCCATGCTGAGATAGTGTTATGAAAGATACCTTAGAAAATGGACAATAATGATTCATTTGAAGACTCAAAAGAGTAGAAGTGTTTTTTTTTTTTCCTTGACCCCAGTCATTTAATCGTTCATCTGCTCCAGCTTATGTAGGTATTGTGAAGTTATTTAAAAAATGAGGGCTTGTGTCTCCCACACTGATAAGGCACAAGGCAGTAGGTAATTCAGAGAGAGGGAAAACAAAGGAGAAAAGTAAATTCTGACAGGTTTTGGGAACTACAGAGGAGGATGTTCATAGCTAGATCTGGGTGGACTCTATTCAAGGATGGCTGAAGCCAGAGACACTGTTGCAGAAAACACAAGCTCTGCTCACAGATTTGGAAAGACTGGATGGAGCATGCTTTGGGGAAGTCCAGTAATGAAATGAGAAGATACACAAGGGCCGCCTTTTTCTAACGCATTTCCTGTAAGGTACAGCACTCTCACCCCTTCATAACTGGCTTTCCTATCAAAGTCATGGGCAGCCAAGTGCCACACATGCGCAATGGAAAATAAAATGAAACTACTTTATTATCTTGCATTTGTAAAGATTTTCCTTGGGAAACAAGTCAAGATTGTATTATTTGCACTATTTTCATCCTGAGTACAGCAAACAAACAACACTACATTTTCGAAAGAATTACAAATGAGTTGAGGCATTTTTCCAACCAAGGTCTTTTATTATTATTTTTTTGCCTCAAAAATGAGTATCAAACCTGGGGTATAGCACTGGGAACTATACTCAATATCTTGTAATAACCTATATTGGAAAAGAATCTGAAAAGGAATATATATATATATACATATACATATATAGTCTGTACTATATATGTATATGTCTGAACTACTTTGCTACCCTTGAAACTGACAAAACATTGTAAATTAGCTATATTTCAGTTTTTAAAAACTGAATACAAGCCCAATAATTTTGGACTTTTGGTCAAAGGTGTTCCCTTGTGTGAACCAGAGAACTTTTTTCTCTTTGCCTTTCTTCTTCCTGCTCTCCTTCCTTCTTCCTCCCTCTCTTCCCATCTCTCTTTCTTTCTGATATTGGAATTGGGATCCAGAGGAAATGACATCTCCACTGCCTCTTACAGAGGCGACAGTCTTGAGGACCTAAGTATTCGCATAGAAATATTTTGAAACACAGCCAAGAGCGTCATTCATGCGTTATTTGATTTGATTCAGGACAGCGGGTATGGTCATCTATCATTTCCACGGCTGAAAAAGGGCATTTTCTTTCCCACGCGTATCTCCCCATTCTTCAGCTAATAGCTCCAGGTTAGTGATTGAGCGCTCCAGGTTAGTGATTGAGCACTCCATGCTGTCTTATATTTGCCATTGCACTTTGGCATGTCAGTCACACCACTTGAACTGAGTCACTGTTCGGAATGTAAATGGTGGCTGTTCTTTCTAGTCTCTCCCACCTTTTATGTATAGATATATCTGCTAGACATTCACTTTTTCTCTTTGTGTGATGTTATTATTTTCTAGTGACTAGTTTGATTACTTCCAAGGCATGAGGTGTTAATTCTTGAGTGATTAACAGCTCCCTGTGAGTTTGATCTTCAGACTCAAGCTTCTGCAATATTGTCGTTACTTTGATCCCTTCAGTTTGTAAAAAACAGTAATATCTGCAAAGTGCAATAAAATAAGGTATCCCTGTACATAAGATTTTTACATATAACATCTATGGTAATGCCTAGGAGTAAAATTGTTGGATCAAAGAATATGTGTATTTTCAGTTTTAAGAGAGATGGTCAAATTGCCCTACATAGATAGCGTTTGTCATAGAGTTTCTATATGTGTGTATGTATGTATGTATTCATATGTAGTGGTAAAGAATCCACCTGCCAACGCAGGAGATGCGGGTTTGATCCCTGGGCCCCGAAGATCCCCTGAAGTAGGAAATGGCAACCCACTCCAGTGTTCTTGCCTGGAAAATCCCATGGACAGAGGAGCTTGGTGGGCTACAGTCCATGGGGTCACTAAAGAGTCAGACATGACTTAGCGACTAAACAACATCCACAGCAACAATTCATATGTAGAGTTTATGTGATGCAATGCCTGTTTCCCTCACATCCTTACCAGTGGCAGTATTAACAGACTTTTTGCAAGTATGACTGTTGAAGAACGATTACTGTTTTGCATATGAAGAAACTGAGGCTCAAAGACTTTAAGTGACTTTGTTAAGTCCTGAGCTACAGAGCTGGGGTTTGCAGTTCGCCAAGGCAGTCTGGTTGCAGAGACTGCTCTCTGAATCACTATAATAGTCTTAGCTGAAGCTCCATTCTGTTACATATGACCTAAGAATTCTGACAGATTTAGAGGTTCCAGCAAGGAACACTCATATTTCTTTGGCTGGCAACTGTGGGAAGTTGTTCTTTCACCATGGAGTTGTCTGCCAAGTCAGCTGAATCAGTCCAGGTGATCAGAATCGCTCCTCTGACATCCAGTGATATTATTACGTAGTGGGATTGAGTTTTATATGGGAAGTAGGTGGCCCTTTACCCTGCTGAATCTTAGGGCCCAATGCTATAGCTGTTTTCATTAATGGAAGGGGAAGGTCAAGGGGTGGTCTCCTTGCTGCTGGAGACATGACATGTTGCCTGATTTTCTGTTTAAAGTTGCGTTCCTGTTGGACTCTGTTCAGGTGTGAGTTTTAGTGGCTGTGTTCTGCTGTGATGAAACTCCTTGGCCTCTCCTGCTTACCTTTATTCTTCCTGCACCTGTCAGTCTTCATGAGGTCATTTAAACAATGATTCATTTTCTGTTCTGGCCCTTTTCTGCTTGGCTCTGCAACTGTGAGTTCAAGCCTTCACTCTGCACACACAGTTCCTAGGTAAGAGTTTATTGGAGGAAGACTTTGGGCAGGATTGAGGTGATCAGAGAGTGGTTAGAATTATATTTCCAGGTAAAGGCAAGGATGATAAGAGGTCTCAGGAGGGGTAGAGAGGTCCTCTTTGACCCCTTTCTAAACTGTGTTGATAGACTCTCATTCTCAGGAGTTGGGTGGGGTCCCCTCTATGACTCTGGGCCCTGGTGGGTCACATCCCTTGCTGTGTTGTAAAGTCAGGTTCTACTGTTGATGGCGTGACCCACAGTATCAGTCATCAGGTCTTGTCGATTTGAGTCCTGTCCCCTTTGAAGTAGTCAAGCTTAGATCCTTCTGGGTTAAGAACTTCAGGTCTCAGGCTAGCCAAGTCTGAGCCCTGGCTGAATTAAGTAAGAGTGTATGCTACTGGGCAGTGACATGGGGAGCCTCAAGCTTCCTCTTCTGTAAAATGGCCGTGCTGAAAGTACTGCCCTATTGGGATTACGGTGAGATTTGTCCACAGTAGTAAGTGTAATGTTTCGTACATTGCCTGGCATGTTTTCAGCACTATTGTTTTGAACCTGTCCTCTTCTTTCTTTCCTCCTGCCGTCTGCTAATTCAGTGCCCCCTCAACTTTCACCTGAGTCATTCCTCCAGCTCCTATAGACTCCCAGCTTCATCGTATGGTTACATTTGCCTAGAATCCGTGCTTTCTATTCAAGTCTCTGTTCAGAAGTCCCCTCAGAGTGGCCCTTTCCTCTCCCTGCTTTCTCTGCCTTGTTTGTCCTCAGAGCATTTATCACTCTCTGATTGGCTGTCTAGTGCATGCGTCTGTTTCCTGTGCTAGAACTGTAAGCGCCTCAAGGGCAGGGGCTCTCTCTGTGTTCTCAGTGCCCAGCGTAGGACCGCAGCTGTTTGCTGAGCAAGGGAAGACACACATGCTTTGTGAGTGTAGACTCGTTCTGAGTTGCCCCTTTTTATACCGATAGTGCTTCCTACATACATACGTATAAATATATGTATACATCTCCAGTTTAAAAGGTTTTTGGGGGGTCGGGCTCTGTGGCATGCAGGATCTTAGTTCCCTGACCAGGGATTGAACCCACACCTCCTGCATGGGAAGATGAGGTCTTCACCACTGGACTGACAGGGGAGCCTCCAAAATAAGTTTTAAAACAATTATTTCCATCATGAGACACTCAAAGAAGGTGATACCTGCAGGTGATAGCTAAGCAGCATCCTCCTACGTGAAAGATGCATTCTGGTTAAGTGTGTCTGAAATTATGATAGATTAAGGTGATCAGAAGTGCATTACCTGGGTGTCTGCTTTCACTTTAAAATCTCCAGAAACCAAGTTCTTGTCTCTAATTGTGTGGATGATTTGATGTATTATAGGTCTAGTCAAGGGGTGAGCATTCTCTCAGAACCCCTAATCTGCAATATGCATGCTGCCATGTCCAAACTTTCTTCCTGAGGGCCTTCCTGCTATGAGCTATCTAGACTTCCAGTTCATCAGTGTGCAAAAGTCATGTAAAGGCAAACTGGGGTTAGTCTTGCAACAACAAAACCCATGACTGACTCTCATCCAGATGCCTTCTTCAGTAAGTCAGAGATGCCACAATTCTTTTAAAATGGTAAACACTCAGAAAGGAGCTCTTCTCCCTAAAGTATTTCCCCATCTTATCACAGCTAAGACTGTATCTCAAGGTCTTCAAGCACCTTCTAAAAGCTCCATGTTGCCTTTGGCATCAATGGAGTGGAATTACTTTTCTAATTGGACCCAAAGACATAGACACAGTGTTGACATGTTTGGTAGGAACTGATTTTTTTTTTTCTCCTAAAGTAATTATTAAGAACAGAATATTAGATCATTAGAATTAGAATGAGGGTTGTCTGCAAACAATGGGAGAGTTTTTGCTTGCCAGTCAAGGCAACACAGTGCAGTGGTTAAGAGTAAGTGATCTAGGACTTCCCTGGTGGTCCACTGGTTGAGAATCAGCCTGCCAATGCAGGGGACGCATGTTCGATCCCTGTCCGAGAAGATTTTTACATGCCTTGGAGCAACTAAGCCCAGGAGCCACAGGTACTGAAGCCCACATTCCAGAGCCTGGGCTCTGCAACAAGAGAAACCATCTGCAACAAGAGAAGCAAGGAGAGAGCCTCATATCGCAATGAAGAGTAGCCCTGTTCGAAGCAAGTGGAAAAAG
>SJYX01005489.1:141146-166375 GCA_006410675.1 Oreotragus oreotragus
TGGGGGTGGGGGGAGGGGAGGCTTCCCTGCTGGATCAGACTGTAAAGAATCCACCTGAAATGCAGGAAACGTGGGTTTGATCCCTAGGTCAGGAAGCTCCCCTGGAGAAGGGAATGGCTATCCACTCCAGTATTCTTGCCTGGAGAATCCCATGGACAGAGGAGACTGGTTGGCTACAGTCCATGGGGGGTCACAAAGAATCGGACGTGACTGAGCAACTAACACTTTCCCCTGCAATGAAAGGGAGGAGTCTTAACCGCTGGACGCCAGGGAAGCCCCTGTGATATTTGCTGAATGGCCTGCTGTCCCTTCTTCTTGGTTTAGTCCATTTTACAAACTCCTTTGTTTGAAAACATTCAATAATGATCCATTACCAACTGCCAAAAACTTTATCTTTTTAGCCTTTTCTGGAATGTGATTTCTCTGCCTTCAAGGTCTTCAACCTTAGGTTGTACATGAGAGTCCCCTATATAGCTTTTCAAGAACTTGAGCATGATGTCCAGGGACTTGGGTTCAACAGCTGTAACTTTCAATCTTGGCTGCACATTTGAATCATGCAAGATTAATTTTTAAAAGTATCATGTGTGTGTTGGCTCCAACAATATATTGGTCTATTCTGTGGTGCTTGGTGGATTTCAGTGTTTGGCTGAGTTGCAATATGTTTTAAAAGCCTCACAAATGATTCTGATATGTATTCAGGGCTGAGAATGGCTGTTCAACAGGTATTTGACCTCTCACCAAGTTCAGTTTGATTAAATGGATGACTACATGGACATTTAAAAAAATTAATGGGAAATGCTATCTCACTTTGAAGTGAAGTGAAGTCGCTCAGTTGTGTCTGACTCTTTGCAAATCCATGGACTGTAGCCCACCAGGCTTCTCTGTCCATGGGATTTTCTAGACAAGAGTATTGGAGTGGGTTGCCATTTCCTTCTCCAGGGGATCTTCCTGACCCAGGGATGGAACTCAGGTCTCTCACACTGCAGGCAGATTCTTTACCAGCTGAGCCAGCAGGGAAGCCCAGTGACTTTAAACCAGGACAAATATATTGTCTCACTTTAAACATTTTTAAACTTTAAAAATGTGTTGCCTTACTTTAAAACAACACAAATGTATTGAGTGCCTGTTGCATTTCCAAAATTCTGGGGAGGACTCAGAAGGGAAACAGCCATCTTTATAATTGGTATACAGGGTAGAAGAGGATGTCAACAAATGTACAAACAGAGCTGTAAAGCTTGGGAGATGGTGGGGTGCATGTGGATGGGTAGGATTTTGGAGTCTTCTTGATCAGCAGGAACTTCTGAATTGAGTCTTATGGAGTGGGGAGAATTTCAGCATGTGATGATGGCAATGGGGAGAGTAGACACCTCCCATTGCGAGAATAGCACATGTAATGGTTGAGGTCGGGAAATGCAGTTTATATTCAAGCTGCCTACAGTGGGGCTGGCAGTCCCCCAAAGCTAGTCTCCTTCTCTGTGCTTAGTCGCTCAATCATGTCCGACTCTTTGTGACCCCATGGACTGTAGCCTGCCAGGCTTCTCTGTCTATGGGGATTCTCCAGGCAAGAATACTGGAGCGGGTTTGCCACGCCCTCCTCCAGGGGATCTTCCTAACCCAGGAATTGAACCCAGGTCTCCTGCATTGCGGTCAGATTCTTTACTGTTTGAGCCACCAGGGAAGCTCGAGAATACTGGAGTGGTAGCCTATCCGTTCTCCAGGGGATCTTCCTGACATAGAAATCAAACCGAGGTCTCCTGTGTTGCAGGCGGATTCTTCACCATCTGAGCAACCAGGCAAGCCAGTCTTCTTCTAGAGTTCTCTAACTCAGGAAATGGTACCACTGCTCAGCTAGCTCTTCATGTAAGAAGCAGAGGAATCATCCTTGAGAGTGACCCCTTTCCTCCCCAAGCATCCCATCTGAGAACTTTTATTCCTGAAGTATCCACTTCTTTCTGCTGTGTGTGCTCAGTTACTCAGTCATGGCTGACTCTTTGTGACCCCATGGATTATGGCCTGCCAGGCTCCTCTGTCCACGGAAATCTCCACGCAAGGATCCTGGAGTGGGTCGCCATTCTGTTCTCCGGGGGATCTTTACCTGGGATGTCTGGACTTACAGTTAAGGGCAATGTTTTCAAATGCGATTTCCAGACCATTTGGTACTAGGAGCCGTGCAGAATCTGGCAACGGTTTCAGCAGTGTCTCTTAGAGGCCATTTCTTCTTATGCTTCTTGTGTCAATGCCCAGAGTCACCATCCAGCTTTGAAGGGACCAGAGGGTCTCCAGCCCAGGGTATCTTTGGCACAGGTACAAGAATCCTCATGCTGACTGACTTGGAATCTCCTGGTGAGAAGTGATTTGTTACCCTGATTAGAATGTAAACACTTGCTGGAGTTGAATTTTGTCTCTCATGTGAGTTTTATTATAGCCTTCTGTGTTTATAAACATGTCTCAAGCATGAGGGAGAAATGTGATAACCTTTAAGCCCCCAAGAGAGTATCCATTTGTTTACTCTGTGGGCTGAAATTAAGATAACTCCGCATCCTTCTCTGAGAGTCCTGTATCCCTCTTGCTTTGACCGGCTGACGTGGGATGGTGCCCAGGTTCCCGTTCCCTAATTGTTCCGTCCTCCTCTGGTAGAGTCTGTGAAGTCTTTTGACAGGTTACTTTTGTAGTCAGTTGGCATTCACTGGAGGGGTGCAAAGTCCAGGGGAGACTTCTGTTGCATCCAACAAACAGATACTGACTTTTTAAAGATTTAATGGGTCAGGCAATGGAGCAGATCAAGAGTTGTTATACTCATGGAGCTTACATGCTTGTTAAGGAAATAGACATACGTGTAAGTAAGGCACAGTGTGGAATGTCAAATGAGAGGGACAAACAGAGCATTGTGGGAGTGCCCAGAGCATATGAGTCAGATGGAGAAAGCTGGGGAAGGCTTCGTGGAAGAGGAGTGTCCTTTTGATTGTACCTTGAAGAGTGGACTGACTTTCAGTAGGCAGAATTTTCACAGGTAAAGAGGAGGGACAGGCCCCATTTTCGGCCAGGCCAGCAGCAGGCACAGGGCTCAGTTCTAGAACATTAGGGCATGCCTGTAGAAACAATATAGTATCTTGTCACTGGTGCTTCGGGGACCTGTTTTTGGGGTGAAATGGAAGCGAGAGAGGTAGGCACCTAGGAACTGGAGAACCAGTGAAGAGGAGGGAATGTGACGATCTTATGAGTAGCATGCTTAGGAATTTGGCCTTAAAAAATTATTTATTTTTTGGCTTCACTGGGTCTTTTTTTAAAAATTAATTTATTTTAATTGGAGGATAAGTCCTTTACAATATTGTGATGGTTGTTGCCACACATCAACATGAATTGGCCACAGGTAGACATGTGTCCCCGGGTCGTAACTGTGGCCCACAGGATCGTCAATCTTCACTGCGGCAAGTGGGATCTTTAGTTGGAACATGAGAGCTCTCTAGTTGAGGCCTGTGGGATCTAGTTCCCTGTCCAGGGATTGAATCTGGACCCCCTGCATTGGGAGCATGGAGTCTTAGCCACTGGACCACCAGGAAGTCCTGGCAATGTGGGGATTTGGTTTCAAAGATTTTTGAATAGCTTTCATTTTTCAAAATTCTAACTGGTGGCTGCACAGTGGATGGATTATAGAAAGGAGAGGCTGGGGACAGGAAGACCTGTTGAAAATATCTTTGTGAGCAGTAATGAGGTTCCAAACCAGGGAGGGCGATGGAGAGAATAAGAAGAGGGGTGAATTCCCGAGTTTTGCTTAATTTTTAGAGAGGTACATAAGGCAGACTACAGTCAACAGGTTGCAAAGACTCTCCTTCAGTCACACGACGGAGGCAGCTGAGCACACACGCACACACATAGAACTTCATAATTGAATGTTAGGGACGAGAGGTGAGGAAAAGACGTGGGAAATTTCACGAGGTGCCCAATCGTAGTTAGGATGGGTGAGGGGACAGAAGAGAAGGACTTGAAGCAACGAGGTGACTTTGAGGAGCCAGCGGAACATCCAAGATGCTTTAGAAGTTGCCGAAGGTCTGGAGCTCGGTAGAGATGCCGGAAGCAAGTGTAGACATGGGGCTTGGATTCATGTCTTCAGCAGGCATTCCTTCCGGGCCTATCATGTGCCAGGCAGTGTTCTTCCACCCGGTCATCCGTGTGTGAGAGCTCCTAACATGTGGCAGCCATCAACATGGAGACACAGCAGAAGGAAGGGGAGTGAGTGAGCAAGAAGGCCGGTGAAGAAGTCAAGGGCATGACAGGTGGAGTCTATTCACAGTGTAAAGGTGAAGCATAGGAGATGGCGGTCAGAGGGCTGCAGAGAAACCAGGGGCAGGTGGCAGAATTGAAGGAGATGTCGTGTCAAGCCCCATGAGAGGTCAGTAGGGTCAAGAAGGACCCTACTGTTGAATTCCACTTGGAAAGTTCCAGTAGCATGGGAAGGGCAGAAGGCCAAGGAGGGTGAGACTGGTGGGCCAGGCTGCACGTTGTTGTGATGGGACTTGAGAAGGGGTTTCCTGGGGCAGCTCCGTCTTCCAGGGATGCTGTAGGTCAACCCGAGGGGCCTCAGAAGAGGCACGTTTTAGCCAGATGGGGGCACTGCAGTTAGCTGTCAGGATTCTTGAGTTCCTCCAGCTGTCAGCCTGTAGACCTTCACTTGCCCCGTGGATGACTAAATAAAGGCTGACCTGGAGCCATAAACATTTTAATTTGCAAAACCATTGTCGTATTCCAACATAAATGGAGGGCAATTTAGCAATGCATCTCCAAAATGGCACTGGGTGCTGGCTCAGGCTTTTGCAACATATGTTGAAAATGAACATTGAACGCCGTGGCATAAAAAAACAGATTGTTGATTTTCGTGATTAATTTGGTCTCTAAGGCTGAGGAACCTGTTCATGGCAATATATCAGTTGTGGTGATAGTTGTGGGGCAAAATGAAAAATCAATACTGGAACTACAGGGCTGTACTCTTAAAATCCAAGGTGTGTTTTGTTGCAAATCTCATGGAAGAAACTGACTCTCAAAGGGACAGACATACCTTCATTATTGCACAAGTGTGTGTCCATGGTGGAAAAGCCAAGGAAAGGGATTGGGTCTTATCAGAGTGTAATTGGGGTGCTTGGAGAAGATTCAGATGGTTGCAATTTCGAGTAAAATCTCACTTCCAGTTCTATGTGTGGGCTTCCCAGGTGGCTCACTATAAAGAATTTGCCTGTCAGTGCAGGAGACGCAGGACTCGTGGGTTTGATCCTTGCGGTGGGAGGATCCCCTAGAGGAGGAAGGGGCAACCCATTCCAGTATTCTTGTCTGAAAACATCCCATGAACAGAGGAGCCTGGCAGGCTACAGTCCATGGGGTCACAAAGAGATGGACAGGACTGAGTGACTGGGCACCCACGCACATAGTTACGTGTGTCCTAAGGCTGCCTCAACTAGTAATCTCTAGAAGGTTGTGCAGATGGAAGCCAGGACACTTGGGTATACTTTAGCCTCTGCTAATCACATGCTGCTGTCCAACAAGTCTCTTCCCCACCCCAGTGTGTTTCTGTGGTTTTCTGTGTTAGGACTTCAGAGATGCTTGAAGTCCTCTGAAGAGACTGACATACTTGAGTGGGAAAGAAGCATCTTCCGTTAGCATCATTATGAATAAGACACCCAAGGGGCTTATTTACATTTTCCATTCCTTCGATTGGGAATAGACTTCTTTTCTGTCAAGCCTGTGTTGTTTAAGCCTGTGTGTAGGGGATTCTTTTCTGTGTTTCGCCTTTTGTTTTGGCAGAAGTGGCCGATCCCCACTTGCCATGGCGAAAGAATCATTACCTGCAGACTACATTAGACAATTAGAACATGAAGGGAAGAACCTTGTGTGGGTAGATGGGAGTGTGAGAACCAGGAAATGGCCTGCTCATGGGGCCAAACGTTGGCAACAGTGCCACGGCGAGAAGAATCTCAACATCCAGAAAAAAAAAAAGCAAAAGTGTTAGTTGCTCAGTTGTGTCCCGCTCTTTGCAACCCCATGGACTGTGCCTGCCAGGCTCCTCTGTCCATGGAATTCTCCAGGGATGAATACTGAAACGGGTTGCTATTTCCTCCTCAAAGAGATCTTCCTGACCCAGGGATCGAACCCCTGTCTCCTGCATTGCAGGCAGATTCTTTCCCATCTGAGCCATCAACATCCAGGCGAAGATTCATTCTGTGATCCAACCTGCCATTTTTCTAAGCCAAGCTGGAATTAATTAAGTAGATGCATGAGTCAGTTGAAATTTACTAGCAGCTTCTTGACCCCAATGCCTTAGAAAGTTCTGTCTTTACAGATCAAGTCTCACATTGAGGTCAGAAGAATCAGATCCAACTTAAAGAAAGGAGAGCTAGTGGAAATGCCAAAGGTGCCTTCCAGTGAACTGTACCGCTAGTGGCCCCTTTGACGTGCTTCTGTTCCATGCGACCTATGATTATTTGAGTGCTAAGGTTTGTGGCAGGCTGCCTTGATGTACAGGCTGAGGTGGTGATTTGTTTCTTTTCCCATCTCCTTTGCGTCTCCTCGTTTCAACTTAAGAAATGAATTGTGTGGCCTTTTATAATATAGAGATTAGCGCAGCCTTTTTTACGTCCCTCTTCTGTGATCTCTCTTAGGAGTTGACTCTGCAAAAGAAACACTTCTCTCTCGTCAGAATGACAGTGATTACCCCACAGTTTGGAAAATTTCCAGCAGCTTTTGTTCCCTGAAAAATAAAAGAACTTGATTTGATGAATAAAAAGTTGGGGGATTTGATGAGTCAGAGGGCAAGAAAATGTCCTCGTCTCATGTGAGGCTCTCAGAGTCAGACGCAGCGAACATCGGGGAGAAAATAAACCTTAATCTCCCAAGGAAAAACCCTGGAGCATGAAAGTATTCCTGCTAGAAATGCTGTAAATCTTGCAAACCGTATAGGTTTTCTGTTTGGGGCAACATCAAAGCCCAGTGACTTTTGAGATTAGAGTGTGTTTGACAAACAAAACTTTCCCCATGCCACACTCTTTACGAGATTTGGTCTGTCTCTTGCCTTTGTTTTACCTCCACGGGACTTCCTTTCTTCCTGAAATGTGGGAAGTCTCACCTCCTCAAATCTGGAGCAGGCTGCAACGGTTTGTACCTTGAATGGTGGGTGCAGGCCCCAGCTGCCAGCCCTCCACTTTCCAGCATGTTCCTGCCCAGCGGTGGCCCACACCTTCTCCTGGTCACTTCCCAGGGACCCTCTTACTTGTGGAAGAGTTTCAGAGTCTTCGCTGACTCTATGAAGATCAAACAGCAGGAAGACAGTGGTTTCCCTCAGCCGAGACAAAGGAGTTTGTCTTTTACCTCAGAATTTCTGTTTCTTTTCAAACCATCTTCCCCACTGTCTCAGAAGAAATGCTTGTGTTTTTTGTTTGTTTTGTTTTGTCCTGACCTGTTTCCATGTCAGGGATATCTCAGCGCTTTCTCCCTTGCAAACTGGAAATAGATGATTCTGGTTTTGTGCAAAGAAAGTTCTTTTTTTGGAGAAATGATCATTTAACAGAAGAAAAACTTTCCTTCAGTAAGATCGCTTTTTGGGGGAAATAGAGAGTGATAAGATTTTGCTTTAAAAAAAAAAAACAAAAAACAATGCCCTTGTCTTTTAAAGGAGTTGAGTTCTCTCAAGTCACACATTCCAGCCTTCTGCCTATGTCCCCGGTAAGGTCTGATCTGTGGCTGCTCCTCAGGGTGGTCAGATCGCAAGTGGAGGACAAGTTGGGGAGGCAAACAGCTTTAAGGGTAAACCCCACAGCGTAAAAATCTCATTACTGGAAAAGCGCTTGTGTGGTTTAGGCTAGGTACTCCCAAGTGGAGGGATGGTGACGCTGAATGGTTAAGGGACTCACTAAAATATCTTAAATTGCCTCCGTTAAACACGTAGCGTCCTTAGAGGTCACACAGAGCTGAAACTTGAACAGCTGTACAACAAGCATCTGAGATTGTTTTTAATTGTGTCCCCTTTCTCGAACAGCAGTAATTCTTGTTGATACTGTCAAGAACCTTTCCACCAAGCACAAGCACACCATACTTGAAGGTCAAATGCTTAACCCTTCTGCATGGTTACAATGAAAACGGACCCCTTTGTTTTCGTTAATGTATACCCCAGCCGCGCACACGGGGAGAATGGGGGCCTCTGGCGCTCACCAAGCTGAAGTCACTTATTGTCCGAGCGCCACAAAGACAGCATATTTTCGTTTTCATCCAACAGTTGCTTCGCCTTTGCCTGTGCAGCCGACCACGAGACAGGACGGCCATTTATCAATGGGCAGAAGTTTGGGGTACCATTTTGTTCCTCTGACCTGTGTTACTTTTTTACTGACCCGACCAAATTGCTTAAAAATTTTCCCTTTTCTGCTGTCAGTGTTTAAAGCTGCTTAATGTCTCTGAAGTGATCCACGCACCACCACCACCCCACCCCGCCCACCGCCTTTTTAAAGCACTTTACATTCCTGTTTACCACCACACCTGTTACTGTAGCGAACCATGAAATCACAAATGTTATGCAGCTCTTAGTGACCAATAATACTTTATTAAATATAAAGAGCATCTCTGATACTCTGATACTCTGATGCCAGGGTGGTGTATGAAGGTAAGCGGGCTGATGATCTACATATATTGATTTGTCGGGAGCCAATCAGGAAAGTAGGTTGGTGTGTTTATTTGTTTGTTTGGTAAAAAGAAATCTCTCTCGCTCCTTTTTTTTTTTTTTTTTTTCCTGCTCCTTAAGAGTTAAACCAAAGGGGCCAGTTCGGCAAACATTAAATATGAGCCTCAAACATGAAGGCTGCATTGTTACTGAAACAAAAATGCCTCAGCAGGTGGTGGCCTTGAACAGGAGGGAGGAGGAGGTTCAGTTGTTGCCCATTTTTCTAATCCTTTCAGAAAGCCCATTGTCTAAACCCCAAAGTTAAAGTGTCCTGGTTCAGTCTCACGGAGACGATTTGACATGAAAGGACCGTGCCCACCAGGGTTTTCTCCAACGGTTTAATCTTCGGGTATGGAATGTATCACCACTAAACAAGGCAGGAGAGGCAATTATCGCTATGAGATGAGCCAATAATATCTGCTTATCAAAGCATAAAACTGTCCTGAGTGCAGCCAGTTAGTTAAGTAGGAATTCGTGCCAACAGCGGTAGTATTAGCAGCTTTTAGATTGTATCACTCAAGACAGAAGTGTGGTTTCTGTTGTCTTTGGGGCTTTCACAGCAACTTTATGGAGGGGATAGTTTTTAAAAGGTATCAATGATTGAAGTTGAAATAATCGCTTTCTTTCCCTATAGTTTCTAGCTTTAGAATCAGAGTTCATCAAATAGGAGGCACTGAAAAATTAGTTAGGGACTTGCCTGGCGGTCCAGTGGCTAAGAGTCCACCTTCCAATGCAGGGGTTCTAGTCCTGGTCAGGGAACTAAGATCCCAGATACCGGCGGGCACCTAAGTTCTCCTCTTGCAACTAGGGAAGCCTGCCCACCACAGCTACTGAGCCTGTGTGCTCTAGAGCCTGTGTGCCACCATTTGAGAAGCCCATGTACCACAAGAGAGAGTCCGTGCAGCCAAATATAAATGAAAATGCACCCTTTTTTTTTTTTTTTTTTTTTTAAAGATGAGTTAAAGGGCAAAGGCAGGCTCCTGGGCTGATTGCCATTATTGCTCCTGCTGCAGGGTATGAAGTAGCCCATTTGTGTGCAGACTGTCTCTGTGTTTTGTTTTGTTTTTTAATATTTCTTTATTTGGCTGAACTGGATCTTAGTTGCAACTCCTACCTGTGGCATGTGGGATCTAGTTCCCTGACCAGGGGTCAGACCTGGGCACCCTGCACTGGAAGTGCCAAGTCTTAGCCACTGGGTCACCAGGAAGGACCCCCTCTGTGTCCTCGTTGAGTTGTTTTGATTGTTGATTTTACTCCAAATCGCAGTTGGAATAATTTAGGAAAGTGAGTGCAGTGTAGTGACAGTTTTCTATTATAAATTCCTGAGAAGTCCTAGAGTTGAAAAATCTAATTTTCATAAACTTCAGACACAGATTCTGATACATTTGTAGATGCTCCATCAGTCATGTTCTTGTATTAATGGCTGACGTGAACACCAGGTGTATTAGTCTAACCAGAAAGAAGCTACATTTCTACTGCTTAAGCCACATGTAAGATCTAATGATGGCTGCTGTCTGTGGCACTAAATGTATAAACAGGATAAAGTCTGCCCAACTCAAAGATTTTTGTAACTTTCTATATAATACTGGCATTCAGAAATTAGTGAACTTATGGTTGCCAAAGGGGAAGGGTCTGGGTGGGGGATGAATTGGGAGTGTGGGATTGACATATGTACATTATTATAAAAATAGATAACCAACAAGGACCTACTGTATAGCACAGGGAACTGTGCTCCATATTATGTAACAACTTAAATGGGAAAAAGATTTGAGAAAAAATAGATACATTTATGTGTATATCCGAATCACTCTGCTGTATGCCTGAAGTTAACACAACATTGTTAATCAACTCTACTCCAATAGAAAATAAAAATGGAAAAAAAAAGTTAGTGTCTCCATCGGCACTCATATTCCTTTCATGTATGATATTCATAAATGTGAGAAAGGGTGAAAAAAAAATCCTGACTGATGTAATTTTCAGCCTTGATTTGGACATTGTAGCTGGGATAGGTCTGGATATCTGAAGCAAATGTAGGTGGAAAGAGAGTTGGGTAGAGATGAGGTTCAGCAACCATTTGGTGTCTTCAGGATTCGAAAGATGGCGCTGTTCCCTGTGACCTCAGGTCCTCTGTCTTTGCGTCTAAGTGGGACTGCAGTCAACCAGAAAGTAAGCCACTGTTTCTTTTACAAGTAGAGACCACCTCTGAACCCTAGTCTGATACTGAAATGATTGTTAAGAACTTAGCAGCATTTACCCTGGTTCTGGTAACCACCCTTATTCTACCACCTGCTGGCAATGAGATCCTGGACCAGTTATTAAGCACTGGTAAAATGGGTTTGTAAATGATACCAACAAACCTTAAGGGGTTGTTGGAAGGGTTAAAGGAGATGCTTTTTCCCAGCTTCATAGGATGTGCTCCAGAGTCATTACATAGTTTTGTGGTTAAGAGAGTGAGCTCTGCTACCAGACTGCCTAGGTTTGAATCCTGACCCCACCGCTTAGCGCCTGTGTGACTGCACACCAGTTATTTAATACTTGTGTGCCTTGATTTTCTTGTCTGTAAATTGGGATAATGATGAAACCTGCTTAGCTGAACTGTTATGAGGATGTAACAAGGAATCCATGAAAAGCGATCAGGACGGGATCTGGCATGTGGTAAATGTCCAATCAGTGATTGTTTTTGTGGTTGTTTTGTTATTAAAACCTCTCTAGTTGTATTTAGCCACTGAAATGTGTTTTTCTTTTCATAGCTACTATTAATGCATTAGCAATATGTATTTAAATTACTGCTTTAATAGGCATTTAAATAGTTCCTGAGTTCCTGTTTGAGAGCTCTGTCTCCAAACCGTGTATGTATGTGTTCTCTGAGCAGCTATGTGCCACGTAGCAAGTAATGCTGACATTGAAGCCTTGGTAGGCAGTGGTGTTTACAGAGAGAGTAAACAGGCAGGGACTGCATTTGTCTTGGGTAGATTTTATCTGTGGACAAGTGCAGCAACTCTGCCACGTGACCTGTACTGAATTATCTTTCCTACCAGATTGTTACTTCATTTAGAGTTTTAATAGTCACATTGTCAATAGCCTGAGCAGTTTCATTACAGCAGGACATAGCTCTGACCTCAGGAATCTTAAGAAAAATAAGACATTTTTTTAAGGGTGGACAGATCCTTACGTTGAAATTTTTTACTTGTATCTTTGTTCTTATGGGTTCACACTTTAGTTTTCATTGCCTCAAAATGAAAAGGATAAGAGTATTTAGCAGATCAGGGTTAAATAATAATGTAATGGTTATGCTTGGCCGTGAATAGGACAGTCTACTCTTTTATAAATCAAAAGCAAGTCTGACAGTTCAGTAGTTAATTTACATAACCGCTTTGGCCACCTTCCACCCCATGTATATATTTTATTTTTCTGTCTAGGTAGTAAGCTCCTGGTAGCCAGGTACTGTGGCCTTACAGATTACAGACAGCATTATAGTAGAGACTCAAATTGTTTGATCTATTACATGGAAATTTGCCTTCAGAACAGTCTGTTCCTTGTGCTCTGTGTGTTTGAAATGTATTGGGCCTGGAGTTGGAGCACCTGATGTCCAGTCATAGCTTGATTTCTATATTCAATTTGATCTTGAATGAGTTATTTAATGCAGCCGAGTCTCAGAGTCCTTATCTGTAATAAGAAGGTTAATAACACTTGCTCTACCTAACTCACATAGTTTTTGTGAGGATTACATGAACCATTGTTCATGAACACACTTTGTAAAGTGTAAATCAGTTTACACATGTGTTGGCTTTGGTCCTTGGAGGCTGATGCAGGGGTTAGATTTGGTTGTGTTACTTATTCATGGTATAAAATTTGGCCAATTACTCAACCTTTCTGCATCTCAGTTTTTTAACATATATAAAATAGAGATAGTACTACTTTTATTGTGCAGACTTATTTTTAGAATTCTGTGATATAATGCATGTGAATAGCACCTGGAGTGTCATTCAGTTCAGTTCAGTTCAGTCTCTCAGTCGTGTCCGACTCTTTGCAACCCCGTGAATCACAGCATGCCAGGCCTCCCTGTCCATCACCAACTCCTGGAGTTCACTCAGACTCACATCCATCGAGTCGGTGATGCCATCCAGCCATCTCATCCTCTGTCATCCCCTTCTCCTCCTGCCCCCAATCCCTCCCAGCATCAGAGTCTTTTCCAATGAGTCAACTCTTCGCATGAGGTGGCCAAAGTACTGGAGTTTGAGCTTTAGCATCGTTCCTTCCAAAGAACACCCAGGGCTGATCTCCTTTAGAATGGACTGGTTGGATCTCCTTGCAGTCCAAGGGACTCTCAAGAGTCTTCTCCAACACCACAGTTCAAAAGCATCAATTCTTCAGCACTCAGCCTTCTTAACAGTCCAGCTCTCACATCCATACATGACCACTGGAAAAACCATAGCCTTGACTGAACGGACCTTTGTTGGCAAAGTAATGGCTCTGCTTTTCAATATGATATCTAGGTTGGTCATAACTTTTCTTCCAAGGAGTAAGCAGCTTTTAATTTCATGTCTGCAATCACCATCTGCAGTGATTTTGGAGCCCCAAAAGATAAAGTCTGACACTGTTTCCACTGTTTCCCCATCTATTTCCCATGAAGTGATGGGACCAGATGCCATTAGTGCTCAATAATGTTAGCTGCTTTATCATCACGATCACCACTATCATCATCACCATCATCATTATCACCATCAACAGCAGCATCTGAAAAGGCATCCAGCTTAGAGATACCAGCTTAACTGCATAGACTGAACAGGGAAAGAGGGAGAAATAAAGGCTGAGGAAGTAGAAACATGATGATCAATTTTAGTAGTTTTGTCAGGCACTATTCTGTAAGTACCTTATATGAAAAAATTGAATCCCATCAACCCTATGACAAACCTAGACAGTGTATTAAAAAGCAAAGACATAACTTTGCTGACAAAGATTCAAGTAGTCAAAGTATGCTCTTTCCAGTAGTCATGTACGGGTGTGAGAGTTGGACCATAAAGAAGGCTGAACACCAAAGAGCTGATACTCTCAAAACTGTGGTGTTGGAGAGGACTCTTAAGAGTCCTTGGACAACAAGAAGATCAAACCAGTCAACCTAAGGGAAATCAACCCTGAATACCCATTAGGAGGACTAATGTTGAAGCTGAAGCTCCAGTACTTTGACCACCTGATGCAAAGAGGTGACTCATTGGAAAGACTCTGATGCTGGGAAAGATTGAAGGCAAAAGAAGAAGAGGGTGGCAGAGGACGAGATGGTTGGACAGCATTACCAACTCAAAGAACATGAACTTGGGCAAACTCTGAGAGATGGTGAGGGACAGGGAGGTCTGGCGTGCTGCAGTCCATGGGGTCGCAAAGAGTCAGACACAACCTAGCAACTGAACAACAATGACAACCCTTTGAAGTAGGTGCTAAAAACAGTCTCTTTTATAGATAAAGAAACCGAGGTAAGGGGGGTAAGTCACTTGCCGTGGCTAACTCAGCCATGAAGTAGATTCAAGAGCCTGTGTCCTTTCTCCTCATCCTAAAATCCACAGGGCAAGAGACCACTTGACTTGCTTCCTGTAGCATTCTCTTCCTTACCCATCCCCATCAGCTTTGCTTAATAAATTTGAGTTCCGTGCCATCCAGTTGTCAACTCAGATAGAGTAACAGTTAAGTGCAGAATGGTGTGTGTGTGTGTGTGTGTGTGTGTGTGTGTGTGTATGTGTATGTAATTTCCCCAAATCTTTAAGTCTGGCATACATGTTTCTGTCATACTCTAGACCATCTGTCTGCTAAAATGTTCCACTAGCATTTCCAGCTTCATGTGTGTACAATTGGACTCTTCCCTGCAGCTTTGGGGAGTTATTTACTCTCTCCATCCCTCAATTTCCTCATTTAAAAAACAGAGGATGGGAATTTCCTAGCGACCCAGGGGTTAAGACTCTGCTTCCACTGCAGGGGGCACACGGTCAATGCCTGGTTAGGGAACTAAGATCCAGCATGCCATAAATACATTTTAAAAATGTTTTTAATAAAAAAAAATAGAGGTGGCACTTAAACAGTTGTTTTCTTGATGAAATGAGATCCTGTTGATAAAATGCTTGATTCGATGCCTAGCACCTAATAGGCACTGAAGAAATGAACCTTGGGCTGTTACTGCCACTTTGTGGGAAGCAGGTCTCAAAGCCCCAGGGGGGCGGTCGAAGGTTCTTGGCGGGGCATTCTGGCCTCGCTCTCCTGAGCAGTTACAATTTCTACCAGGGCTTTGGTCTGGATGTGACTGAGAAGGGGGTGGGCAGAAGGTAGGGTCAGGGGAGCCAATAGATACAAAGGAGTGAATTATAACAAAGAGCCTTTTCTGCTTCAGTTCTTGTGTAGAAAACATATGTTCAGTGATGCGGGCAGCAGTTGGGTTAAAGACACACTGTAGGGCTGCAGACAAAAGGCCCGCACTCTTCCTGCATCACAATGTTTTCAAACATATTCACTTGGCTCACTTGTTAGGGACTGAGCTGTCAGCTGGATCTTCTTGCAAGTGTGATTTCTTTTTCCTCCCCGTTCCCTTTCAGAGGCCTCTCCGCCTCCCCTCCCCTTCTTCCCCCAATGTTTTACACTTCATATAATCCAGTGTGCATGACAGACCACTTCAGCCTTTGTGTTCCTGATGTTTGCGGGGGCAGGGGGAACAGATCTGATGGAGATCTCGGGTACCTTTTCACTGGCCCAAGGATTGGAAGGCGCTAAGCCACTCTTAGGCCAGACATCATCTGTGGCTCAATTACGGAGCGCTTGGTGTAGCTACCCATTCTCCACCTTCAATTAACAGTTCCGACAACAAACAGATTAGCACAGCAAGATTCTTAGAAGTGGCGGCTGGGGACCGGGGGCGTGTGTGTGTGTGTGTGTGTGTTGCGGTGGCCTTGGGAGAGTTCTTGCTCTTATTTGTGGAGTGAATAGATTTTGATGAAAAGACGAAGATAAGGCAAGGCACTGCTGGAGCAGCTGAAGAGAAGTCGGCTGTCATTCTATTAACAGATATCATGACGTGAGGTGTGTGTGTATGTCAAGACTGAATTCGAGACCCGGGTGGTGTTGCTCTGCCTCATGGCTGTCATTGAAACATTTATGTTCTCTTTCTTTCTTTTAAAAGGGTGGAAAGGCCCGTTCCTTTTTTGTTTTCTTTTTTTAAAAATACTTATTTGGCTGCATTGGGTCTTAGTTGCAGCACATGGAATCTTCATTGCAGTGTGTGCGATTTCATTGCAGCACATAGACTCTCTAATGGTGGCACGACGATCAGGAGTTGCAGTGAGAGGGCTCCAGAGCCCCATGGCTTCAGTAGTTGCAGTGTGCAGGCTCTCAAGTTGTGGTGTGTGGGCTCAGTAGTTGCTCCAAGTCACATGGGATCTTTGTTCCCCAACCAGGGAACAAACCCATGTCCCCTGCATTGCAAAGTGAGTTCTTAACCTCTGGACCAGCAGGGATGTTCCCAAACCCTGCTGTTTCCTTTATTGAAGATTTTGCAGCTATGGTAGGTTTGTTTCCTTGCCTAAGACTTTAGAAAGGCACTTTTAGATGTATTTCTCTTTACTAGGTAGATACATATAATATAAAGCATTACACATAGTATCTTGATGCATTTATTATCTAGTAGAGCTTCCATTTCAGTGAACAGTCAGCTAGAAATGTAAAGAATTAGCACTCTAGCCCTTCTGCCACTGATATGTATTTACTTTGGGCATTTCACCTTCCTAATCTCAGTTTTCCCATCTATGAAATGGGAATCCCATTATCCTCACACCTTATAGAGCATGCTATTAATAAATCAATCACTGTAAGATAATGGTCAATGCAAATACTCTCTTGTCTTTTTTCATACTATTTTTATTGATCTGGTGGTTTTCTTTCTTTCTTTCTTTTTTTTTTACTTTGTCTATTTCTGGATTTTTTTTTTTTTTTCTATTTTGGCTGCTTGGCCTGTGGGATCTAGTTCCCTGAGCAGCATCTGAACCTGGGCTCCCTGCATTGGGAACACAGAGTCTTAACCTCTGGACCACCAGGGAAGTCCCACACTCTTTTCTTTGTAGAAACTGTGTGTTGAGTCTTCATTGTCACATCACTGAGTCACTTTCAAGGCTTTTGCTGCTTCTTGCTTCCAGTGGCCTTGCTCAGATGCTCTTGTGTCATGATATTGTTGATTAGTTGAGTTACTCGTCCAGGAGGTCACAGCATCTCGCAGGGAAGGCAAGGCAGCAGGGAGACAGGGAATTTCCCATTGACTTAGAGCCCTCCATAGGCCGTTAGCTCATTTCAGCAGTAGAGGCAATTATAGCCCTGCTAATGAATAGGCCGTCAAGTGGAGTTTCCCATATATGGTGTCTTCTGGTGTGAAGATAATTTCAACACCTCCAAGTCCTGAGACATGAAACATGATATAAATATTTTCTAATGAAAAGCACCAACAAAGTCGTCTCTGCCAACACATGTCAGAACTGACAAAGGAAACTACTGATGCTATTAGTTTTTAGTGCTGTCATTTGAAAATCCTTGAAAGGAAAGTATTGTGGAAATGTATACGTGGTCCCCTTAGACAGAAAGTAACAGTCTGCAAAGATTTTAGTAATGGAGAAAGCTAAGAGGCTGTAAGCTGGGGACTAGAATGACACCTGAGGTGGCACCCTCTTTGGCCTGGAGTGGAGTGTCACCCTGGGCCAACAGGAGAACAGCAGGAAAATAAATAGATATTCTTTCCCACATCGAGTGGGTTCATTTCACAGAGTGATGGGAAAGGGAGGCGAGAGTAATAAGGGTGTGTGTGTGAGACTTTACCCCCTAGTGTATAGGTTTTTTTTTTTTTTTTCTTCCTTGTTTTGAAAGAAAGTGAATGTTTCAGAAGCTAGAATGATTCCTGGGCTCTCTTGGCAAGAATAATTATTCTGTTTCTCTCACTTCCCCATGAATCAGCTTTATTATATAGACTGCACGAAACAGTGAATAAGTGTTGACTCTGCTGAAACAAATGAATCTGTTAGGCTCTTTGGAGGGTAAAGAACAGAGGGTAAGAACAATGATTTTTGTAAACTCCATAAAGGTCAAAAAAAGGCTTTCAGTAAGTATGCAGAAACTAGAAATCAAATCCCATTTCCTATCATAAGAAGCCCGTTGTTTTAGCCCCGGTAGTTAATGTACTGTATGTGAAAGATTTAAGACGGGTTGGAAAGCTTGGCTTCTGTTTTATTAGGCTGCTATTGAAAAGCCAACAGCCTAACTTCGACTAGGTGCTTTGAGATTTCTTAATGGGCTGTCAGGGGCAAGACACCAGGGCTGTGCTATACTAGCTCTTTCCTGTACATTAAAACAACAGGGGCCAAGCGATCGCATACAGAAGTATGAATGACTTGATGCTTTCTCTGTTCCATATGGCCAGCCATGTCTTTGGCAATTAATCATGTACAAAATCAGTCGAGTGCTCTCTGAAGCACTGAAGTCAACATTTAGTTGTGCCGGTGCCAGTGGGGGCAGTGGGGTTGCAGGCGTAAAGTAGCAGGATAAGGGGTCGCTGGCGCCACGGCCCAAGCAGCTGGCTTCTATAAACAACACTTTTTTCCCCTCTCCACCTTTTATTCCTTTTCTTTCTGCCTTCCTCTTTCTCACTTACTTTCCCTCCTCTCTTTATTTCTTCCCCCCCTTTCCCTTCACTTTCCTTTTGTTCCTTTTTTCTTTTTTTCCCCCTCCCTCCCTCCTTCCTTCCCTCCCTTCTTCNAGTGTCATTCAGTTCAGTTCAGTTCAGTCTCTCAGTCGTGTCCGACTCTTTGCAACCCCGTGAATCACAGCATGCCAGGCCTCCCTGTCCATCACCAACTCCTGGAGTTCACTCAGACTCACATCCATCGAGTCGGTGATGCCATCCAGCCATCTCATCCTCTGTCATCCCCTTCTCCTCCTGCCCCCAATCCCTCCCAGCATCAGAGTCTTTTCCAATGAGTCAACTCTTCGCATGAGGTGGCCAAAGTACTGGAGTTTGAGCTTTAGCATCGTTCCTTCCAAAGAACACCCAGGGCTGATCTCCTTTAGAATGGACTGGTTGGATCTCCTTGCAGTCCAAGGGACTCTCAAGAGTCTTCTCCAACACCACAGTTCAAAAGCATCAATTCTTCAGCACTCAGCCTTCTTAACAGTCCAGCTCTCACATCCATACATGACCACTGGAAAAACCATAGCCTTGACTGAACGGACCTTTGTTGGCAAAGTAATGGCTCTGCTTTTCAATATGATATCTAGGTTGGTCATAACTTTTCTTCCAAGGAGTAAGCAGCTTTTAATTTCATGTCTGCAATCACCATCTGCAGTGATTTTGGAGCCCCAAAAGATAAAGTCTGACACTGTTTCCACTGTTTCCCCATCTATTTCCCATGAAGTGATGGGACCAGATGCCATTAGTGCTCAATAATGTTAGCTGCTTTATCATCACGATCACCACTATCATCATCACCATCATCATTATCACCATCAACAGCAGCATCTGAAAAGGCATCCAGCTTAGAGATACCAGCTTAACTGCATAGACTGAACAGGGAAAGAGGGAGAAATAAAGGCTGAGGAAGTAGAAACATGATGATCAATTTTAGTAGTTTTGTCAGGCACTATTCTGTAAGTACCTTATATGAAAAAATTGAATCCCATCAACCCTATGACAAACCTAGACAGTGTATTAAAAAGCAAAGACATAACTTTGCTGACAAAGATTCAAGTAGTCAAAGTATGCTCTTTCCAGTAGTCATGTACGGGTGTGAGAGTTGGACCATAAAGAAGGCTGAACACCAAAGAGCTGATACTCTCAAAACTGTGGTGTTGGAGAGGACTCTTAAGAGTCCTTGGACAACAAGAAGATCAAACCAGTCAACCTAAGGGAAATCAACCCTGAATACCCATTAGGAGGACTAATGTTGAAGCTGAAGCTCCAGTACTTTGACCACCTGATGCAAAGAGGTGACTCATTGGAAAGACTCTGATGCTGGGAAAGATTGAAGGCAAAAGAAGAAGAGGGTGGCAGAGGACGAGATGGTTGGACAGCATTACCAACTCAAAGAACATGAACTTGGGCAAACTCTGAGAGATGGTGAGGGACAGGGAGGTCTGGCGTGCTGCAGTCCATGGGGTCGCAAAGAGTCAGACACAACCTAGCAACTGAACAACAATGACAACCCTTTGAAGTAGGTGCTAAAAACAGTCTCTTTTATAGATAAAGAAACCGAGGTAAGGGGGGTAAGTCACTTGCCGTGGCTAACTCAGCCATGAAGTAGATTCAAGAGCCTGTGTCCTTTCTCCTCATCCTAAAATCCACAGGGCAAGAGACCACTTGACTTGCTTCCTGTAGCATTCTCTTCCTTACCCATCCCCATCAGCTTTGCTTAATAAATTTGAGTTCCGTGCCATCCAGTTGTCAACTCAGATAGAGTAACAGTTAAGTGCAGAATGGTGTGTGTGTGTGTGTGTGTGTGTGTGTGTGTGTGTATGTGTATGTAATTTCCCCAAATCTTTAAGTCTGGCATACATGTTTCTGTCATACTCTAGACCATCTGTCTGCTAAAATGTTCCACTAGCATTTCCAGCTTCATGTGTGTACAATTGGACTCTTCCCTGCAGCTTTGGGGAGTTATTTACTCTCTCCATCCCTCAATTTCCTCATTTAAAAAACAGAGGATGGGAATTTCCTAGCGACCCAGGGGTTAAGACTCTGCTTCCACTGCAGGGGGCACACGGTCAATGCCTGGTTAGGGAACTAAGATCCAGCATGCCATAAATACATTTTAAAAATGTTTTTAATAAAAAAAAATAGAGGTGGCACTTAAACAGTTGTTTTCTTGATGAAATGAGATCCTGTTGATAAAATGCTTGATTCGATGCCTAGCACCTAATAGGCACTGAAGAAATGAACCTTGGGCTGTTACTGCCACTTTGTGGGAAGCAGGTCTCAAAGCCCCAGGGGGGCGGTCGAAGGTTCTTGGCGGGGCATTCTGGCCTCGCTCTCCTGAGCAGTTACAATTTCTACCAGGGCTTTGGTCTGGATGTGACTGAGAAGGGGGTGGGCAGAAGGTAGGGTCAGGGGAGCCAATAGATACAAAGGAGTGAATTATAACAAAGAGCCTTTTCTGCTTCAGTTCTTGTGTAGAAAACATATGTTCAGTGATGCGGGCAGCAGTTGGGTTAAAGACACACTGTAGGGCTGCAGACAAAAGGCCCGCACTCTTCCTGCATCACAATGTTTTCAAACATATTCACTTGGCTCACTTGTTAGGGACTGAGCTGTCAGCTGGATCTTCTTGCAAGTGTGATTTCTTTTTCCTCCCCGTTCCCTTTCAGAGGCCTCTCCGCCTCCCCTCCCCTTCTTCCCCCAATGTTTTACACTTCATATAATCCAGTGTGCATGACAGACCACTTCAGCCTTTGTGTTCCTGATGTTTGCGGGGGCAGGGGGAACAGATCTGATGGAGATCTCGGGTACCTTTTCACTGGCCCAAGGATTGGAAGGCGCTAAGCCACTCTTAGGCCAGACATCATCTGTGGCTCAATTACGGAGCGCTTGGTGTAGCTACCCATTCTCCACCTTCAATTAACAGTTCCGACAACAAACAGATTAGCACAGCAAGATTCTTAGAAGTGGCGGCTGGGGACCGGGGGCGTGTGTGTGTGTGTGTGTGTGTTGCGGTGGCCTTGGGAGAGTTCTTGCTCTTATTTGTGGAGTGAATAGATTTTGATGAAAAGACGAAGATAAGGCAAGGCACTGCTGGAGCAGCTGAAGAGAAGTCGGCTGTCATTCTATTAACAGATATCATGACGTGAGGTGTGTGTGTATGTCAAGACTGAATTCGAGACCCGGGTGGTGTTGCTCTGCCTCATGGCTGTCATTGAAACATTTATGTTCTCTTTCTTTCTTTTAAAAGGGTGGAAAGGCCCGTTCCTTTTTTGTTTTCTTTTTTTAAAAATACTTATTTGGCTGCATTGGGTCTTAGTTGCAGCACATGGAATCTTCATTGCAGTGTGTGCGATTTCATTGCAGCACATAGACTCTCTAATGGTGGCACGACGATCAGGAGTTGCAGTGAGAGGGCTCCAGAGCCCCATGGCTTCAGTAGTTGCAGTGTGCAGGCTCTCAAGTTGTGGTGTGTGGGCTCAGTAGTTGCTCCAAGTCACATGGGATCTTTGTTCCCCAACCAGGGAACAAACCCATGTCCCCTGCATTGCAAAGTGAGTTCTTAACCTCTGGACCAGCAGGGATGTTCCCAAACCCTGCTGTTTCCTTTATTGAAGATTTTGCAGCTATGGTAGGTTTGTTTCCTTGCCTAAGACTTTAGAAAGGCACTTTTAGATGTATTTCTCTTTACTAGGTAGATACATATAATATAAAGCATTACACATAGTATCTTGATGCATTTATTATCTAGTAGAGCTTCCATTTCAGTGAACAGTCAGCTAGAAATGTAAAGAATTAGCACTCTAGCCCTTCTGCCACTGATATGTATTTACTTTGGGCATTTCACCTTCCTAATCTCAGTTTTCCCATCTATGAAATGGGAATCCCATTATCCTCACACCTTATAGAGCATGCTATTAATAAATCAATCACTGTAAGATAATGGTCAATGCAAATACTCTCTTGTCTTTTTTCATACTATTTTTATTGATCTGGTGGTTTTCTTTCTTTCTTTCTTTTTTTTTTACTTTGTCTATTTCTGGATTTTTTTTTTTTTTTCTATTTTGGCTGCTTGGCCTGTGGGATCTAGTTCCCTGAGCAGCATCTGAACCTGGGCTCCCTGCATTGGGAACACAGAGTCTTAACCTCTGGACCACCAGGGAAGTCCCACACTCTTTTCTTTGTAGAAACTGTGTGTTGAGTCTTCATTGTCACATCACTGAGTCACTTTCAAGGCTTTTGCTGCTTCTTGCTTCCAGTGGCCTTGCTCAGATGCTCTTGTGTCATGATATTGTTGATTAGTTGAGTTACTCGTCCAGGAGGTCACAGCATCTCGCAGGGAAGGCAAGGCAGCAGGGAGACAGGGAATTTCCCATTGACTTAGAGCCCTCCATAGGCCGTTAGCTCATTTCAGCAGTAGAGGCAATTATAGCCCTGCTAATGAATAGGCCGTCAAGTGGAGTTTCCCATATATGGTGTCTTCTGGTGTGAAGATAATTTCAACACCTCCAAGTCCTGAGACATGAAACATGATATAAATATTTTCTAATGAAAAGCACCAACAAAGTCGTCTCTGCCAACACATGTCAGAACTGACAAAGGAAACTACTGATGCTATTAGTTTTTAGTGCTGTCATTTGAAAATCCTTGAAAGGAAAGTATTGTGGAAATGTATACGTGGTCCCCTTAGACAGAAAGTAACAGTCTGCAAAGATTTTAGTAATGGAGAAAGCTAAGAGGCTGTAAGCTGGGGACTAGAATGACACCTGAGGTGGCACCCTCTTTGGCCTGGAGTGGAGTGTCACCCTGGGCCAACAGGAGAACAGCAGGAAAATAAATAGATATTCTTTCCCACATCGAGTGGGTTCATTTCACAGAGTGATGGGAAAGGGAGGCGAGAGTAATAAGGGTGTGTGTGTGAGACTTTACCCCCTAGTGTATAGGTTTTTTTTTTTTTTTTCTTCCTTGTTTTGAAAGAAAGTGAATGTTTCAGAAGCTAGAATGATTCCTGGGCTCTCTTGGCAAGAATAATTATTCTGTTTCTCTCACTTCCCCATGAATCAGCTTTATTATATAGACTGCACGAAACAGTGAATAAGTGTTGACTCTGCTGAAACAAATGAATCTGTTAGGCTCTTTGGAGGGTAAAGAACAGAGGGTAAGAACAATGATTTTTGTAAACTCCATAAAGGTCAAAAAAAGGCTTTCAGTAAGTATGCAGAAACTAGAAATCAAATCCCATTTCCTATCATAAGAAGCCCGTTGTTTTAGCCCCGGTAGTTAATGTACTGTATGTGAAAGATTTAAGACGGGTTGGAAAGCTTGGCTTCTGTTTTATTAGGCTGCTATTGAAAAGCCAACAGCCTAACTTCGACTAGGTGCTTTGAGATTTCTTAATGGGCTGTCAGGGGCAAGACACCAGGGCTGTGCTATACTAGCTCTTTCCTGTACATTAAAACAACAGGGGCCAAGCGATCGCATACAGAAGTATGAATGACTTGATGCTTTCTCTGTTCCATATGGCCAGCCATGTCTTTGGCAATTAATCATGTACAAAATCAGTCGAGTGCTCTCTGAAGCACTGAAGTCAACATTTAGTTGTGCCGGTGCCAGTGGGGGCAGTGGGGTTGCAGGCGTAAAGTAGCAGGATAAGGGGTCGCTGGCGCCACGGCCCAAGCAGCTGGCTTCTATAAACAACACTTTTTTCCCCTCTCCACCTTTTATTCCTTTTCTTTCTGCCTTCCTCTTTCTCACTTACTTTCCCTCCTCTCTTTATTTCTTCCCCCCCTTTCCCTTCACTTTCCTTTTGTTCCTTTTTTCTTTTTTTCCCCCTCCCTCCCTCCTTCCTTCCCTCCCTTCTTCCCTTCTGCCTTCCCTTCCCCTCTCCTTCCCATCTTTCTTCCTTCTTGCCTTCCTTGACAATCACAAGGGTCATTTTCCACCATCCTCTGAAACACCATGGTTGCCAGCTTGGTTCTAAGGTTTAGCTTCTGCTCACTGCCCTGGCACCCCAGGTTTAACACCTGGAGCAGGCTGCCATTTTCCTCCAGCAGCCTGGCTGTCCCAGCACTCACCCACATGACTTGTCCTGAGAGTTCACCCAGCACCAGGCTGCTGTGGCTCTGTAGCTTTTAGTGAACCACATTAAACATGGTGATTTCTATACTGTTCAGAGGGGAAAAGTGGGAAGTAACTATGAAAGTGCCTTGGGGAAAAAAAAATAGGTAGTTATTCCCATTTATGGCTGGAGTATTTTAGGATTAAAAAAAAAAATCAGTATTCATTATCTTCTTTGATCTTTCTCCCCCCAGTTTTTTTTTTTTTTTTTTAAACACAGAACGCTGCTGATGTCAGTCATGACAATTTCTAATATCTGTTGAGCATTTTGTGTGTGCCAGGCGTTGGGCAGAATCCTTGTGCTGGATGATCTCATGTAATCGTCCCAAGAAGTCTAGATGCCGTTACATAGACCCCTTGACAGATGAGAAGACAGATCAAAGAAAGGTTTGCCCTGAATTCTTTTCTCACAGACATTCCTGATTACTGTCAGTTAGCTCCCGCCTCTCAATAGCACACAATGGATAAGCGCCAGAATATGTCTTCTGGGTACATTTTTTTGAAGATTCACTTGGTAAACTCTGCTGAGATGTTCATGCACCTTAAAGCAGGTCTTTGAGATGAACTGAACCAAGTGTCTCTTTAGGTGGAAATAAAGGGCTGCTTTGTTGGCTGCCTCTTGGAGACTTCTGCCTTTGCGCCTGCCTTTCAGGACTGCCTAGCTTATCTCCTGCCCTCCTTGGTAAGACTGTGAGGGGTGGGAGGAAAGGGATG
>SJYX01005489.1:166707-231353 GCA_006410675.1 Oreotragus oreotragus
GTCAAGTGGAGTGGCGTGGAGAAGACGGCAGCCTTGTCATCCGGTAGACGGGGGCACCCAGTGGTGACTTGGTGTTATCTCTTAGCCCAGGTCATGCAGGATGTGTCTTCTCAAATTCAGGAAACAGGGGGAAGAAAGCCTGAACATTGTGTAAACATTAGCACCCTCAAAACCTCTTGCTCCCGGAGAGGGAGATAAAGTAGGCAGAAAGGCCGAGGGGGAATGTTTATTTGTTCTGCTGAGCTGTGGATCCAAGCACGCTGGAAATCTTCGATGGTGCCCAGTCCAGTTTAGAAAAGGCAGAGGCATCACTCAGCATCGAGCTGCAGAGGCCTCACAAAAGAGCCATCTGAAACTGACAATCAGTCAATGAAGGCAGACCCGAGATCGACCTCTCTTTGATGGGACCAAGGCAATCTCAGTGGGTTCTGGGCCTTTTTTCTTTAAAAAAAAAAAAAAACAGGCTGGGTTGGGGGGAGAAAGAAAGAAAGAAAAAAAAAAAAGTGTTCCTGGACTTTTGAAGAAGGGAGCCCTGGTTGGGTTTTTGACAGCCCATGGCAATGTTGATGTAATGAAATACCTTTCCCAGCTGATAACATCTTAAACCAAGTTTCTTCGCAAGTTGAACCTTTAGCCCTCATTATCAGTCAGGGCATATCTTTGTAATTTGTGTGTGCAGCAGGGAACTACAGCCTTAACATGAGGCAGCTACGTATATAAAAAGTGTTAGGAAGGGCATTTTTTCCCACCACAACAGTAGGACTTTTTTGGTGGTAATAAGGGTTGAGAGATGCTGAGAAGGTGGGAAACGTATGCAACTTCTGGCATCCTAGCGTTTATATGGCTTTTGAAATTGGAAAAACAGTGCAGTTTTTTTTTTTTTTTAATGAACTAAGAAGAGAGATCACAAGCCATATTTGTTCAATGCCTCCTGTTTCCATGCATTTTCTTAGACACAGTTCTCTGAATTGTAAGAAGGATGGATTAAGCCTAGGTTTTGGAGTTGAAGGCCTGTCGGAAGCTGTTACTCCAGATCAGAAAGGAACCAAAAGAAGGAAGGACTTACTTTCCATTATTAGAAAATGAGTAAATACTGTTATTCTCCTTTTAAATCTAAGAATGATTCCTGTCTAAAAACCTTATATGGTATAAATTCTGCATATTGCAAGTTATGTTCATAATGTGCTTTCCTAAAGATGCCCTAGAATTAGGACATATTGAAAGTTACCAAATGTAAAAATATAACCAGTGAAAGTTAGGTGAATTGCTCAGGGTTAATGAAATGAATTCAGGATTGGGCGACTTTTTTGCCAAGAAAGATGTGAAACCTATGCCTAAAATTTAAGTCCTCTTTTTAGAGTTTTGGTTTTTCTTTTCTCGCTCTCAGTCAGTCTCTCTCTCTCTCTTTCTCTCTCAACCTCTCTCTTTCTGTAGTTCTGGACATTTTGCTTAATCTTTTATGCATAAAGTTTTGAGCCAGGAGAAGCTAAAAACACTGTAGAATTCTTGGAGGTCATTAGAATGCTGTGGGTTGCCAGAGTTCAAAATAGTTTTCTCTGCTACAGTGGACAAAGTAAGACTTCTTCTTTTGGTTTATCAGGAGGCTATGCATAGATTAGATGCTATCATAGCTTTGTGGTAAGACTATTTTTAGATACATCCATCCAAATGAACATTGCCCTAAGCAGTCACCTAGGGATTGTAAGTGCTTAATTTTTCATGATACTTTTGTTTAAAAATAGGTTTTATGACTTTTTTTCTTAGATTTGTCTTTAGAAATAGTTTGAATCAGACCAAAGCTTGTTTCAGACACTGTTCTTGGTCTTCAATAATACTCTGTGACTAGACTGTCTGTCTTCTTCACCAGACATGCTCAGATATGTCATTTGACTTCATTTGTTCCACAAGCCTCTATCAGGAGTCCACTTTCACACCTGGCGCCAAACTTGGCATCTTAGAGGATATTGAAAAGAAATGGGTATGGACCCTATCTATTCTCGCAGAGCTCACACTCTGGAAGAGGAAAGCTCTAGTGCATAATTAATCACAGTGGAATATGAAGTGACTTATGAGATGCTCAAGGGTGGTCCATAAGAAGAGGTGACCCACTCTACTTAGTTTGGTGGAAGCATGTGGTTCCTAGAGGACTTCACAGAGGAGGTATTATCTGAGATGTTTCTTGAAGAATTAGTAGTTACTGGTAAGTTACATAACTAGGTACAAGTAAATATATAATCTAGAATAGGCATGTATTTTCAGGGAACTGCAATTAGTTTAATGTGGAATAGAAGAAAGACAGAGCTAAGACTTGAGACGTCAGCACTGCCTATATAAAAATGAGAGGGTTTTTCTTTTTTTTCTGATTAAGGAATCTGGGCTTTAAAAATTATTGTTTGTATCTCTCAAATACAATAACTGAAGTCTGTAGGAACCTGAAGTCTGTAAGCTGCTCTGGCTTAGGTGGAGTTTTGGAGGCGGAAGTTTCTTATCTCTTTTGACTCTGACATACTCCTCTTGTAGGAGGTAAATTCATAAAAGGGGTGAGACTGACCTAGAGATGCTAGTTTGGACACCATTTCATGGCCCAGATGAGAGATGTCCTGTACAAGTCTAGTGGCCATGGGGAAGAAGTAAGTCTGAGTCCTACTGAACAAAGAGGAATGACAGGTGTTGATGTTTAGGTGTAGGGAGGACAGAAAACAGAAAGAGAGGAGACTAGAATGATTCCTAGATGTCTAGTTTAGGTGACTGCATTGGTAGTAGTGTCATTCGTCCTTCTAGGGAAGTAAAGGGAGAAGGGGATGACAGAGGATGAGATGGTTGATGGCATCACTTACTCAATGGACATGAGTTTGAGCAAGTTCCAGGAGTTGGTAAAGGACAGGGAAGCCTGGTGTGCTGCAGTCCATGGGGTCGCAAACAGTCGGACATGACTGAACTGAACTGAAAGGGAGAAGGAGCAGATTGATGGAGAACAGTTCATAATTGCAGTTCACAAGTGGACGAGTTGAGGCTGAAGTGTCATTTTGAGATGTATGTCAAAGGAGAATCAACCATCTAGTGGTTGATTCTATGGGACCAGAGTTCAGCAGAGAGGTCTGCTTGTAGGTAGAAGTCCGTGTGAAGCTGGTGGTCTGCAGGGACCTGTAAAGCCATTGGAGGGGAAGGTTGCCCACAGAGAATGCAGGCAACAGAGAGAACAGGAGAACCAAGGACAGAACCCTGGGCTAAGCACAGGTGAGTGTCCCACAGTGGGGAGCCCCCTAGAAGACTAAGAAGAATAGGGCACGTATTGGATAGTGGCCTTCGAGAGAGAGGCATCTACTAATAATGCCATGTACAGTGAAATCAGAACTGGTTCTAAAAATAAAGCCCACCCTCCAAGGATCAAGATTTTTCCCCCATGAGGGATATGCAAAGGAGGGTGCCTCTGGCTTCTGAGAGAGGCTTCTGATGGCTGTGGCCATTCAATGGTTGCTTGTTCCCCTTTGGAAATTTTTCAAGTTGTAGACACTTTAGGGGAATCCTCTTGCTAAAATAGCAGAGCCTAACACAAGGTGGATGAGGGCATTTAAGATGAAACCAAACCTCATAATCATAATGGCACAAGACTGGGTAACTAGGCCTCGCGAGAATCCGTAGGGAGGCTCTGTGGTCCTCTCCTTCCTGCAGTGTAGGAAAGGCCATAGGGAGGAAGTGGCAGCTGGGGTTTGTATAGCCAGCTCTCTTACATGGATAGTAAAGGGAGAGAGGGGAATGAGATGAATTGGGAGACTGAGATTGACATATACTGGAGTGGGTTGCCATGCCCACCTCCAGGGAATCTTCCCAACCCAAGGGTCAACCCCGCCCCTCTTAAGTCTCCTGCACTGGCAGGCAGCTTCTTTACTACTAGAGCCACCTGGGAAGCCCACACATACACTTTCGTTATTCTTCAGTCACGAAGTCGTGTCCAGCTCTTTGTGACCCCATGAACTGCAGCACGCCAGGCTTCCCTGCCCATCATCTCCCCGAGTTTGCTCAAACACATGTCCATTGAGTCAGTGGTGCCATCAGCTGTCTCATCGTCTGTCATCCCCTTCTTCTCCTGCCCTCAATCTTGCCCAGCGGCAGGATCTCTTCCAGTGAGTCAGTTCTTTGCATCAGGTCGCCAGAGTATTGGAGCTTCAGCTTCAACATCAGTCCCTCCAATGAATATTCAGAATATTCAGTACTATAAAATAGATAACTAATGAGAACCCACTGCATTGCGCACTGTATGTAGTTCAATGTATAACACAGGGAACTCTGCTCAGCACTCTGTGGTGGCCTAAACGGGAAGGAAACCCTTGGGGAGCCGACACTGTTATAAGCATAAAAATATCACAATTTTTATAAAAAAGAATGCCCTTTGACACTCGGAGATTTCCTTTTGTGAAAGAACTTCTTTTCACTCTAAATTTTATGAAATACTCTATTTTAGGGTCTGAATGCTCAATCTAAGTTCAGCCAGCTTTTTCCAATATCTTAAAAAAAATTTTTGTAACAGAATTTGTTTTGTAAACTGCTTCTCTTTTAAATATATTTATATGTAAACATGTTATCTACATTCTTGTCCTAAAAATGTGATAAAAGTAAACTTTTATAATTAAATTTTATAAAAGTTACATATGATAAAATTGACTTTTGGATATACAGTTCTGTGAGTTTTAACATATGTCTAAACTCCTATAACTACCATCAGGATGCAGACTAGTTTTATCATTCTTAAAATTCCCTCACTGATTTGATCTCTATCCCTATAATTTGCTTTTTCCGAATGTCAAGTAAATGGAATCATGCTGTGTTTTTTATCTCGAGCGTCACCTCTCTCACTCAGCATAATGATTTTGAGATTCATTCGAGTAGGTTGCATGTATCAATTACTCATCACTTTTATTTGCTGAGAAATATTCCATTGTATCACACTGTGTTTACCCACTTGCCCTTTGAAGGACATTTAGGTTGTTTACAGTTTGGGGCAATTATGAATAAAACTGCTATCAACATCTATATATGTGTTTCTGTGGGAAGGTAAGTGTTTATTTCTTTAGGTAAAGCCCTAGAAATGGGATTGCTGATGATAATATTAAGTGTGTGTGTAACTTTATAAAAAACTGCCAAACTCTCTACTAGAATGACACTCTTTTGCATTCCTGCCAGCAAACAGATGTATAAACTTTTGAACACTTAAATGCTGTTTTAAACACTATTGGCTTGAGGTTGGCAAATTGTGTCTCACAGTTCCTTAGACTTTTGAAGAGAAAACCCACGACAAGGGGAGAACCTCCAGTCCTCCATACCTTCAAAGCTTCAAACAAAAGGGCTTCAGTTTTTTCTATATATGGAGTTTCATAGAAGAATACCTTTAGGGAGAAAAGAGGTTTATCGGTGAAGTGTGGAAAACCATTGCAGTAGGGCAGGCAACCCACTCTGGTATTCTTGCCCGGATAATGCCATGGACAGAGGAGGCTGGCGGGTTAGTCCATAGGGCCACAAAAAGTTGGACGCTATGGAGCAAAACAGCTTGGTGCAGCATGGCGGTTCATCTAGAGCATGGAATGCAGACCTGGGATGATGCTAGGTGGTATTCCAGAACTCTACACATAGTGAGAACCACTCAGAGAAGGTGATTACATCTTCAGCTCCTTTTCAGTTTCTGTGACTGTCCAGGAGGTCTTCATTTAGACTCATATGTCTCTAACATTCTCCCATACACGTTCATGTCCTCTTTTACAAAGAAGAATCCGGCTTTAGCCTCAGAACCTTCAGCAAGCAACAATAATATCCATCTAGAAGGAGAGGAGATTACAAGGAGATCAAACCAGTCAATCCTAAAGGAAATCAGTCCTGAATGTTCATTGGAAGGACTGATGCTGAAACTGAAGCTCCAGTACTTTGGCCACCTGATGCGAAGAACTGACTCATTGGAAAAGACCCTGATGCTGGGAAAGACTGAAGGTGGGAGGAGAAGGGGACAACAGAGGATGAGATGGTTGGATGGCATCACCAACTTGATGGACATGAGTTTGAGCAGGCTCTGGGACTTGGTGATGGACAAGGAAGCCCGGCATCCTGCAGTCAATGGGTTTACAGTCAGACACGACTGAGGACTGAACTGAACTGAGAATGAGAGGAACATTTAACTTTGTTTTTAATATATTATTTTTCTGGTTATCTTCTCATTTATGACAAGTAGCACTGGTCTTCCATTTTTCTTTTGAAGAGAATTCATTTTATATTTTAAAATGTAAGTCGATTGAAAGAAAAATATTAGGTATTAATATAAGATCTCCTGGAGGAGGAAATGGCAACCCAATCCAGTATTCTTGCCTGGAAAATCCCGTGGACAGAGGAGCCTGGTGGGCTGCAGTCCATAGGGTCACAAAGAGTCAGACACAGCTGAAGCAACTGAACACAACATTAATACTTTATACACAAATAATGGGCATTCTATTATAATATGTACCTGAAGACGTGGTCATAAACTGCGTGACTTTCTGAGGTCAGGATGTGGGGACACGTGTGCACCCAAGGCTGATTCATGTCGATATATGGCAAAAACCACCACAGTATTGTAAAGTAATTATCCTCAAATTAAAATAAATTAATCAATTAAAAAAAAAAAGAATTATGAGACTGAACTAGAATAACTCAAGTTTGGGAAACCCAGAACTAGGAGAACTAGTTATTTAACTAGACCAGGAAATGTGTCTTTTTGTGAGCTGACAGGAGCTCCTTGGTGGAGCACATGACTCTCTCTCAGCTTCTATGAGTTTTATCAGCTCATAAAACAGTAATAATAATAATAATGTGTGTGTGTGTGTTAGGTGCTCAGTCGTGTCTGACTCTTTGCGACCCCAGGGACTATATAGCTCGTCAGGCTCCTTTGTCCATGGGATCCTCCAGGCAAGAATACTGGAGTGGATTGCCATTCCCTTCTCCAGGGGATCTTCCCGACCCAGGGATTGAATCCGGGTCTCTCCCATTGCAGGCAGACTCTATAATAGTAGTTTCCTAAAAGAAGACTGTCTTTCATTGCTCTTTGTTTTTGCAATGCTTGTTTTTCCACTTCCTACTTTTATTACCAGTTTGACGAGCATTTAGTAAAAGTCATTAGGGGAGCAGTGGGGATACAATCGAAACTAAATAGACAGGATCCTCCGCCCCCACGAACTCAGCTTTCTTCAACCCTTCCTCTTCAGGATCCATGGTAAACTAGGGCTTCTGGATAAAATGTAAATGATATGAAAGGCCAAGAAGAGATAAACGAGGACTTTTTTTTGAGAAGTCACATAGAGAAATACTTTTATTTTCATCGCGTCTTTGGGGCCATCTAGATGTGTGTTTTATTTTCCATGTGAAGCACTTTTTGGTAAAATAATATGTACCAGCAGGCATGGTGATAAACTGCATGACTCCCTGAGGTCCCTTCTGGCTTTCAGTGTTTGAGGTGGGGTATCACAGACAAGGAGCAGTGCTGTTGGTGGAGTCCCCATTGATGCCAGGACCTCTCTGAAATGAGACATTTTTTACACTAGAGGCCACAAATTGGCAGCTGCCTGAGTTCCGTTTAGCCATTGTTTCTTGTTTGGTCCACATGGTATTTAAAAAAAAATTGGGGGGCCAGAGAGGGGCAATATAGGGATTAGGAGTGGGAGGTACAAACCCCTGGGTATAAGATAAGCTCAAGGATGTATTGTATAATGCAGGGAATATAGCCAATATTTTGTAATAAATATAAATGGAAAATAATCTTTAAAAATTGTATTAAATGCAAATAAAACTACATTGGGGTATTACCTCGTACCAGTCAGAATGGCCAATATCAAGAAGTCTACAAATAATAAATCCTGGAAAGGTTGCGAAGACAAAGGAACCCTCCTGCATTGTTGGTGGGGATGTAGATTGGTGCAGCCACTGTGGAGAGCTGCATGTTGTTGCATAGTCGCTCAGTCCTGTCTGGCTCTTTGTGGCCCCGTGGACTGTAGCCCACCAGGCTCCTCTGTCCATGGGATTCTCCAGGCAAGAACACTGGAGTGGGTTGCCATTTCCTTCTCCAGGGGATCTTCCTGAGCCAGGGATCGAACCCCCGCCTCCTGCACTGGCAGGCAGATGCTTTCCTGTGGAGCCACCGAGGAAGCCCATAATAGTACGCAGATTCCTTAAAAAGAAAAAACAAAATAAAACTGAGACTAAAGCTACCATACGATCCTGTGGTCCCGCTCCTGGGCGTATATCTGGGGCAAAACTTAATTCAAAGAGATACATGCACCCCAGTGTTCACAGTGGAACTGTTTATCACAGCCTAGGACATGGGGGCAGCCTAAGTGTCCGTCAGCTGATGAACGGATGAAGAAGATGAGATGTATGAGCAGTGGAGCATTACTCAGCCAAAGGATGAAGGGTGCCATTTGCAGCAACATGGATGGGTCTAGAGAGTGTCAACCAAGTAAGTCAGATGAAGGCAGATATCATGGGATATCACGCACATGTGGCGTCTAAATTAGAAACAGGCTCACAGACAGAGAAAACAAGCTTATGTCACCAAAGGAGAAAGGGGATGAGGATGGATAAGTGAGGAACTGGGGATTAAAGTTTACACACTACTATATATAACATAGGTAACCAACAAGGACCTATTGTAGATCTGGAGGGATGATGTGGGGTGGGAGGTGGGAGGGGGGTTCATGTTTGGGAGTTCGTGTAAAAAAATAAATAAATACCAAAAAAAAAAAAAAAGGACCTATTGTATAACACTGGGAACTATACTCAATATCTTGTAATAACCTATAGTAGAAGAGAATGTTAAAATATATGTATATATATATATATATGAAACTGATTCACTTTGTTGTACACCTGAAACTAACACAACATTGTAAGTCAACTATATTTCAATAAAAATTTTAAAACAAATCAGATTTGTATAAAATTAAAAACTAAAAAAAAAATTAGTTTCTGACATTTTAACATTAGAAGTTTTCATGTTAAAAAAAGAACAGAGTTCTTGTTTATTTTAAAATTCATGAATCTGGCCCCACCAAAACAGCTTTACTGAATGGCAGAGTTGCCTGGGGCTGAGGCTGAGTAGCGACTATCCTTTTAGACAGAGCATGTGCTCTCTCCAGGAACCTTGCTTAAGTTACTCATGTTACCTTTCTGGTCCTAGTCAATGTTTGAACTTACAACCCCTGCTTTAGACACTGAGAGCCTGAGTGTCATGCTTTAGAATCACCTAGAGAAACCCACGGAGAAGGCAATGGCACTCCACTCCAGTGTTCTTGCCTGGAGAATCCCAGGGATCAGGGAGCCTGGTGGGCTGCCGTCTGTGGGGTCGCACAGAGCTGGACACGACTGAGGCGACTGAGCAGCAGCAGCAGCAGCGGAGAAACCCAGCATTCTCCCAGTGCTGAGGGCCCACAAGTACTGTTGTCCTGGGAGCTCGTGTGTGCCTGGTTGCTCAGTTGCGTCCAACTCTTTGCGACCCCGTGGAGTGTAGCCCACCAGGCCCCTCTGTCCATGGGGATTCTCCAGGCAAGAACACTGGAGTGGGTTGCCATGCCCTCCTCCAGAGGATCTTCCTAGCCCGGGGATCCAACCCAGGTCTGCTGCATTGTGGGTGGATTCTTTACCGTCTGAGCCACGAGGGAAGCCGCAGAAGCTCATAGAGTANTGTCCATGGGGATTCTCCAGGCAAGAACACTGGAGTGGGTTGCCATGCCCTCCTCCAGAGGATCTTCCTAGCCCGGGGATCCAACCCAGGTCTGCTGCATTGTGGGTGGATTCTTTACCGTCTGAGCCACGAGGGAAGCCGCAGAAGCTCATAGAGTATGCGTTTGGTTATGTCACCAGTAGAGTGGCTGCCATTCTGGGTCCAGGAGGCAGAGATAGGGCCCTTTTCCTGACTAATGCTTGACAGATTATTGTGGATGCTTTCCAGTGGACGTACCATTTCCTGTCTGATCTGTAAGGTCTGTGCTTTTAATTATTTTTTCTGGCGCACCACACAGCATGCAGGATCTTAGTTCCCCGACCAGGGATTGAACCCATGCCCACTGCCCTGGAAGTCCACATTCTTAACCACTGGACCCGCCAGCGAAGTCTCTCCTGTCGTACCTGTTTGTGTCAGGATGTTTGATTGTAAGCAACAGAAACCAATTCTGGTGAATTTGAACAAAGTGGGACTTTATTGAAAGGATGTTGGATAGCTAACGTTGTCCAAGGAAACTAGAGTTTGAGAGAACAAACTTATGGACACGGGGTGGGCAGGGAATAGAGGGTGGGATGAATGGAGAGAGTAGCATGGAAACATATACACCACTATATATAAAATGCCCAGTGGGAATTGGCTGAATGACTTAGGGAACTCAAACCTGGGCTCTGTAACAACCTAGGGATGGGATGGGGAGGGTGGTGGGAGGGAGGTTCAAGAGAGCAGGGACATATGTATACCTATGGCTGATTCTTGTTGATATTTGGTAGAAACCAATAAAATATTGTAAAGCAATTATCATTCAATTAAGAAGAAATACATTTAATTATGTATAAGAAAAAAAGAGACTCAGATTTTAGGAAGCCGGGAATACTTTGAGGACCATGGGTGGTAGGAACTGTGGAAATATAGATAAATTGCTACTACATTCCGCAACCACACCCCCCCACACACATTCCTTTGTCATACTCAAGTGTCTAAAGTCCTGGAAAAGAGAATTAGGCCAGCCTGTCCCACATCCTAGATGGGGGAGAGCAGAACGCTTTGGGTGACAGTCCCTCTAAGATTACATGCAATAAAAGAATTCCCCCACAAGGAGATCTAGATGCTGTTACAGGAAAGGGGACTGGGTATGGACGGAGGACAATGAAAACTGCAAGTGTTTGTCACACCTCTTCTCACGGTTTTCTTGAAGACACTAAGCATACAGTGTAAAATGTTATAGAGGAGTAAGGAAGTAGTATTTCAAGATCCATGAGAATCAGATGTTGAGTGTGCTCTTCATGCCAGGGAAGGTGTGGACATCAGTTAAATAAGGAATTGCTGTTTAGTCGCTAAGTTGTGGCTGACTCTTTTGGGATCCCCTGGATGGTGGCCTGCCAGTCTCCTCTCTGTCCATGGGATTTCTCAGGCAGGAATACTGGAGTGGGTTGCCATTTCCTACTCCAAAGTAAGGAATACACCGATTAGAACAGAGAAGGTGGCAGTTTTATTCCCTTTAGCAATTGCCTTGGTTATAGGATCTCCAAAGAAGCCTCCCCACCACCAGCCTTTCATGAAGAACAGCATTTATAAATCCTAAAGTTTTCTACCCCAGTTGTTAATATATGAAGGTAAATGCATTTGAAGAAAAGTTCTGTGATTAGAACTTGAAAGATGTTTTGCTCACTCAGATTTCAAGTATCAGTAGAATACTTTCCATTGTTTTCTTAATTGTTTTTCTAGTGTCACAGACATTTGCATGTTTAAAATACATATAAAAAGAGCCTACAGAGGTGAGTTGTAAAGTTGAAATGACAATTTCAAATTTGAGTTTCGATGTAACATTAGTTATTAGAGTGAGCCAGGTGTGACGCGCTTGCTTTTCAACTACTTAAAAAAGCAGCATCTGAATTTCAAGTGTTTTTGTACTTACCTGTGAGCCTAAATTTTTTTTTTTTAAGACCATAGCCATAACCATGGAATAGCAGATTCTTCCCCCAATCATGTGTCTACTGTGCATACGAATCCCTGTATCTACTATTTGAAGTATGTGGTGGATTTTCAAACCTGGAAAGATATTCATAGAGATATACTCTTCTTTGATTCTTGTGCTCTTGGTGTTCCCTTCTTTGTAAGCTCTTGATTTGCAGCAAGCAAGGAAAATGGAGTGAACAACAACAAAAAAAAATTCCTGGCATGGCTGGAAATAGAAATTAATGATTCAAATAAGAAAGGCAGTGCAGTGAGCCTCAGCTGGGTGGCAGGAAACAGATAGGGAAAGTCAGAGACTGCTCTTTTTTAAGGGGCCAAACAAACAACACACAGTGAAGCGTACGTGAAAATAATTTCTAATAGGAGCTCGTGGTCGGCAGTTGCCAGGGGAAAAAAATCACTGGTGCACTGAGAAAATTAGAGTGAGAATGCACAGCATCTTGATGTGTTACTTAAGGCAATGGAGCTTTAGAGTTTACCTTATGTGCCATGTACATTGATTAAGTACAAAATATATGCTGGCCATTTTTGACCATCATTTACGGTATTGATTTGTTAGCAGGGGAACTGTAATAAAAAAGCCATTGATTTACTGTCCTTATTTGCTTATGGGCTTTTTTTCATTATTAATTTTTCACTTTCACTTTCTCTTTTGGGGATCGTCTCTTCTAGACAAGCGCTGTGCTTCGTGAAGTTAGAAGAGAGGGGGTCCCCATGGAACAAAAGAATGAGATGTTGACGTCCATCCTTGCCTCGATCACCACCCGCCAGAACCTGAGGAGAGAATGGCATGCCAGGTTTGTTCTATTACGAAATGGGATTTGTTGTCCCTGGAAAATGAGGGCTTTCTTTGGGGAAGCCCTTCCTGACGGCTGGCCTCATCCCTCTCAGTGGAGGGGCCATGAAGAAAAAAGAAGCAAATGCTTTCAGCCAAAGTTTTCTTTCCTGCACATGGTACCTACATTAATTGCAGTGATCCATGATGTCATCTGTATGCATATATGATTTATCCTTGAGTGTAGTGTTTAGCATAAATGTTTACATCTTGAGTATAACGTAATCTAAGTACCTGATGCTAAAGAACCCTTTTAATCAACCGTCTAAAAGTCAACACTGCTGTTTAGCTGGGGCAGGTGTCTAGGAAATTCACAGTGTTCTTACATCACGCGGGAGGCAGCTTGCTTGCACTTAGTCTATGCAGCAACCCCATTTTCAGAACTGACCAAATAGAAATGACTTTGGCTTCAGCCTCATTTCTGTGCACATGGACTTAGCTGTGGTTAGACAGCTGTGGCTGGTAAAACGTGTCTATAGATCATCAGTTTTTACAGAATGGATTCTTGCATGCTAAGTACCATGTTATCCTGCTTTTTTTTGAAAAATGCTTTGCTGGTAGAAGCCTTGAACCAGTTCCTTCAAATGTTAAAATTATCCTTTAGATGTATAATGCGTATTGTTGAATTACCATCAGTCTCTGAGCAAGAGGAGGGGAATCAGAAAAATTATGCTGGATTTTGCGTCCGAGTCTTATTTGATGCTTAAAAATTCTGTGTGCCTGGGAGTGAAGAACATTTATTGATAGCCATAATATTCTCCAAATGAGTTCATGCAACAGAATTTATAATAATTAATGGCTTTACTAGTAACAATTATCATAAAAATAGATTTGCTTGAACAAGGCTGAAGATGAGCATTTTCCAAAAAAGGAGACAGTGAAGAGTAGGAACTATCCATTATGATGCGATATCAGAAAGCTGCTTTTTCACATATGCGTATTGTTTCTGAATTTAGAAACAATAAACCATGAAATCATGGTTTGAAACCATAGTTTTGAAACCATGATTTTAAAAATTCCCAGTCACTTATTCCCCTTACCCCCTTTTTGTAGTGTGGTCAGGGAGAATGACACTTTCAACTATAGTCATGAAATAATTTTCAACCGAAGTTTCAATAATTAACTAAAAATGTTTCTTTCTAATACAGTTTAAATATGTATATTCACTAAAGTATGCATATTTTATGAAATAGTGGAATATCCTTGAGGGGACATCTAAGAGATAGCTCTCTCTCTCTTTGACCTTTTATATCTTTTCCCCTGGTGAATTTTTTTTTTTTGCTGTGCTGTGAAGGTTGTGGAATCCTAGGTCCCAGACCAGGGATCAAACCTGGGCCCTCAGCAGTGAAAATGTGGAGTCTTAAGCACTTCACTGCCAGGGAATTCCCCTGGTGATTCTTATTAAATACAAAAGGAAGGAACTTCCCTGGCGGGCTAGTGGTTAAGACTTCGCATTCCAGTGCAGGGTATATGGGTTCGACCCCTGGTCAGGAAGCTAAGATCCCACGTGTCTCGTGGCTAAAAAGTCAAAGCATAAAATAGAAGCCATATTGTAACAGATACAGTAAAGACTTTAAAATGGCCCACATTAAAAAAATATATATTAAAAGAAAGAAAGAGGGTGGAAGATAGAAGGAAGGATGGGTGGGAGGGAAGGGGAGAGAGAGAGAAAGAAAGAAGGAAAGAGAAGAAAGGAAACAATTCCCCTGTGAACCCTCTCCCATCCCTGCAACCCCTCACCAGACATCTCAGCTAGAGAAAATGTTGAGAACGAGAGGGGACTGCCTCTGTTGAATGCATTTGGTTTGTTAACAATAATTTCCTAATACACCAACTCATCAGACGGTGTGGCCAAAAGTGGCCTGTTTTTAAAAGGAGTCTGGTTGCTGCATTTCTGGCCCTTAACTACTAACACTTTAATCAGGAGTTGGAGCCAGGGCTGAAGTTGATGTAGTCTAGCATCTGAAACAAAACTTGTCGAGTTTCCTTTGTGGCAGGGAAGGAGACAAGAAAGAGCTTAGCCGCTGACACTCTGCAGACCTCCTTAAAACCAAACACCTGAAAGAAAATTTCAAGAGGGCAGTGTCTTGAGAGCTCAGAAGTGTCCTCAGAGTATTCAGTAACCGTAATCCTCCCCCTGCCCAGCCCCCCCTCCACCCCTCTGCCAGCCCCATTTGATGTTTCCCGTCCCATTGATCTGTCTAAAAGACTCGTCCATGCGGTCTGTATAAACAGACGGTTACCATCCACCTTTCTCTTCCTCATCAAAGCTTCCCCCGGCCGTCTGGGACTGGGCATCGCCTGGAGTGGCCATCAGGCGCGCGGTGGTGAAAGTTATAAAACGCCGTCTCTGGCACTAACCCAGAGTGACCTGGGTTTCAGAGGTGGGCCTATTGTGTACACAAGGAAAAATGTACTCTGGCAGATAATAACTAGTGCTTGCCAAAGGCCAAGCAATGGGTTACAGTATTTTACTTTTCACCACAGCTATCTGGGGATCTGTGAGATTTAGATAATAGAAAAAAATTTTTTTCCTCTGAAAGTTAAATACAGATGACTCTAATTACCTGATACTACACTGCACCTTAGAAAATGCATTAGAAAGAGTACCACTTGGAGAAATTTAGGTCACTGAGACTCTGCAGTGGGTGTTAGCTTTAGTGGAAGTCTTGTTGTAATAAAGGCTTCAGTAGGTTCGTTTATGTGAACGGTGTTAGGGAGACTGTCTTCCGCGCAACTCGTAACTTGGTTTTCAAATATTTGTCTCTCTCTGCGAGGGCCAGGAGCTGAGCCATTGTTTGGGATGCACTGAAGTCTCTTAAACTGAAAGCATATGTTCCCTATAATTTGGCTTTTGGAGGAAAGTGTCAATTCTGCGTGACTCGGAGTAACTGAGTTTGTCACAGTGTCACACGACCCTGGGATTCTCAAGGCATATCTGAGTCCTGTGGGTTTCCTTCCCCAAGCCTGGTAATCCCATAAACAACCCTCTCCAAATAGGCTTATTAGGGCTGTCTATTCACTTCCCCGGAGTTGAAAGATCCCAAGTACTTCAGGAGAAGCCGTGTGAATGCAGGGTAAGTGTTAACAGAAGTGGTACCGAATTTCTGAAGATTTGGCTTTGTTTATACAGTCCACTCCGCCTGATGGACAGCTTGTTATAGCTTTTAAAGAACTGGCCAAGCCCTCTGATCTGACCCCTTCTTGACCTCTGCAGCCCGAAGGTCAGTCTGCAGCTAATAAACTCGAAGGTTCTTAAGGTCTACTGTAGGAAAAGGCAGAAAAAGAGCAGCTGCAAGGGCTGGGTGTCCCGGGATCGGCTGCTCAGGGGTCACTCTCTGATAATGAAAATGATTACCAAATTATATGGAAGTTTAACCGCGGTAGTGAGTGAGAGGAGGGTGGAGCCCAGCGTATTAGGTTTGATAAATGAACTGTGAAGAGGCCCATCTGGCCCTCAACATCTTTTCTCCCCCTCTTTCCCTACCAAGGGGAAACATTTTAAAATAACAGCAGTACATATAGACTCAATGACCCATGCAAGGAGCTGGAATGGATTAAGATTTAATGGTGACAGTGGAAGAAATTATCATTTGAAAAGTGCACTAAAGAAAAGGTACAGTTCCATGTCCAGGCCCGAATTGTTTTTCTAAATAAGAAAAAAAAAGAAAAAAAATCAGTGCCTTTGTTTATTTTACACAAATCCCTGACGTCTTGCCTAGATCACTGAAAAATCTGAGGGCATGTTTGTTATGGAATAATTATTTGTAGTCAGCTTAAGGAAAGGAATGGGCTTCCTTTGCCTTGAACATGTCAGAATGTGAAGCAAATTATTTTTTTTCCTGCTTGCATGCTTAGTTGAGAGAATGTAACTAAGTCAAGCGTTAGCAAAAATGCTTTACAAAAAACTTCCAGTCCGTTTCAGCAACTGGCCACTGAACGTTGTACATTCTTTTTTTTTGATACTAAATATACATATGACTCTTGCACACTGTTTTACTCCTATACTTGGCAGTTTTCCTGTAAAAATAAGAAAGCACCTAATTTTAATTGAGTAGATATGTGTATTCCTTTCTTTATCCCTTTTTCAAAGAAACATCATAGTAATCCTGATTAGAGCCAACAATGGGTCAGTTTCAAGCTATATGTTCCTTTACTTGTGAATTGATAAGAGTAATCTGTCTAAGAGGTTTCCGTATGGCTCAGCAGGTAAAGAATCCACCTTCAATGCAGGAGATGCAAGTTCCATCCCCTGGGTTGGAAAGATCCTCTGGAGGAGGAATGGCAACCCACTCCAGTATGCTTACCTAAAAAGTCTTGCAGACAGAGGAGCCTGGTGGGCTACAGCCCATGGGGTCGCAAAGAGTCAGACGTGACTGAGCGACTAAGCAAGCAATCTATAACTCTCTCCCAGCTTCCTCTGGGTGCTGATTATCCTGGTTTCTGACCAGCGACATTGGTGTTTGCAAATCTCTGTGCTCTTCTTCAGAGGCACATCCTCCGCTTCTACTTTCAGAAAGATGATTTTATTCAATGAGCATTTTAGAAAATCCATTTTAAAAATTTATTCTTTGGCTGCTTTGGGTCTTAGTTATGACACAGGGGCCTTCCTTGCATCGTGCCGGATTCTTTGATACGGCACAGGGATCTCCTTGCATCCTGCCGGATTCTTGGTTACGGCACAGGGATCTCCTTGCATTGTGCCGGATTCTTTGTTATGGCACAGGGATCTCCTTGCATCCTGCCGGATTCTTGGTTACGGCACAGGGGTCTCCTTGCATCCTGCCGGATTCTTTGTTATGGCACAGGGATCTCCTTGCATCGTGCCGGATTCTTTGTTACGGCGCAGGGATCTCCTTGCATCGTGCCGGATTCTTTGTTACGGCGCAGGGATCTCCTAGCATCCTGCCGGATTCTTTGTTACGGCACAGGGACCTTCCTTGCATTGCGCCGGATTCTTTGTTACGGCGCAGGGATCTCCTTGCATCCTGCCGGATTCTTTGTTACGGCACAGGGACCTTCCTTGCATTGCGCCGGATTCTTTGTTACGGCGCAGGGGTCTCCTTGCATCCTGCCGGATTCTTTGTTACGGCACAGGGACCTTCCTTGCATTGCGCCGGATTCTTTGTTACGGCGCAGGGATCTCCTTGCATCCTGCCGGATTCTTTGTTACGGCACAGGGACCTTCCTTGCATTGCGCCGGATTCTTTGTTACGGCGCAGGGATCTCCTTGCATCCTGCCGGATTCTTTGTTACGGCACAGGGACCTTCCTTGCATTGCGCCGGATTCTTTGTTACGGCGCAGGGATCTCCTTGCATCCTGCCGGATTCTTTGTTACGGCACAGGGACCTTCCTTGCATTGCGCCGGATTCTTTGTTACGGCGCAGGGATCTCCTTGCATCCTGCCGGATTCTTTGTTACGGCACAGGGACCTTCCTTGCATTGCGCCGGATTCTTTGTTACGGCGCAGGGATCTCCTTGCATCCTGCCGGATTCTTTGTTACGGCACAGGGACCTTCCTTGCATTGCGCCGGATTCTTTGTTACGGCGCAGGGATCTCCTTGCATCCTGCCGGATTCTTTGTTACGGCACAGGGACCTTCCTTGCATTGCGCCGGATTCTTTGTTACGGCGCAGGGATCTCCTTGCATCCTGCCGGATTCTTTGTTACGGCACAGGGACCTTCCTTGCATTGCGCCGGATTCTTTGTTACGGCGCAGGGATCTCCTTGCATCCTGCCGGATTCTTTGTTACGGCACAGGGACCTTCCTTGCATTGCGCCGGATTCTTTGTTACGGCGCAGGGATCTCCTTGCATCCTGCCGGATTCTTTGTTACGGCACAGGGACCTTCCTTGCATTGCGCCGGATTCTTTGTTACGGCGCAGGGATCTCCTTGCATCCTGCCGGATTCTTTGTTATGGCACAGGGGTCTCCTTGCATTGCGCCGGATTCTTTGTTACGGCGCAGGGATCTCCTTGCATCCTGCCGGAGTCTTTGTTACGGCGCAGGGACCTTCCTTGCATTGCGCCGGATTCTTTGTTGCCGTGCGTGGGCTCTTTAGTTGTGGCGTGGGCTCAGTAGTTGGCGGTGTGCTGGCTTAGTTGCTCTGCAGCATGTGGGATCTTAATTCCCCCACCAGGGATCGAACCCACATCCCCTGCATTGCAAGGTGGATTCTCAACCCCTGGACCACCAGGAAAGTCCTGGGCATTTTTGTGTATTTTGTATGCCTATTCGATATAAAATACTGTGTGAGGTGCTGTGCATGAGATAAATTCTTAATGTGTGTTCAGCAGCCAGTTTAAGTTTATCTGGGGATGAGAACTGAGCAAATTCCTAGAAAGAGGCTATGGAAAGCAGTGGAAAAGGAACTAGTAGAGCTGTTGTGACCACAAGAGTGGCCCTTTGTTCTGACCCTCCCCGGAAAGTATCTAATTGGAGATGTCTCTGAAATCTAACATTGCCATGCTGATGAAAACTCCTTAATTGAACACTGTTGCCTACCTCATAGAAGCCACACCCAGACAATGCTTTTGTTTAAAATAGAAATAAAAATCTGCTAAACATTACTCACAGTTACCATATTTTTCATCTTAGGTTTTGACTTGACTGTGTATACCCACAGGGATTTGCAGTGAGCAGAAATCTCACTGGGTTGGATGAAGGATAACTCAGGGAGATGAGGTACATTTCCAGAATGAAGTGTGCTTTTTAACGTTAAAGCATTCTCCTTTAAATTTTTGCTCAGCAAGGTGCAAGTATGAAAAACAAGATGAAAGCCAGGCCATTCGGGGGTTTTTTAAATTGAGATATAATTCATGTAACATAAAATGAATCATTTGAAAATATACAGTTAAGTGATTTTTTTTTTTTAAGAATATACACAAGGCTGTACAGCCATCACCATTATTCAATTTCAGAGCATTTCCGTTACCCCCAGATGAAGCCCTGAAACTGTGAACAACCACTCTCAAGTTTCCCGACCACTTTCTGTCTCATCTGCTTTCTGTCTCTATAGATTTGCCGATTCTGAACATTTCATACGAATGGAATCATGCAGTATGTGACCTTTTGTATTTGACTTCTTTCATTTAGCGTAATGATTTCAAGGTCCATCCCCATTGTATCAGTTCTTCGTTCCTTTTTATTGCCAAAAAATCTTGCATTGTATGCATAGACCATGTTGTGTTGATCTGTTCGTTGGTTGATGGACATCTGGGTTGTTTCCAACTTTTTGGCTCTTAGAAATAGTGCTGCTGTGTACAGTCATGTACAAGTCTTTGAGTGGCACATTTTCAGCTCCTCTGGGTATAAACCTAAGCCTGGAATGGGTGTGTCATATAGGAACTCCATGTTTAACTTCTTGAGGAACTGCCAAGCTCTTTTCCTCAACTGCTCCACCATTTTACATTCCCACCAGTAGTACATAAAGGTTTCGATTTTTCTACAATCTTGCCAACTCTTGTTCTTTTCCCTTTTTTGGATTATGTTATGGACATCCTAGTGTTATCTCCTTGTAGTTTTGATTTGCATTTCCCTGGTGACTAATGATGTTGAGCATCTTTTCATGTGCTTATTTAAGACCACTTTTTTTTTTAAACTGGGAGATTTTAAATGACAGACTTTAAGGACTTACCCTTTAAGTGGTAAAGAGGTCATGAGCCTATTAGGGTATATGGATTGTAGGATGGATAGAGCTCCAAACGAAGCTGGCATGAGTGTGTCCAGTCCTTTATTTATTTGAATGTGGCCCGTGTGTGTATTTATTTATTTCTGATTCTCCCCTACATCACCCATTCTCCTAGATTTACTTCATTACAGAATCTCTCAACATTGCACACTGGATGGGAATGTAGCCCAATCCAACAAAAAGTCTGTTCACCTAAGCTCCACCTGCTTCTAGGCTCAAACAGGGCTTACTATATTTTCCTAGTAGACAATTTAAGTTGGGTCCAAGAGCTTTTTTTTTTTTTCTTTTTATAGCCAGTATTTTTTGGCAATAAAAAAGAATGAAGAACTGATACATGCTACAGTGGGGCTGAACCTTGAAATCATGGTTTTTTTGTTTATGGTAGTTTCTTAAAAAAACTTTTAGAACTATTTCTTTCCAGTTAAAAGTAACTTTGTAGACCTAGTTGTCTTTTTTTTTTGATGTGCACCATTTTTAAAGCTTTTATAGAATTTGTTACACTATCACTCTGTATTATGCTTTGATTTTTTGGCCAAGAGGGATGTGGGATCTTAGGCCCCCTACCGGGGATCAAGCTCACACCCCCTGCACTGGAAGGCAAAGTGTTAGCCGCTGGACCCCCAGGGAAGTCCCCCTGGATGTCTCTGTGTACATATCTTTCCCACACTGGGCTTTGGCTTCTCCGACAACTGCCAAGTTACCCTCTTTTTCTGGACAAGTAAAACACCCAGACATCTTATTATTGACCATCTTGTTACCTTCCACAGCCCCAGCCATCACCACTTACCTCCAGGATGGATCCACTTTGGACAGGCTCCAAAATCGAGTTGTTATAACCCAGATCTTGTAATGAACAGCATTTACTTTCCTAAGCTAATCAGCTTCAGAACTCTGATATGGATGCAACAGGTAAAACATTTTGTGTGGATTGACTTTGGTTGTCAGGCTTGTACAGTTTTCTCCATGGTTATCTAATCTCTCCTTTTGTCTGCTGGCAAGCCTGAATTCTATTCAAGCCTGACAGTTTGCCCCTTTCCAGTTTTGCAGTTATAAGCTGTTATTTTCTGAGTGCTTACTATATACAGGTAATTGGTGCTCTATGCTGTGGGAAATGGAGCAGACACATTAAAAAGAAAGATGCATTAAAAAGAGGTAACAAAGGAAGTCCTTCCTTCATAATTTTGAGGAGGAATGCACATTTGAGATATTGGCCTATTGCTTTGAGTTTATAGTCATCTAATCCTACCAAGGATGGAAACCTTGAAACTGAATATAAGGAGAGATCTCTAATAGGTTCTGAGTCTCTGGTATTTAACACCCAACCCAACACCTCTGACCCTCACATCCAGCATGAGGGAAGAAGGGCGTTCTGGGCACAGACTGACTTGGGCTCTTAAGGAAGAGCCCAGGAGTGAACAGCGTGGAGCTGAGCCGGGACCAGTACAAAAAGACATGATCTCCTCCCTGAGCCAGCCGTTCCTGAGTCCCTGTCCTTCCTGGAAGTGAAATTGAATGAGTGAAGAAAGGAAGAACAGGGCGGGAGGGAAGGTCCTCCCCAGCGTCATTTCTCTGAGTAAGGGGTTGGTTTCATGCCAGGAGGGCAGAGCTGAGGCTGAGTATGGCTTCGAGTCCATATTTCAAAGGACAGCTGATCTTTGCTGGTTACCTGCTGATGTCCTGATGGGCTTTGATGGTATCAGCACAGTGATGAGCTCAGGCTTGGCAGCTAGGCACTGGGGCCAAATTTGTCTTTAATACTAGGAAGTCATGGTCACAAAAAGTGGACTCAGCAGCCTTGGGGTTGGGCTATGGGATGATGTTGTTGTTTAGTCGTGAAGTCATGTCTGACTTTTTGCAACCCCGTGAACTGCAGCCCACCAGGCTCCTCTGTCCATGGGATTTCCCAGGCATAAACACTGGAGTGCGTTGCCATTTCCTTCTGCAGGGGATCTTCCAGACCCAAGGATCGAACCTGTATCTTCTGCATTAGCAGGCAAGTTCTTTATCACCCGAGTCACCAGAAAAGCCCGTGGGATGATGAGGCTGTTGTCCTGTGAGGCAACATGTGATGAGTCATCTGACCATGTCAGTTGACTGGTCAGGTCAGTTGGGAACCAGAAGTTGTGGCATCTCCAGTTCAGCGGCTGCCCCCCTGCAATGAGCTAAGTGTGTGTGCAGCACTGGGGTAGGGGAGCAGGGAGGCACTGGCCACAGCTGGCCCAGTAGTTGTCATCCATGTCATTCTTTTTAATGCGTCTGCCCCATCTCCTTTAATAATTGCAATCTCCACTTTCTGCTGCCCTTAGCAGAAGAATGCCCTTTGTGTCTCTGAACCAGATTACTCCATAAAATCGGATAACTCCATAAAACCTCCTCATAAATGTGTAGGAAATGAAACATTGTATAAATTTAGAGCATAGGGATTAAATGAGTCTAGAGATAAAGTTACCTTTCTTCCAAGATACAGCAACTTATCTTAAGGAGGCAAGTGTTGTTAATGTTATTACCATTGTTACTGTCAGGATTTGAACAGTTTTATAGGGGACAAAAGCCAATTGACTTCTGCGCATCTTATTTGTAAAATCAAGACATAGGCTTCAGTATGAGTCTTGCGCCTGGCAGTTTTCTGAGTGGTAACTGGCTGTTTCTTAGAGGCAGTCCTTCTTCAGTTTTTTGAGAAAACATGGGTTCATTCATTGATTTATTCATTAAATACTTAATCAAGCACCAGCTATTTATCAAGCACTGTTCCAGGTGTTAGAAACAGCATTGAACAAAACCGACGAGCATTTTTCTCTCATGGAGCTTCAATTCAAGTGGAATGACCAATAAAAAATGTTTTCCTGAGTAGAACTCTGAACATGTCTTTAAAAATATAATGTGCGGCAACTTCCCAGGCTGTCCAGTGGTTAAGGACTTCGCCTTCCAATTCAGGGAGTGCAAGTTTGACCCCTGGTTGGGGGGCTAAAACCCCACATGCCTCATGGCCAACTCCCCAAATTTAGCATAGAAGCAATGATGTTAACAAATAACATCACTTTGTTAAATTTATGGAATTTAACAAATTCCATAAAGACCTTTTAAATGGTCCACTCCAAAAGAACGCTTTAAAAAAACGTGCACAGTCGCCATGTCCTACCTATTCAGCATACAGCAGAAGCAAAATATAGTCATTCAGTAGAAACAGAGATAAAATTTCCTCTTCTCATATTCATCCTAAGATGATCGCTTGTTATCACACTTGCAGCTCTAGTCCTAGTGAGTCAGATTTGTGACATAGTCAGGGAATGTCAGTGTTCTGAGGCTCACCATGCTTGGAGTCCACAGCATTAATTTTTACTTAGATAGTTTGCACCCTAGTTCCCAATGACTTTAACACAAAAGATGTGTCAGTTTAAATGTCTTCACTTTAAAGAAGGCTTAAATTCATGTCACATTGTATTCACAAATACCTCTTAAGAGTAAACAGTAGAAGCTATACGTATCTCATTGGTGTTAGGGAGGGGGATATTACACCTGACAGTGTGTCAGTGCGGTCCGGCATTTAATAGATGGTATTTATGATTACTGTGAGTGAGCAGTCAGTCATGCACTCACTGATTTAGCAAATATCTGTCATGTGCCTACCTGGTACTAGACGCTACTGTACTCCCTGAGGTTATAGGAATGAATAACACTTGACCAGGGGAAATAATCATCTTGTCTAATAATGCAATGCAAGGGGTTAAGTCTGGATTCTGGAGAAGTCCTTGTCCCAGAGATGAAAGTGGCAGGTTCAACAGAAATATTCTTGTGTGATTCTTTATGTGCCCGGCCTTTGTGAGGAGCATTGCTCCACTGAGTAATTGTACAGCCTACATGTGGGCTGTGAGAGAGGGGAGAAACCTCAGTGTGATTATGGGCCAGAGGATAAAATCTGGGTTACCTTGTCTCCAGAGAGTTTTCAGTGTTAGTGGGGGAAAAATGATTTCTTCCAGGGTAAAGTTTATGACTATGGTATAGAGGTTGGAAGCATAGATGCTGAGTAGATGGCCTAGGCTTGAATCTCAGATCTACTTCTGAAACTCCAAGCAAGTCGTGATAAACTCAACAAGTTGCTTAACCCCTTTGGACCTCAGTTTTCTCATTTGTAACTTGCCTGAGCGGATAATAAGAGAACCTGTTCCTTAGACATGTTTAAGGGATTCCATGGAAAAAAACCTACAGCAAATACCTGTCACACACTCTGTGCTCAATAAAAATTACCCCTCCCCTTCAAGGACTTCCCTGGCAGTCCAGTGGTTAAGACGTTTTGCTTCCGCTGCAGGGGGCACAGGTTTGATCCCTGGTCGAGGAACTAAGATCTCCCATGCTGCGTGCGGTGGCCAAAAATTAGGGAAAAAGTTCTGCTCCTCTTCAGATCAAAACAAAAAAGTGAAGAGCAGTGCAAGCCAGACTCACTCGAACTGGCCTCTCCTTTGCGAGAGTGCCCCCATGTCAAACCCAAGCCTCATGGTACGGCTGGGCGTTGCTGAACTGGTGAAGGAGGGAACGTTAGATAGAACTCAACCTGTGTCGGGGACTGTCACATCAAATTGACAGAGGCTTGGATACCAGTTTGAATCCTGTCTCCAGCTGGCTTGTAGACTCCAGGCACGTCAGAGACATCGGATCTCAGCAGCTCTGTCTACAAAAGAAGTGGCTTGATTCAGTGACCTCGAAGGCATCTTCCCTCTCTGCCAAGGTGTGACCTTCTGAGTTAGAGCCCAGGGGGCCACTAAAGATGGGGTAGTTGTCACTCCTGAAGGCTTTTACCTTTCTACCTCCACTGTCCTTGAAACCTGAAGTTGTCTTAATTTTAGCCATACTAGCAGTGACCAGTTAGTGAGAACTCTCTAAGTGCCAGACAAGGTTTTAAATGCTTTAGGAGGTGAGAAAAGGGAGACAGAAAGACGCAAAGTCATTGCCCAGGGCCGCAGAGCTAATAGTGCTTGCGTCTGCTCAGTTGCTTCCCTTGTGTCCGACTCTGTGTGACCCTATGGACTGTCAACCGGCAGCCTTCTCTGTCCTTGGGGCTCTCCAGGAAAGAATGCTGGAGTGGGTTGCCGTGCCCAGGGATGGAACCTGCGTCTCTTGCATTGCAGTGGAGCTGGACAGCCCACCTCAGACCTGTGCTGTGTGGCCACAGCCAGAGCTGGAGTAACAAGACTTTCCTCTGTCAGCCACTCACATGTTCTCCTAGTACTGGACCTGGATCTCACAGTGTAAGAGTTAGAAACCTCCCAGGGACCTTCCCGGCATGGAGATAGATGGGCGTGTGTCTGTAAATGTGCATTTCCTCTGGTACCTAAGCATGTTTCATACTTTTTAGTGGTGGGGGGGAGGGCATCTCTCTCTAAGGAAGTAGTTTCTAGCTCATACTTTATAAATCTCCCTGCCTTAAATCCTTGAAAGTAAAGTTATTACCTTTATAGCTATGTCATCTCTTCTATACTGGTTACAGTCTCTTAGAAGTTGGGAGAGTAGGGGCCCAGATGAGAGCATCAAAGTTTAGCCTCCAAGGATCTGTAAATCCTTTAAGTGGAGTAGTTTCAGAGCCAGGTTCGTTAAGGCTGATTTGAGTAGATTTCCTTATTCTGAACGGGTAGCATTTATCTTCTCTATAATGGGTTAATCACTGCTGTACAGTATGTTTAGGAAACAATTTACTGCACGTGAAGAGCAGTAATTTTATTTTATCTCAGGGGTGTCCCCAGTGTATTTTACAAATTTTCCCTATAATGGATATTCCAGGTTCTAGATAAAAAGTTTAACTCTGGCTTTCAGTTGAGGAAGGAATGGGGTGAAGGGTGGGGATAGGGAATAGCTCTGCCGGCCTGTAGGGGACACTGTTGCCTCATTTATCAGGATGATTTTTCACTGTCTTGTCCCAGGACAGAAACAAAACAAACAAATCAACCAACAAAAATAGGTCCGGTCACCTTAACATTGCTTATTGAAATTATTTGAGTGATTCCTGTGTGTTTAGAATATTCGGTGTTTGGGAGGGGTATTCATCAAGCTTTTTAGTATCCACGCCAGGAAACGCATCAAACCTTTTCTTACATTTCTTACTAGCTTTCTCTTCATCCTCTTCTCTGGACAGGGTGCCACTTTGTAGTTTAATAAACCTGAGGTTTAACGTGGGCCATCCTAGTTTTTTACGAACTTCTGCCCACGTTACGTTGAAATGCTTCGGTTCTGTTAACGTTGTATTCCGAATGACAATCCTAAGCCTTGGGGAGGGCATTTTGGAGGTTCCAGCTCCCTTTTTTTGATCCAGATCTTTATCATCACTGAAAAAGATGCGGTTTACGGAGAAAATGAAGTCATGTCTAGGAGGCAGGCTTGTGGAGGGCCTGGTCTGCAATCCAGGAAGCATCCTGCCAGATGCTCGACCAGCTATGGGTTCAGCCTGCCTCTTGCACCAGCCTGCCGATAGCCTCTGCCTCTGTGTCCAGGTGCCCCGGGACCCTGCCAGGAAATCTCCAGCCCTCCCTGGCCAACTCTGGCCTCTTCCCCACCAGAACAGCGGCCCTAGAAGGCGGTTGTAATTAACCCCTGGAAAGCATCAGTTCTGCTAAGGCAGCGTGTGCCGTAATGATACTGTTCGCTCGCCCCCTTTCCAGTTTCACCATCAATTATGCCATGTGTTTCATCCAGTTGGTGCTACCCTCCCAGTGTTAATTATAACCTACAAGACTGTTACAGTTAATTTTATGGCAAGCATATTGTCTCTTCAAGGCTCCGGAGCAGCTCATAAATTATCTTGAAGGTAAAATGTAACTTGGGGAACCAGTTATGAAAATTCCATCCATCTCGCTTAGGAGCCGCAGCTGCTACTGTCAGCTGCCTCGCGGCCGCATTGTGAAGGAATTACGGTGGGTCAAGTTTAAGAGGGGAGGCCCAGGCTGTCACTGAGGAGGAGGCTGTCCTGGCCCTGTCAGAGCAGCACCTTCTGCCAGTCCCTGGTGGTCTCACTGTGCAGGCAGGAAGAGGCAGGCAGCACAGGTGAGCGGTCCCCAAGCTGTCCATATTCATTACTTTACAGAAACTTGTTGTAGGCAGGCAGGTCCGGAGACCTCACCTCTTTTCTGTTGTCATGATGTAAGGCATCATCTGCAAAGTATGAGAGAGATGACTCTATAACTAAGTCTAGGCTTGGTTCTGGAGAGCCCAGGAGGAGAGGGGTGGGAGGCATCAGGGGCTGTGCCTCCCAGGAGCCCCATGCTGGACTCTCCCAGTGATGCCCTGGTCTCTCCAGCTAATGCTTATCTGGCCAGAGCCCTGAGCTTCAGCTGACATTTTCCTTCTGACTGTTAACTCGTCTTCCAGTCTGATCAAGTGAAATTTCGCTGTGAACGAACATCCCCTTAAAATCGCCTACTAAATAAATTAACAGGTTCTCTGATTGGGATAATAAACACCCTTCTTTTCAGTTTCCTCACACGAAGTAGAAGCTTTACATTTCAGCCCTCGGGGCTTTGGCGTTATTATTTTTAATGACTTGAACACCAGTCTTTCATTTAGCTTGTTTGTATAGTTACTGTAAATGATCTTTCCGCTGTTGGTTCTTCATTGGAAATTCCTCACGTTATGCTCGCTTTAAAAGCTTTGAGGGGGCCTCTGAGGATTGGGAGCCTTCTTAAGCACAGCATCTTCCAGCAGCGCTAGAAGCAGGCCGTGGCAGAAAAGTCAGAGCGGGCATGCTGAGAAAGTAGGCACGCGTGCGGAAATCTCAGCGCGAGTCCGAGGGGTGCAGACACGAAACAGCGCCGGCATGGTGCTGGGTGACGGCTCTGCGTGGTAAGGAAAGGAGGCCTTACCTGAGCTGTTCATTTCTCCCTGTGTATTTTGGAGCATGTCCTGTGTGTTCACACAGGCACCTGCCTTTGTACCAACAGCTCCAGAGACCATTACACCTGGGCTATGTGACTTAGAGAATGAGACTTGTTGTTTGCATTTTTTAAAAATAGAAGTATAGTTGATTTACAATGTTGTATTAGTTTCAGATACACAGCATAGTGATTCTGTTCTGTGTGTGTGTGTGTGTGTGTGTGTGTGTGTGTGTGTGTGTGTGTGTGTGTGTATGTATGTATATATATTCAGATTCTTTTCCATTTTAGTTTATCACAAAATATTGAGTATAGATTCCTGTGCTACACAGTACCTGTGTGTTTATCTTTTTATATATAGTAGTGTGTACCTGTTAATCCCAAACTCCTAATTTATCCCTTCCCAGCCCTTACCCTTTGGTAACCATAAGTTTGTTTTCTATGATTTTGAGTCTATTTCTGTTTTGCAAATATTTTATCCTTTTATTTATATCCTTTTTTTCCTGATTCCACATCTAAGTGACGTCACATGATATCTGTCCCTCTCTGTCTGGCTTCACTTAGTCTGACAGTCTCTAGGTCCATCCATGTGGCCACAAATGACATTATTTCATTCGTCTTTATGGCTGAGTAGTATTACACATTATTACACTCAGTATTATGGCTGAGTAAAATATGCGCATTGTATATATATGTGTGGGGCTAACCAGGTGGCACAGTGGTAAAGAATCCACCTGCCAATGCAGGAGATATGAGTTCCATCCCTGGGTTGAGAAGATCCTTTGCCTGGAAAATTCCATGGAGCCTGATGGGCTCCAGTCTACGGGGCCACAAAGAGTCAGACATGACTATGTGTGCATGCACATGCGCACACACACACACATATCACACCTTCTTTATCCAGTCATCTGTTGATGGACACTTAGGTTGCTCTCATGTCTTAGCTACTGTAAATAGTGCTAGTATGAACACTGGCATACCTGTAATTTTTCGATTTTGAGTTTTCATCTTTTCTGGATAGACCCTGTGTCGAGGGCACATGAAACGGTGAAACCACGCCCGAAGAGAGGTTGGACTTAATCATGGGCGTGTTCTTTTGAGCTTTTGACTATAAAACAGCTGAATACCTGGGTACTTGTGAGTTTTCTAGTGAATTCAGACAAGAGGTTGTTGCCAGCTCAAATGTCTGCAGGGAGAGCCTGGCAGAGCCTTAGGATGAATGAAGACAGGGAAGTGAGACGAAGTAAACTGGGAAGCCCACACCCTCTCTGAAGTGGGCAGCAAGGAGGCTGCATCCATCTTACCAGGTCTCCTACATTTTCAAGAGAAGGAGGGAATTCAGACTGTGTGTGTCAGCAACAATTTGAATGTTAACCATAATGCAAAGGTTTTTATTTGAAAATAAGATTTCCTAAGAAATCTGTATGCAGGTCAAGAAGCAACAGTTAGAACTGGACATGGAACAGCATACTGGTTCCAAATCAGGAAAGGAGTACATCAAGGCAGCATATTGTCACCCTGCTTATTCAACTTATATGCGGAGTACATCATGCGAATGCTGGGCTGGATGAAGCCCAAGCTGGAATCAAAATTGCCAAGAGAAATATCAATAACCTCAGATACGTAGATGACACCACCCTTATGGCAGAAAGCAAAGAAGTCAAGAGCTTCTTGATGAAAGTGAAAGAGGAGAGTGAAAAAGTTGGCTTAAAACTCAACATTCAGAAAACTATGTTTATTTTTGCTTTTATTCCCAATATTCTGGGAGGTGGGTCATAGAGGATCCTGCTGTGATTTATGTTGGAGAGTGTTTTCCCTATATTCAACTCTCAACTCTAATACAGAGGTAACTCCTATGCTGGTTGTTTTCTATCGAGAGATCCTCTTAAAGTAGGAAAGAACTATATTCAGAAAAGGGCTGTCTCTGATAACATCATATGTGGAACTCACAGTGCTTAGAATAAATATATCTTCTCTAAGCTCTAAAGACCTATGCATACAAGGGATATATTCAGAGCTTTCTGAGGCAAATTTTGTATGAGTTCTTTGATCATCCTGGCAAAGGCCCCAATATTTTATGTTAAGAAAACAAATGGGAAACTCAGAGGCAACAAAAGTACTAAGTACTTAATTTAGGGCCTGGGTTGTTCCTCAGCCTTCTCCACTGACTATGTCAGATGGGATGGTGAAGGTTAGAAAATTCACTAAACTTCCAAAGTGACTCTAACTCATTGATATCTGGTAGAACAATGTATGTTAGAGTATTTAAAATCTGATTTGGGTGATGGCAGTGCCAAATGCTTCATGTGGGTTTTGCAATATATTAAAACATGGGGCTTCCCAGGTGGTACTAGTGGTAAAGAACCTGCCTGCCAATGCAGAAGATGTAAGAGACGTGGGTTTGATCCCTGGATGGGAAGATCTCCTGGAGGAGGAAATGGCAACCCTCTCCAGTATTCTTGCCTGGAGAATCCCATAGACAGAGGAGCCTGGCGGGCTACAGTGCATGGGGCTGTGAAGAGTCAGACACGACTGAAGTGACTTATCATACATGCATACCATACATACATGCAATATATTAAAGATTACAATGTCTAATAAATCATACTCTCTTTGGCTTCTTAGAATCTGGGATAGGAACAATAGGTCTTGGGAATGTCTTGCAAAATCACCTGGTTCAAAAAATTTAGAAGCAACTTCAATGACATCTCCTCTGGGTCAGTATAGATTCAAGACCCTTACTAGATTCATGTTTAAATATCTGAGGGTCACAGTCTTAGACAATCTGATTGGGAAACTGGAAGATTCTAAGCAAAGTATTTGCCCTCCTAAAGGATCCCTGATCTATCAAGAATACATAGGAGTTCTGACTCTCATGTTAAAACCTACTTCTGGAAGTTAATCAGGCATGTTTCATTGGATCTTTGTGATAGCTGAAATATTGGGGGAATTTGAGGTGCTATTTGTATGCATTTGAACAGTGTTACTGCATTTCATTGGTATGTTCTAAAGTCAAAGTTGAAAACAACTGTTAATTGTCATATCATCTTTGCTTGCAGTGTCTAAAGACTTGGGTGATACCAATAACCATTCCTGGGTCCAAGCTAGAATTCAGGCAGGAGGGTCAGCAGATAGAGAGGTCCCTTGTTCTTTCAGAGTTCTGTGGAAAGGAATGCTTGGGTATGAGTGCAGCTGTAATGCTCTGTGGGTTTGGATTCCAGGAAAGGGACTCTTAACAGCTGTTGTTTTCTTTCAGTAGGGAAACTGTGAGAACAGCTTTGGATGGGAAGAAATGGACAATTTGGGCTTCGGTGCTGGGCATTTAATTGAGTGTTAGAAAGCCAGATGCCCAGCCTTTTGGGATCTAGGAAGCTCCTGGTCCCCTTGTGAGATTTAATTTGGAAGAAGGAGAGCTACTTGAACCTAGCTACCTAACTGCAAAGCAGTCTAGAGGAACCTCCCATTGTCATTCACTAGATTATCCTGCTGCTGCTAAGTCACTTCAGTCGTGTCCGACTCTGTGTGACCCCATAGACGGCAGCCCACATGAAGAAAGCTGAGCGCTGAAGAATTGATGCTTTTGAACTATGGTATTGGAGAAGACTCTTGAGAGTCCTTTGGATTACAAGGAGATCCAACCAGTCAATCCTAAAGGAAATCAGTCCTGAACGTTCACTGGAAGGACTGATGCTGAGGCTGAAACTCCAATACTTTGGCCAGCTCAAGCGAAGAACTGACTCATTGGAAAAGACCCTGAGGCTGAAAAAGATTGAAGGCAGGAGAAGGGGGTGACAGAGGATGAGATGGTTGCGTGGCATCATGGACTCAGTAGACATGAGTTTGAGCAAGCTCTGGGAGTTGGTGATGGACAGGGAAGCCTAGTGTGCTGCGGCCCATGGGGTCACAAAGAGTCAGACACGACTGAGCTACTGGACTGAACTGACTGAAAGGTTTTTATGTGTTGTTCAGGCCAATCAATACATGTCTGCAGACCGGATGGTATGGCTAGGGTTCTGAGTATAGAATGCAAGTCCCTGCCTGGTTTAAGTGAAAAATCTTCTCCACCATCTTATACTTGTAGAGAAGAGAGGCAATGATCCTGGCCAGGGAACCAGGAGGCAATTTGAATACTGCCTCCTGTGACCTTGTAATGTTCTGTTCTGTGTCAGTTCTTGCTTGGAGGAAGCATTTGCGTGTATTATTTTTTTTTGCCTTTAACTTGGCAATCTTTCATCTTTCCTTTTACAGAGGAAGCCTATGAGAGTTTTCCAAACAGAATGAGGTGTATATGGTGCTCATTGTCACTATAAAAATGGTGTCTGCAAAAATGCTGGCAGTTTGGAATCCAATGAAGAGTTTGGTCTTCAGGAAGGTAGGGCAGGGACTCCATTGCTGGTGATCACCATTTCTCCTATTACACCCTCAAGTTTATGCCTCATCCCCAGCTCTGCCACGGGGGAACCCAGCTGTTCCTTCATGGCACAAAGATGTCATGTGGTCAGAATAATCTTTCAGTCTCTTTGCTCAGACTGATGGCCCCATGGAGGTGTGGTCAGGGAAGTTGTTAAATACATGTGGGTTTGATCTTCTGGAGAAGAGGAAAATATAAAAAACGATTTCTTTCCTTTAATAAAAAGAAAAGGATAATCCTAGACCTTGGCGGCCGCGAGAGTCAGCTGCTATGCATGCGTGGTTCAATTTCATTGTAAATATTTCATAAGGGTTATTAGGAAGGAGCCAGGCTGACATCACAACCCCAACTATACCAGAGGAACCATTTCACTGAAATAAGCCAACATTTCTAAAGAAACATGAATTTCTAATGTAAAGTTAACATCAGGTCAGAAAACTCTCTGGAAGAAATGCCTGTATCAGTGTTTATAATCTCTGCATTTATGGATTTGCAGTTTGTGCAAAAGGCTCCCAAAGAGACTCTATTTTGGTTAAATAAGAGTAGCTTGTGAAATAGTCTGTATATCCAAATCCATCCTAACTCAATGTCTTGGCAGCCTTTTGTATAAATAATGTCTTTTCCAAAATGTGTGTATTTGAAAAAGGAAGAGGAAAATTAAGTGGCAAACTGTGTCTCTGGGTTGCCATAAACTGACAGAATCCTAGAAACAGAAAGAAAAGATTGACAGCTCATTCATTCTTTGACCAAATTATAGAGCTGTACATTAATTTATGGATTGTCTTGATGTATGGAAGGTTGCCCTGAGAGGCAAAATGTTCACCCTACTTTTTTTTCCTTATTTTAAATTTTGGAGTAAAAGTTTATTTAAGCTTATGGGGTCTGGTGCAGTGAAGGGGGGTGTATGTCACAGAAATTATGAGTTTTAGAGGTATTTGGCAAGGGAAAAAATGAAAGAATATTCACGTTTTGTAAAAATTTAATCTGCATTCACAGATGGTCGTGTTCAGGTGCTATTTTAATTACGAGGTAAAGAACGGCCCCACACAGTAGGAAGTCATCTTAATAAATGGAGAGAGGCTTTTGTCTTCAAGCGTCAAAGATCCTGGCTATGGAGAAATTTAAATACTTTGTGCTACAGGGGAGAGTCTGAAAATGACCAAGATACTTGGAGAAAGCAAAATGATGGACTCTACTCAAGATCAAAGGAGTCTACTAGGCATGTTTCACCAGGATACAACTTTAAACTTCCTCAATAGTGGTCATTTTAGTGACGGCCTTTCCAGTGATAAACGTCCACCATGGATATCTTCATGTGATCAGAGGGAAAATAAACAGAACAAATTGCAAATGTATCTCAAAAATTTTAATCCCAAGTGGAAATTATTTCTTTACGGTTCTTCACCTCCGAGCACTGCTGTGCCCTTCAAGATAGAGTGCCCAGAAGAACTAAGAATAATTCAAACACTGCTGTAACTTACAGCTTGCATTAATAACACACAAATAGAACAGTCTTCTTATTAAATATCGGTAATATATTATAATAATGTTTTACTGTCTTTCCCTTAGTGGGGAATTATGAGGACCTCATGTTAGGACCTCAGTGTCCTGACATAGTTAATTATCCATGGATAATGGTTTTCAGGCATCGCTGTTCTGAGGGATGCAGCTTTGTTGTGGAGGGCCTAAATGTTTGCAGACTCAGGTGCGGTGCACCTATGCACTTTCCTACAGAAGCAAACAGCTGCGTTTTCTTTACCATATTATGCATCACATAGAGCATCTCATTTATTATAGCTAAGCTAATGGTGCAAGTGCAAACCTTTATGTCCTGTCCTATACGGCGATAATATATTTGCTGTAGAGATGTTCGCTTGATTTTCATAAGTAATTAATCTTTTCCTGTACCAAATGTATCACAGGAAAATGGGTTAGCACAGGGGTCAAAATACATTTAATGTGGTCTGCAGAGATTGGAGGAGACCTCTGGTATAGCATCATTTTTTTTTTTTTTCTTTCACAAGGGCCTCGCCCTGTCTGTAGTCTCATCCACCAGCAAGATACTCTCATTACTAGGGACTTAGGCTAATGAAAAGGAGTTCTTTACAATCCTTCAGCACCAAGACAGGATTCAGACCTGAGTATGTGCTAAGGGAAGTAAGCTCAGTAACTCACCCACATTCAGTCCCTTGACAAGGATGTGTATTGTCCATGTGGATGGTGGTGGTGGTAGGTTTCTATCAAATCTAAAGTGTCTCCCAGTTCATACATAGGCGGGCCCTTTGGAAATGTGCCAAGACCTCACTCAGAGGGCCCTGAAGAGTAACACGCAATGCACAGGTGGTACAAAAGGTGATTTTGTAATATACCAAAGATTGTTACTTTAAAAGTTACATATTTTGCTTTAGATTGACAGGCGTGGTTGACATTTGGATCCATGGTTCCCAAGTCATATTGTTGAGGACAGAACTAAAATCCATCTTTAAGTTGTTGGTGTTTTGGGTTTTTTTTTAAGTTCTTTTTTTTTTTGGCCGCACCACGTGACACGTGGAATCTTAGTTCCCCGACCAGGAATGGAACCCATGCCCCCTGCAGAGAAAGTGCAGTCTTCACCATTGGACTGCCAGGGAAGAACCTACGTTGTGTGGTTATTTTTTAAAACTGATTTAAAGAAAAATTCTGGAAATATAATACTGTAGGTAGTTCATGAATATTGCTAAAAATCATGATGGTGGAGCACATCACGAAGTGCTGTCCTTGACAAACTGAAGGGGTTAGGAAACACGTATCTTAATCATAATTATGCTGTTAATTATGAAGAAGATGATGCTGATGATCATCATCATTAATAAGAGTAACTAACCTCCGGTGAATCTTGGCTGTGTGCTGGGTACTGTTCTAAGTGTTTCCCTCATACTTCCTGACTTACTTTGCATGCCAACCCAGTGAAGGAAGAGTTGTTTTAATTTCCATTTTATAGAGATACCTTAAAATTCAGGTGATACTTCATTTAAGGTAACTAAGACCCAGAAAGACAAGGAATTTGCCCAAGATAACAAGTTATAAGTGGCCAGACCAGAGCTTTGAGCCTAGGCAGTGAGGTTCTTGTATCTTCTCCCCACCTACTTTCCCAGCTTTATTGAGATATAATTCACCTATAACATTGTGTAAGTTTAAGTTGCACAATATGATATTCTGATATATGTATATATTGTAAAATAATTCTGTTGTCTGCCTTTTAATTATTGTATTTTTCTACGTGTTGTTTGGTTAAGAAATATTAGCCTCTGTTCTCTAAAGAAGAAAGGTAGACAGACATGAAAATGCATACTGCATATAATTATATATTATGTAATGTGAAAGCGAAAGTCATTTGGTTGTGTCTGACTCTTTGTGACCCCTTGGATTATACAGTCCATGGAATTCTCCAGACCAGAATACTGGAGTGCGTTGTGTAGCCTTCCCCTTCTCCAGGGGATCTTCCTAACCCAGGGATCAAACCAGGTCTCCCACATTGCAGGCGGATTCTTTACCCTCTGAGCCATAAGGGAAGCCCATTGTATAATGTAAATAATATTTAAGTTTGTAGATATTATTTACATATATTAAATATATTATGTATGTGTAATAATGCAATGGTCATCCATGTTCTGTGAAGGCTGGTCGGGTCCTGCTCTGTATTCTAGAGAATGCTAAGTATTGCACAGATGACTTGGAACTTGAGATTCTTTATTGAAGTTAACGAAAAGGCAGGGGGCAGGGAGATTATAAAGCTATATTTTTTAGTTACCGCCATAGACTCTTCTGCTTATATGTTATTAGGGGATGCATATATGTATCTGTGCTCAGTTATGTCTGACTCTTTGTGACCCCATGGACTGTAGTCCCTCCAGGCTCCTCTATCTATGAGATTTCCCAGGCAAGAATACTAGAGTAGTTGCCATTTCCTTCTCCAGGGGATCTTCCTGACCCAGGGATAGAACCCGCATCTCCTGCATTGGCAGGTGGATTCTTTACCACTGAGCCACATGAGAAGTCCAGCCCATTAAATAGTGAAACTTATTTCTTACCAAACAAAGGACTAGGGAGCAAAAGATCTTTGGCACCCTCTCATATTTCCATGCTTAGAAAAACGTCCCAGGTCTTTCACCCATTCACTTCAAATATATAGAAATAATGTCTGATCTTGTCTGAAACTTAAAATGGAGATCTTGAGCAAATAACATGGTTCTAGTCCTAGAAAGAGAAGACAGAGAGTTAACCTGTGGCGATTCATCTCAACTCTTAACAAATGAAATACATAGAAGATCAAGCCACCAGGAGCAAGATGTAAGTGGGAATTGGCTCTCCTGGGTCCCAGAGCAAGACTGAATGTGCACATCTGAAGTTCTTCTGTGACTCTTGGTTCATCTTGATTTAAAATTCCAGAAAGATGGTCAAACAGGCAAGATCTCATCTGATATTTTTCTGAGCTAAGTGCTTCATTTTCCCCCCAGTGTTTATGACTAGTCACACTGCACAAGGAAACTTTATCTGGATGAGGTGTGAAAGGGTGGAGAAATTGCTAATAGGGTCACTTAGAAAACTTCAATAAGTGTTTTCAAGCCAAGGTCCCCAAGGGCCAAGAGTCATCATGAACAATTACTTGAGAACTGCGAGATGCTCAAAGAGGAAAATTGCTGAACAAAATGAGTTGGAAGAATGTATATCTTTGTCATTTCACGTTGAAGCCAGGGGCTAAAACTCACATTTTGCGCCATTGTAATCTACAACCATTTAATTTGCTAACAAGACTTCACTGATCAGGATTGGCAGCCTCTTCCTTCAGGATAATCAAAACAAGAAGTTTTTGGCTCTGGAGAGTAAACGTTGTCGATCTTTTATTGTCCAGCCCCACCATTTTCTTGCTGGCAGGCTGAGATGAAACAGAAAGCTGATATTTGGAGCCACTGGAATTGCAGGCCTTGTAATTTAGAAATATCCATTTTATCCCGTGTAATTTCTTTCCCTAAGATTCCTCTGTCTAAATCTGATACAGGTAGGAGCCAAGACAAACAGTAACCATTTATAGTCATCCAGACCAGTTTGAATTTCACCCTAATGTAAAGCAAAGAGAGTTTTTGGCTTCATTTCAGGTGTGTAACAGGGGTAGAAAATGCATTTAAAATTTAGCAGCAAATGTTACCATATGTTTCCATAACAACTGCAAACTTTTATGTTAGAAAAGCAATAATATAAACACGGAGGAATCTTGGAACAGTAAACTATTAATTTACCAAATATAAAAAAATCCAGCATGAAGGGGCTTTCATAGCCACAGAAGCCGTCGTGGGGGCAGCATCCTGTGAATTTCTCCATTATGTGGCAGAACATGCCGCTGGGTGGTTTACATGAGCAGATCTTTTGAAATTATAGGTACAGCGTCAGTTCTCCACAGTGCATTTTTCTGAAACAATGTGCGATGGTGCCAGCTATGGCTGATTTCTTTGACCATAGTGAGCTAACAGAATACCCTTTAGTAGCTGCCCCCAAAGCATATCTGTAAAATAAATGCATCTTTTTTTTCCTTCACCCATGGCGTCAGACTTAGTAAGGAAGGCTAAGGTCCTATGGAAAGTGTAACACCCAGGATCAGGCTCTACTGGTTATCAAGGAAAAGAGGCTCATAGATGGTTGGTATATATGAAGACAGCTCAGAGCGTTCTCTCTAACTCATTTTGGAATCTCAAAGAGACCAGGGAAGGGGTAGGGGAGGAAATGGATCTGAAAATGTATTGACTGATCGATTGGCTGTGCCGGGTTGGAGCGGCTGCGTGGGCTCTGCTCACTGGGGGCTGCTCGTTCGTTCCAGCGCTCGGGCGTCTCACCGCAGCGGCTTCTCTTGTTGCTGAACTCAGACCCCAGGGTACGCGGGCTTCAGAAGCTGCAGCGCGAAGCCTCAGTAGCTGAGGTTCCCAGGCTCTAGAGGAAGGCTCAGTAGTTGTGATCACTGGGCTCGGTTGCTCTGCAGCGTGTGGGATCTTCCTAGACCAGGGATTGACCTGTGTCTCCTGTTTTGGCAGGCAGTTTCTTTACCACTGAGCCACCAGGGAAGCTGGACTGCGTCTTAAGAATAAGGAATTAGTAAGTAGGGTTGTTGAAGTCACCACCGAGGCAAACCCAGAGTTCTTGCATTTCTCTGTGGGGCAGAGAAACAATCTTCTTTTAAGGGATGTGTCAGAAACTTAACGATATGTGGATGCGTCTTTTATTTGGCAAGACACGTTTTTCCCCTAAAACTACCTCAGAGTGTGGGTAGGCTTTTGAATATTTTCCTGGAACAATGTTACCTTGTCATTTAAGGGAAGACAAGGCACCTTGCCCAGCCCTGAAACCTGGGGTGATTTTTTTTTTTTTTTTTCAAAAAATTCTAAAAAACTACACCTGGTAAAAATTTTAGAAATAACTTCAACAATACTATGGTGAAGACAAAATACAAAACCCAAAAACCGGGACTCCGTACACCCTAGAATCAAGGGGTACGCCCCTAACTTGGGTGTGAGGGACGGAACCTTCCGTTTCAGGATTGGTAACCTGGTGGACCCTTCAGGGGACTCCATTGACAGCGACTCCCAATTTCACTCTCTCTTTTCCAGTCTCCCTCTATCCACCGGGATCTTTACTTCACGGCTTGCGATCTCCCCCGTACACAGGTCCTTCCCGGGAGCATGTTCAAGCTCTTCCCCGATGATAAGAGTTCGAACATCTTCCACCTCCTTTCACGAAGGTGTCAACGTCGACCCCGCCCCACACGTAGAACCGGAGGGACGGGAAGTACCACCTTGAGTCTCCGACGACTCGGTCTTCCCTCCGCCGTCCCCGGAACCAATGTCGTTTCGAATGTCATACACACGGTTCCTCTTCTGTCTCTGACTGCGAATTCCCCGACTCTTTTGGACCGGCACGTCCTCCTTCTCCACACTCCTCTCCTCTTACACCCTGCCCCGACCTCTCCGTCCGCGCCGGTCTCGAATCCCAACCCCATCTCTGAAGTAAGGTAGTACCACAAACGACAGAGACTTATCGTCACCTAGGTTTAAGGTAAATGTCCTGTAAGACTTTCAAAGGTAAAACACAAGTCACGACAAAAGATCCGCTCCAAACCATCAGGAGTCTTTTGCCTGTCTTAACTAACACTCTCTTTACGGTCTAATTTACCGTTTCCGGTATTCATTTAGTACCCGACAAACTTTAGTCATCAGTAATACTCAACCCTTTCAAAAATTACCTTTCTTTCTCCCTCAGTTTTACCTCGGGTCGTCTATGACCCGTGGATGACACACAACTACGAAATATACATAAAAGTACTATGAAGGTAGCTCAGTAGCATGTCCACAACTCATGATGACAGAGATATCTTCAACTTTGACTTAAACCTCTTTTAATTTATCTCAATACCAGTCTTGAAGTCACGTCCGGTTAAATTACACAATGTTCTCGTAGTCTTGGAGTTTTAGTGATTGGTACTTGATTTTTACAATTGTCCAAAAGCTTATCGAGACACTACATCAGTAAGAGAGTGAACGAGAGAGTGAATAGACGACAACTACACGATTTTACAGTTCTGTTTTCCTAGGCACACAAACAAAAATCCCTACACCTCTTCTTTCCCCTGGGAGCCCTCCACCACCGGATGTTACTTCGGTCAGAACCCCTCTTTTAGGAGAACTTATCTCATCCGTCACCGTCGATGATTCACCGTTCCTTTCGTCTGCCTCAGGGACCTCCTCCTCTCCTCTCAATTACCGTCTTCTTCCACAGTCCACACTGGAACATTCCAACTCTCGTGCCCCGACCTTTCTGGGACGTCTGCAACCTTACATCTTGTGTAATAGTGACCACAATAAAGGACCTCCGTTCGTCTTTACGGAACTTTCCTCTGCATTATGTCGGGTACTTAGTGGTTGCAAAAGAAGAAACCAGACTCGTAGAGATTTGTTGGGATAAATTTTGCACAAAGAGAACCTTCAGTAACAAACGAAGACCCCAAGACAGGAATCCAATAGAAAACTCCCTACCGGGACCCACCACTGTCCAGTTGGAATTCCACTGGAAAAAAAAAAAAAAAAAAAAACAGAGGCCATAGTACCGTAAAGTTTTCTTCTCCCCCGGCTTCAGCTAGGTTGGCATTTCTGACAGACGTGTAAACAGATGCCAGCATTGTTGCTAATGACAGGTGATTATAAGAGGCATGGGGGCCAAGGTAATTAAACCACAATTTGACAGGAACATTTGGGCGTGTAATATTTCAGCATTAAAAAAATATCTTTGCCATGTGCATCTTCCCCACTTGGTTTGGTAAAGAGACTTCGTTGTATTCTTCAGAGCCTGGTACTTTGAGATCTGAAACTTGCCTGCCTGAATTCTTCGCGGTTCATGGTAGGCCTCCAGAAAATGCTTAGTATTGGATTGTAGGGATCTAGAGAGGGTCTGAGACTCTCACCACGTTCTGCTCTCAAGCAGTAGTGGGAACAGGGTTTGTGACGCTTTGCTGGGATCGTACTTGACGTATTATTGTGTCCAGTTTGATAGTGGTAATGCCTTCAGAGAGAGATGTGAATTATTTTTATACCAGTATCATTTCAGCTTCTCTCTCTATTGCCAGGATCTACCTGATATTGTTCCCAGAGATCGAAAGATAGCATCTTCAATTCTTGAGTCCCCTTCATTCCCACTGCTGGAAGTAGGGGAAAAAAAATCTGGAATCACCGGTAACCTTTTGTTACAAGGAATGATAGAAACAGCCATCCAGATATGGAGTCTGTTCATTTATCCCTTAGATTTAAATGTAATATGTCTTTTAAAACCCACTACATTCTTTCTGCTGCCAGGATATTAGCGATGCCTATAGATCTAGACACTTAGAGGCCACCCCCTGCTAACTGCTGATGCCTTCTAGCTTGTGATGTTATGTTTGAAGGGATCTTGTCTTCTGTTGGATAAATAGCAGACCTTCCTAGACTTACAGTTTTCGCTACTGGACTAGCTATTTGAGTCTTTTTTATAATCAGTATAGTTAGCATGTTTTCTTTCAATAAACAACAGCCAACATTTACTACTTAATTATGGTTCTGGTGCTTGTCTAAAATGGGAGCTTGTCCCAAGCAGGTTAGATCATTCCTTTGCTGCAAAACCAGCCTTTTAATACTCTTGGTGTGTTGTATACCTGCCAGTTTGAAGAGACTGTTGAAGCAGGCCATTCAAAGAAGGCCAGCTTACTGGCCGGAGAGCTGTTTCTTTTCTTCGGCCGGTTCTGATTTTCTCAGGGGAGGGGTCGGGGAGGAGATGAACTGGCGAGTACAGTTTGATTTCTGCCAGAGGAGAGCTGAGCAATTGTGACTCTGTGGGCTGGCCCCCTCCAGCGTGAAAAGCTCACGGCCAGCTTTTACATTCTGCTTCAGGCTGCAGTCAGTTTCTAAGCAGAGGCTTTTTTAAAGCTTTGTCAGATAGGTTAAAAGGTGTCCCACCTCCGGTGTATTAAAAGAGAGAGAGAGATTAAACTCACTAAGCCTGCCATGTTCCCTGTAAAATATCAAGTCAAAATGATTTTTAAATCCAAAGTTACCAGGCTTAGGGGGTGTGACCTTTAGTGAAGGCAGCCTCCGAACCGGGGAGGGGATCTGAGCAAAAGACAATCGGTCCACAGGCTGGGGGCCTCAGGAAAGCTGCCGCCGAGTCCGAAGTGAATTGTCTTGTTTCTCTGCCTTGAGGCCGACACAGCATCAACCGAAGATCAATAGCCAGCCTGCCTTCTGGGCCTCTGGATTCACAGTTCCAGGTAACCAGGCCTGAGCTCCGCTCCTGGGGGTTACAGAGGTGAATCAGGCAAGCTCTCTGCCTGCAGGAGGCTGAACATCAGGTGAACACTACTGCAGACGTAACTCTTATGGAACTCCTGCTAAAGCATCCAAGTGCTTTGTGTGTATCAATAATAATAGTGCTGGAGCAGGAAATGGCAAACCACTCCAGTATTCTTGCTTGGAAAATTCCAAGGACAGGGTAGCCTTGGGGGCTATATAGTCCATGGGGTTGCAAAGAGTCGACAAGCCTGAGTGACTGAGCATGCACAATATAAGTGTGACTTCGTTTCTCAACGAGTGCTTCTCTGTGCCAGGCCTGGAATTTTTAAGAGCTTTATGTGAATTCATTTGACCTCTACAACAATAAGTATTTTTTTTTTAATCGTATCCCTAATTTTAACAAGGGCAAGACAAGCCAAGGCAAAAAGATGTTAAGTAAGTTTCCCAGGAACATGGGTCTGAGGGGCAGAGGAGCGGGAGTGCTGTAGCAGGAAGTCAGGACACTGAGCCTAAGCCCAGGGGCGTGTCCTCCGGATCACCATCAGGACCACTTTGTGGACGTGCACACACGGATTGCAGGTGGGGCTTGAGAGTGTGCATTGCTAGCAAATTCTCAGACGGCGTTGATGCCCACAGCCCTGTGCCAAATGGAAGAGCACAGTGGAAAAACATGAGATGTTGTATTACTACTATAAACAGAGGGGCTTCCCAGGTAGCTCTGTGGTAAATAACCCGCCTGCCGATGCAGGAGCCACACGTTTGATCCCTGGGTCAGGAAAATCCCCTGGAGGAGGAGGTGGCAACCCACTTCAGTATTCTTGCCTGGAGCATCCCATGGACAGAGCAGCCTGGTGGGCTACAGTCCATGGGGTTGCAAACAGTCAGACACACTTCATTACTAAGCAGACATACAGTATAAACAGAGTGCTTTGAGAATACCAGTTGCAGTGATATAATTATTATTATTGCTGTTGATGTTTTATCAGCATCATTATTATTGTCATGAAAGCAGGTATTTATTGAATGCTGCTCTTTCCTGGGTACTGTCTGGAAACCACGTAAACATTGTAACTGCTACCGTGGGCTATCTCCTGTAATCCTCACAACAGCCATATGAGGTAGACACTACTGTTAACCGCATTTTAGAGCTGAGGAAACTGAGGCACAGCGTTCAAACGTGTTTCAGTGCCAGAATGAGGACTCAGACTACCCCCAGGGTCTTTCCAGGTTCTTAACCACAAAGAGGGTGATGAACCACTCAGGGGCATCGGCCACTTCCATAAACAGGGAACCTGTGAGCAGGGCCCTGAGGGAGGTGGGGGAGGGAGAGAGCCCTTCCCAAGTGAAACAGAGATGTGCAAGGGCCCAGGGGCATGAAAGCAACAAGTGTGAAAAGGAGTGAGTAACCCGGAGCCTTCTGTGTACACTGTGTGGCAAGAAACACAGCATGGTAAGGCTGGGAGAGTAGGTTGAAGGCCTGGAAAACCAGGAGTCAGTGGTGCTCCTGAGTGGACCTGGAGCTTCTGAGCATCTCTCTGGGGCCCCCTTTTCTCAGAACTCATCCTGAGACTTCCAAACAGTGATGGAGTCGTGCTTTGTTCAAGGTGCTGCCAGGCCACTCCCTCCCTGCCTTTCATAGCTTCAGAGTGTCCAAAACACATTCCAAGAAGGGTTTGATTTCTACGGTCACTGACCCCGTGACAGTGACTCATGCATCACCTGCCCAGGGATAGGTGAGCTTTGTACACCAGCTGGATCAAAAACAAACGGGCACGTGTGCGCATGCACGGCTGTGAGTGTGGCGTATAAACCCACATAGCTCGCTTAGAAGAGGCCTGCCGTGGCCCTGGTGCAGTGGTATCATCGGAGCTGCCAGCTTGTTTTATTTCTGATCTCGCCTGGCAGCCCCTGAAGGAGGGGAGAGTATGAATTTTTATCTCCCATTGACTAGACTTTCATTATATTGTGCTTACAGACACAATGTCAGCACATAAAATGTTAAACATCACTGGCCTGAAAGAGGTTCCCATTGTCTTAGCTCTGGTGCTGGGGGAATCTCGCTAGCCTTGCGGTAGCGGTTCTGTCAGTGTAATATGACATGAAGCATTTCTCAGTAATGACAGACATTGCATATGAGTGACAGGAACTCTGACCGCGAAGAGTGGGTTCAATTGCCAGAGACGGGGGGATACCTGAGATAAAACGAAGGGGCCCAATTGTGCTTGCTTTCGACCCCTTGACTCCGAGTTCCAGAACAGCCAAGACAAATGGCTGATTAACCAGTCCCTAACCCTCTTTTTTCAGTGATAAACTTGTTTGGATTTCTCTGTCCGGGAATTAAAAAAAAAAAAAAAAATCTGTGGTTGGTGTGTTTCTAAAGGAAGCATGATCAGAAAACAAGAGGGCTGCTTGGTGCGAGTCAGTTTTGTCTCTCATAAGCACACAGCCGACAACTGTCATTCTATCTTGGAATGGATCTAGGGCGCCGTGTCCAGAAATCAATACAAGATCAACGATGGCTTGCTCTCTGAACCCCGCCTCTCTCCGGCTGCCGCTCCCATGCACCTGTAGCCAGGCTGACGCCAGTGTCAATGAGAGATCCCGCCATCAGAAGCTCTCCTTTTTCCCGCTTCTCCTCCTGTAGTCTGCTCTGCTCAGCATCGGGTGCCACGTTATGGGCGTTTAGGGACCACTGCTTCCAGCTCCCAGATAGAATTCTCGCGAGCTGCCCAATTAAACTGTCGCAGGCTGCCCTCAGTTGACTAGCTCTGCAGAGTCACTTAGCCAACAGACATTCCTGACTATTAAAGCCAGTAGCAGCATGTCTCCAGAGCTGGAGATAAAATGAATGAAATTTGTTATTCTGGGCTGACACTTGATCCCAGCTGTTGAACTAATGCTGTTGCACCTGAAGTTTTCCTTTATGGTAATTGCTGTCTGTGTTATTATTTCATAGACTAAATTGGAGAAAATTGCAACAGGTATTAAATTCTTGGAGCTCATTCATGGGAGTCCTATTGTGCATTCTTCCAGGGTAGATTCCAAGTTGAGTTCGAGGCTGGGAAGACGGATTTTGCCAGCAGATGCACTGGCTTGTGTTTCATTATTATCGGAGACTTTCCAATTTTAGGTCTCGTCAGACATTTATCAGCTTTACCTGAAAGCTGCTTTTCAATCCACTTTTGTTATTAATTCAGTCAGCACATGTTGGGCTGGGCCCTTGGGGAATTGTTGGGATAACCGATGTCATCAGCAGTTTGCACCAGTCCTGATCCATGACGCATCCTTGGTGGTATCACTGAATCTCTTGCATCATGAACTCTTAGGTAAAGGGCAGTGTGAAATAAGACTTCTCACAGGGCGCCTTTGGCAAACACCACTCTAGCTGGTAGTTCTTGAACACCTCACGTAGTCCCACTTCCGTGAGTACTCACTGGAACCAGTATGCTGGGGAGGTGATGTCCGCAGCCTCCCAACGCATCTGAATCACTGGTCCTCACTCCTAAGTCATGTTCACTATCTCCTTGTTTGTGTTAACCTCTCTCACGGGGTCTCTGTGTGTGTAGTGTGTTAGTCATTCAGTTGTATCCAACTCCTTGCAACCCCATGGATTGTAACTGTGCCAGGCTCCTCTGTCCATGGGATTCTCCAGGCAGGGATACTGGAGTGAATTGACATTCTCTTCTCCAGGGGATCTTCCCGACCCAGGGATCGAACCCAGGTCTCTTGCATTGCGGGCAGATTCTTTACCATCTGAGTCTCCAGGGAAGCCCAATATAATAGCTGCACATGTATATTTCAGATCCAGAACAAGTTCTTCAGATTTTTGGTTCTATATCTCACCGGCGTAGTGAGCTCTTCTCTCCAAATCTTACCTGCACTTACTGTTCTGTATTTTTTGAGTCACTGATAGGGCCTTGATTATTTGGCCTATTTTGTGTGGATTGCATGGATAACATGGTGGCGACCTCAGCCAAAGAGCCTGCCCAAGAGCTTGTTGTGTGCGTGCTGAGTTGCTTCAGTCATGTCCGACTCTCGACGACCCTACAGACTGTAGCCGACCAGACTCCTCTGCCCATGGGCTTCTCCAGGCAAGAATACTGGTCTGCGTTGCTATGCCCTCCTCCAGGGGATCTTCCCGACCCAGGGATCGAACTTGCGTCTCTTATGTCTCCCTCATTGGCAGGCGGTTTCTTGACCATTCTGTTCTTCTCTCCTAGACTCGAGTGAGAGAGTGTCAGACCTTGTGTAAGGGCCTCACATTCATTGTAACAACTCATCTCATTCACCTTCATGCAGAGAGGTTTTCCCTCACTTTCCCAATGAAGAAACTAGGTCTCTGAAAGCTAATGAAATAATTCCCACTTCACATTTTTATTTTTTAATTAATTTCTTTGTCCGGGTCAGGTCTTAGTGTGGTACGCCGGCTTAGTTGCTCCTCACCATGTGGAATCTTAGTTCCCTGACCAGGGATCAAACCCATGTCCCCTGCATTGCAGGGCAGAGTCTCAACCACTGAACCACCAGGCAGTCCCCTGCTTCACATTTCTAAAGTCATTTTAGTGGTAGGGACTCAACTTGGGTCTTCTGCTTCTGAAGCCGTGGTCCCCAGCTTTAGATGTGTGCCTCTGTGAGATGACTTCCTCTTGTCTTGAAAGGTAGTGGAATTTTCAACAAGGAACTTTCAGCAGATTGCTAAAATTCCCTGTAGCTGTTCCTAATAATAATGCCAGCCCAGCACTAGGCTTTCGGCCACTACTATGAAAACGAAAAGCCCTGCCAGAGCATAAAACAAAGTGTAATTCTTCAAATATAAACTTTAAACCTGTTTTCACAAGCCTGAGTTATTTAGAATCGGTTGAGCTCCATGACACATGGATCACAGGAGGTCTTTTTCAAGGCCAGGGGTTGGCAAACTTTTTCTGTAAAAGGTCAGATAGTAAATATTTTAGGCTTTGGGCCACATGGTCTTTGTCACAGTTGCTCTCGAAGCACATGAGCTGCCGTCGACAATATATAAATGAACCTGGGGTGGGGGTGGAGCCTGCGTTCTAGTAAAACTTTATTTACTAAAACAGGTGGCAGGATTTGGCCCATGGACCTTAGCTTGCCAAACCTTGGCCTAAAAAGCCTTGAGGAGGACATATGTTTAGAGGAACCAGAACACAACCAGTATTTTATTATCTTTTCATTTATTAGTTGATACATAGCTTGCTAGTAAGGGAGATGTCCTCTCAGCATTATTTGAAACCCTTCCCATTGGCTTGGATTTTAAAGTTGTTTTCTTTCTCTTTTAAAAAATTTCTTCTTTGAGCACATGTTTAATGTGTCCATGTTCTTTCCATTAAATATCTTGGTTGCCTTCCCAGACTTCAAATTGCAGCGAATTTATCCCCAAAGGATGTTTGGTATCAATTCTCAAGATGCAGTTTGAATGTAGTCTGTTTCTATAATGGAAGCAGGATTCCAAATCTTCATTATTTAAGTTCCAGAGAAAGTAATGAATCATTGACATGGCTATTACTCAGCACTGTTAAGGTATACTGAACCCATTGTTTTCTTGTCTTATAGCTTTATACCAGCTCAAAGGATAAAATAGTATAAAGATTTAATTTTAGGGCTGCATATGAGGCATTAGATTATGATTTCTAGTTAAGCCATGCTGAACTCAGATTATAACGAAACTTTTTTTTTGTTTTTTTTTCAACTCAGCATTTTCCCTGAGGTAAAATAAAAACAAACAATGAGTCCCAGAATCATTTATCCTAACAGTTGAAATAGTTTCCTTGTTGTTACTCCAGGCCTATAATAACGACCCCTTTAATAAAACATCCCGTCATGTTGTCACGGACAGTAGGGATTAGTGGCCATCCCGTCATGTTGTCACGGACGATAGGGTACTAGGATGACAGTGGTAGTGCTGTTTTAAGTGGTGGCATGCTCAAGCAGTTAGCTGTGCTCTTTGAAAGTCCTAATAGAGGCATCTCTGATGTCCTCATCTTCCCCACCCAAGGGCAGCTATGTTGGGGAGGAGGGAAGATACTAGAAGGAGCTGCATTTCAACACCTTGCTACCTGCCTGAAGCCCGTGTCTGCTCTCCCTACTCTTACTATAAAGTGAGGTACTGGCGTTCTCCTGATTCATCCAACCCTGGACACACACAATGTTTAATTGCTTCATCCTGTTTAATTGCTTCAACCTTCTGGGTTTCCAGAGCAACAGCACAGGGCAGTATGCATTTTGTGGTCAAAAACCCCATTATCTTGGATGAGCCGTCTAACTTGTCTGACCTTCAGTGTCCTCTTATATAAAATTGGAAGACTAATACCAGCCTTACAGTGTAACTTTGAAACTTAGTGCAAACGTATATATATATATAAGTGCTTTGTAAATGGTACTTGCCACCTCTGAGTCATTTTTGCTATTTGAATAGCTACTGCCTATGCTTTGTTTGGGAGGCTCCTCTACTATCATTAAAATAGCTAAATCCGTAGTCCTTTTGGAACTTACTTCGTGGAGTTGCCCATGTGAGAAGCAGCTTAATTTCAAATCAACTGGGATTGGTCCATGATCAAATGCCAGGGGGCACTGTTCCCATTGTGTTGAATACATGGTACCCTCAGAAACACAATTTCAATACTAAAATCAATTAGTAAAATTAAATGTGCATTAATTTTTAAAAACACCATGCTTGTAGAGAAGGGAGACAAAAGAAGCAAACGTAGAAAAATATGGGAAGCGTATTGAAAATGTGTTCATTTCTTATTTCCCTTGTAACTTCTAATTTGGTGCTCATTATTTGCAACTTACTGTTGGTTTTCTCAGCCTACAACGTTTTAATACACAGGGCAATTCTTTCTTTTTTACCCTCCTTTTAGGATCTTGTGCTCATCTTGGTTTTTATTGCTCTGGAGAACTGCCTTCCAAAGCTCCTGAAAGTAAATTTCATTTATGAAATTTGTTTCATTTCATTTCTTCGTCTGTATTTAGAATTCAGCCAGACCAAGAATGTTGGGTGACCGTCTTGGTTGTCACTTATATGCAATGTGATCACAAATAGAAAGAAACTTAATTTTCTGTATGTAGATGTGAGAGACAGGTGGATACAAACCATAAGATTCTAGTACCTTCTGCCCATGTCAGATGAGCTAAACCCTTCCCCAAAAGCCAGCCAGAAAACATATGATACCATTTGCAGTGGTAGAATGTTGCACGCTGTTCTTCTGTAATTATAATGGCCTGATCCGTGTGGGGCTGTGAGTCTTGCTTAACCATCATTAATCTACTGAGTCTTGGTATCAGCATCCCATCTTGAGGAGCAGCAGTGCTTGGCTGGCTGAGTAGGGCTTTGCTTCCATTGTAATAAGGATAGCTTTGTTAAAATTCTGCTGCCCGGTGGTACCCAAGGATTCTGGGAAAAGAAGGTTTGTCTCTTTTTCTTTCCTCCTCTCTTTTCTGCTTTTCCCTTTTTGGCATGGCAGGGAAGCATTGTTCCTGTCTCTTCCATCCCCTAGGTTACTATTTGTGCTCTCGCTTGATCTCCTGCTTGTCCCTTTATTTCTCCACATCGTGAAAGTTTCTTTCTGTGTGACCAGGAGTCTGTTTAGCAGACCATATTGTGAGTGAAGGGCCAGCGTTTGTTGCCTGATTTTGGCAATGCTGGGCAGTCAGCTGGGATGTAATTAAGACTCTGAGAACAGGCTGTCTTCTCCACGGGAAGGGCATGTTAGATGGTACTGGGATTTGGGGCTGTCAGTTTGGCCAAGGCTGGAGACACAGAGCTAGGGACAGAGATATTTCCTTTCATTTATAATCCCTTTATGTACAGTGTATGCACTTGGCGAAGTTTACATCTCACCTAGTGGCGGGAGCTTACAAGCCAACGCAGTGCAATTAGCATATGTTACATGTATATTTTAGTAACATTTTAAAGCAAGTGCATATTTCCAAAGTGAATTATGCATGGATGACAGCAATAGGGTTGTGTTGCACTGGGTGTCAAATCCCACAACTTTTTGTCGAGACTGTGGATTTAACACTAAAAAGGCAGAAAGACTAAACGAAGTAAAACAGTTTTAATTTTTAACAGTTTGGTTCGACCCAAGGAGCCAGGCTGTGACAGATATAACTGACATTTGAATAATTGGATTAATTTACAGAAGGGCAAATCCGGTTTTGACGGTTGTGCTTGTATGTCTTTTTTTTTTTTTTTTTTGTTTTTTGCAGGAGTGGAGTTGTGTGGCTTAGACATGTACTTTGTGTGATGCTAAGCAAAGCTCAAGGAAACTCCACCAAATGATTAAAATTGTCATTTAATTAGCTTGTTTTCATGTATGTGTGTCTNTTTTTTTTTTTTTTTTTTCCAGTTTTTTGCAGGAGTGGAGTTGTGTGGCTTAGACATGTACTTTGTGTGATGCTAAGCAAAGCTCAAGGAAACTCCACCAAATGATTAAAATTGTCATTTAATTAGCTTGTTTTCATGTATGTGTGTCTCTGTGTGTGTGTGTGTGTGTGCATTCTTCCTATGTTATAGAAAAGAAGCCCACAGTATATACTTCCTTCACCTCTATCTGTGACATGCATATATACATTTTAGATATATAAGCAAATTATGCATGCTCTTGGAAACTTAGGAAATACAGTTTGAGGAAAATATACACCATTTCAGAGGCATTGTAGAAAACGTGCAGACAAGGAAACTCACCATGACATTGGCAAGCCCTTTTCCTCCCCGTATCCTTGTCTTAGAAGCCATCACAGGGCAGCAGAAGAAAAGCCTAATTTGGTATCTGGGGTATCAGTAGCCGAATTCCACATGGTTAAGTCCTCAACCCAAAATTCCTGCAGATTTATGTGGCTTTTTAAGCTTCTTGTGTGGAGATCATCTCAGCAACTTGAAACCAAGTACAGCACCCTAGCACCCCTCCCCCTCTAAAGTGCTGTTAATAAAATATGCCGTCTAGAATCAACACGCCAAGGCTAGAACGTGCGGCAAGCAGTCTTGGATTGTGGCGCAGAGTTGGTTCTAAGAGCCTTTTCCCCAGCAGGACATTAACAGACATTAACACCCGGGCAAGAAGTGTTGATGTGTGGTTTACAATGTTAGCACCCAGTTAGGCAGGTCTAACACATGCTGTAGGAATCTTGTAGCAACACATGTGTGTGTGGAGTCAAATTAATGAGAGCCGTAAAAGGAGGGACATTCCACTCGGGCTGGGGACCTCATCTTAGCCTCCTTTTACCAAGCAAACCCAGTGCTCAGCTGCGTGGCAATGGCCCAGTTGGATGTTTTCAATATTAACAAAACATACACACCACTGTCTATAAAACAGGTAAGCAACAAGGACCTGCTGTATAGCACAGGGCACTATACTCAATATCTTGTAATAATCTCTAATGGAAAAGAGTCTGTAAAAAAAAACAGATATATGTGTATAACCGAATCACTTTGCTGTACTCTTGAAACTGACACAACATTGTAAATTAACTATACTTGGATTTAGAAAAAGACGAAGGAAAAATGAGGAGGCTTGAAAGTTGTGTTTTGCTCTCTCATCATTTGATGGTGGAGCCCTGCATGCTGTTCAGCACTTTCGATTAATACCCTTTTTCATCAGGTGCCCTTCAGGCTGAGAGGAAAGGAAACTCACGAGACTCACAGTCTGACTACGAGGCAGACATTATTATTTTCCCCTTTCGGCTTCCCCCGGCTCTTCTTCAAGTGTTTCTGGGTGGTTCGGAGACACTTTCTGGTTTACTTTGTAAATGGGGCGATGAAGCTTTCTTGTCTCCTGCCTGGCTCTCCTTAGGGGATTCTCAAAGCCTTTTAAAATTGTGTGTTTTTCTGGGGCAGCCTTGAAAGTCCCAAGAGTGAAGTTGCCATCTGTCCTTTATATTAAAAGAATCTTCTGTATTGTATACCTGATGGGCTTGTCCCAGAGATAGATGTTGTTAATTAAAGGACAGCATTTGTCCTTTATCTGAAATAAATCTTCTCTCTTGCCTGAAGAACAGTTTTCCCAGCTTTAGGAAACAGTTAAGGACATTCTGCTTGGAGTCCTTGTGTTTGCTAAAGGTCCTCATTCCAGAATTACTCCCTTGGCTTTTGTGTGATCAGATATGAAGAATAGTAATTACTTAAGAAAAAAATTTTTTGCTCATTTTCTTTCTAATTCATTTATCTGACAAGGTTGTAGCTTTGGCAGGGGCTTATGTAAATGAATGTAACACAGAGTGTTAATGGTAATTGGTGATTTTGGGGTAGAAATTTGCAGGCAGCAGGCTGCCAGACATTCTAAACATGCGGCATCCTTATACAGTAGATACGATGGTCCCTACACCTTGCAATGACACCTCTCTAGTTTGCTATGACACAGGCTCTGTTCTTATACCCTCTGCCCCTGGGAAAAGAATAATGCCAACATCTGCCCACAGTAAAAAGAGCTGGAGTTCCGTCAGATCACAGCTCAAGTACGTACATACACGGAGAAGGAAAGCATCTTCTTTAATCTGCTGGCTCTCTGTCTCAAGAAACTCAGAAAATAATTTGGATTTTTAATGTGGAAAAGCAGCTCGGGCAATGTGGCTGTGAACTGGTGTCTAAAGTGTGTCAGCCTCTGTTGTCCTGTTAAACTCGGAGAAAGAAGGTGGCCGGGGCCTTGCCAGGGCCGAGCTTCACGGAAAAAGCAGACCGATTGCAGTGGCAGAAATGTTGCTTGAGGAACGTGACCAGGGTTGAGAATCAAGGTGGGTACAAGTGTCCTTTTGCTGATAGGAAAGACCCAGGAATCACCTGTGGCGTGTGCTGTGAAGATAATAGGGGACTGGACCATGAGTTTCTGGTGATAGAATGGTCCAGCCCAAGCCTAAGCTTAATATGCAGGGACTCACCTATAGAGAAGCATTTCCCTTAGGTGCCATTTTCCATCATCTGTTCCTTTTCTTTCACCTCTTAATCATACAGACCAGCAATCAGGCAGGTGGCAGGTTAGAGTAAAGCAGGCTTGGATGAAAAGACTTGTGGCAGCTGTGATGAATAGACCACCACTTAGACTTTTTGCAGAGACCAGTAGCATCTTCATTCTGACCAGTTGTACCCTGTGGGGATGTGAAGAATGCTCAGATTTTTCACTAGGAGCTGTGAGTGTGAAACTGTTTGAACTTTTTAATATTAGCAGATAATTCACTATTTTAAAACCGTATAGGCTCCCGATATGGTGTGCCCAGGTTCAGTCCCTGGTTGGGGAACTAGACCCCACACGCCACAACTAAGGCGTTCTCATGTCGCAACTGAAGACCCCGTGTGCTGCAACTAAGACCCAGTGCGTGCATGCTTCGTCACTCAGTGGTGGCCAGCTCTTTGCAACCGCATGGACTGTAGTCCGTCAGGCTCCTCTGTCCATGAGACTTTCCAGGCAAGAATACTGGAAATGGGTTACCGTTTGCTACTCCAGCAGATCTTCCTGACCCAGGGATAGAACCTGTGTCTCCTCCTTTGCAGGCAGATTCTTTACCTGCTTGAGCCATCAGGGAAGCCCCAAGACCCAGTGTAGCTAAATAAATAAATAAAATGGTAAGTTAAAAATAAATAAAACCATCTAAGTCAGATCAAACCATCTATAGTAAGATGTGCTTTCTGGGCTGCTAGTTGGTACACACTGATAGGCATAATATGGTAACTTTAACAAAATGGGCATCTCCTCAGTAATAAATTGACCACGTGGAAACATCTTTTAAAAATAGAAAGACACTCAGGCACAAACAACTGTTAACGTTTTGGGAATATTTCCCTTTGAGTCTTTCTCTACTGCACATGCTTTTTATACACGTTTTAAAATAGTTGTCATAGCCTTTGTTTTCTCACTTACAATTATAGGCAGTTTTCTTATATGGCTGCAAGATATTCCATCAAGGAAATGTATTGAATATGCAAAATCATTCCCCTATTGTTGGACATTTAAGTTGCTTTTGATCTGACACCATTATAAATAATGTTGCAATTACATATTTACTGATACTGCTTTTCCCTTGTTCTGGATTACTTCCTTAGACTCTGAAAGGAGGGTTGCTTAATCAAGATATGACTTTTATGGTTTTCAGTCCATATTGCCAAATTGCTTTCCAAAGGTGTTGCACCAGTATGCACTGCAATCAGCAAAATAGGAGTATGCAAGTTTTCAGTGTATCCTTGCCAACATTCTTATAGTTTAGAGATTCCCTCTAGCCAACTGATAGGTGAAAATCAAACCTCACTGATGTTTGGATTTGCCTTTATTTGAGGTTTTTCATACATCTGTTGACTAATTGTACTTGCTCTTCTAACATTTGTATTTTCTGAGGATAAATTCTGTTGAGGTTTGGGTTGCTTTTGTGTATGTGGTTTAAAGTTGTCTCTGTTAACAATTGATAAGCAATTTTGGAAGAGCCTCCTTAGCCAGGCCCTCCTCCAGGGGACCCCCTATCTCAGCACGGATGCAGCTGCCACTTTTAACTGTGCATTAACTTGGACCTGAGCCAGGGCCCAAGCAGGGTCCCCTTCCTAAAGAGAGGCTCTTGTGTGTCTGGTGAACCACAAGCTCAGGGCTGTATCTGCCAATATGTTTCTGGCAGAGCCTTCTAGTAAAATCCCGTCCACACTCTTCTATGAAACGCAGTTGCAAAACTGAATGATGATTATCTGATGCCCTTTTTCAGTAACAGCCAATCTCCATGTGTCAGATAGTTTTGTCCATTGCCTCCTGACTTCCATCCTTCACGTCTGTGTTTCATGCGTGTTCTAACTTCAGTATAGATGATGTAAAATCTGAGTTTCTTACAATATGAACGAATGGAATGGGCCTCGAGCCAGTAGTATGGAAGAAGGTTCTGTTATTGGCTCTGTCCTTTGTTTAATAATAGCTAAGAACAAGAATATATTGAATGCTGAGATACTTTCTTAGCATTTTTCATATGCTATTGAAATTTCATAACAATCCTGAGTTCAGTTCAGTTGCTCAGTCGTGTCCGACTCTTCACGACCCCATGAATCACAGCATGCCAGGCCTCCCTATTCATCACCATCTCCCGGAGATCACTCAGACTCACGTCCATCGAGTCCGTGATGCCATCCAGTCATCTCATCCTCTGTCGTCCCCTTCTCCTCCTGCATCCAATCCATCCCAGCATCAGAGTCTTTTCCAATGAGTCAGCTCTTCACATGAGGTGGCCAAAGTACTGGAGTTTCAGCTTTAGCATCATTCCTTCCAAAGAAATCCCAGGGTTGATCTCCTTCAGAATGGACTGGTTGGATCTCCTTGCAGTCCAAGGGACCTCAAGAGTCTTCTCCAACACCACAGTTCAAAAGCATCAATTCTTCAGTGCTCAGCCTTCTTCACAATCCAACTCTCACATCCATACATGACCACAGGAAAAACCATAGCCTTGACTAGACGGACCTTAGTCGGCAAAGTAATGTCTCTGCTTTTGAATATACTATCTAGGTTGGTCATAACTTCTCTTCCAAGGAGTAAACATCTTCTAATTTCATGGCTGCAATCACCATCTGCAGTGATTTTGGAGCCCCCCAAAATAAAGTCTGACACTGTTTCCACTGTTTCCCCATCTATTTCCCATGAAGTGATGGGACTGGATGCCATGATCTTCGTTTTCTGAATGTTGAGCTTTAAGCCAACTTTTTCGCTCTCCTCCTTCACTTTCATCAAGAGGCTTTTTAGCTCCTCCTCACTTTCTGCCATAAGGGTGGTGTCATCAGCATATCTGAGGTTATTGATATTTCTCCCGGCAATCTTGATTCCAGCTTGTGTTTCTTCCAGTCCAGCGTTTCTCATGATGTACTCTGCATATAAGTTAAATAAGCAGGGAGACAATATACAGCCTTGACGTACTCCTTTTCCTATTTGGAACCAGTCTGTTGTTCCATGTGCAGTTCTAACTGTTGCTTCCTGACCTGCATACAGATTTCTCAAGAGGCAGGTTAGGTGGTCTGGTATTCCCATCTCTTTCAGAATTTTCCACAGTTTATTGTGATCCACACAGTCAAAGGCTTTGGCATAGTCAATAAAGCAGAAATAGATGTTTTTCTGGAACTCTCTTGCTTTTTCCATGATCCAGCGGATGTTGGCAATTTGATCTCTGGTTCCTCTGCCTGTTCTAAAACCAGCTTGAACATCAGGGAGTTCACGGTTCACATATTGCTGAAGCCTGGCTTGGAGAATTTTGAGCATTACTTTACTAGCGTGTGAGATGAGTGCAATTGTGCGGTAGTTTGAGCATTCTTTGGCATTGCCTTTCTTTGGAATTGGAATGAAAACTGACCTTTTCCAGTCCTGTGGCCACTGCTGAGTTTTCCAAATTTGCTGGCATATTGAGTGCAGCACTTTCACAGCATCATCTTCCAGGATTTGAAACAGCTCAACGGGAATTCCATCACCTCCACTAGCTTTGTTCTTAGTGATGCTTTCTAAGGCCCACTTGACTTCACATTCCAAGATGTCTGGCTCTAGATTAGTGATCACATCCTCATGATTATCTGGGTCGTGAAGATCTTTTCTGTACAGTTCTTCTGTGTATTCTTGCCACCTCTTCTTAATATCTTCTGCTTCTGTTAGGTCCATACCATTTCTATCCTTTATCGAGCCCATCTTTGCATGAAATGTTCCCTTGGTATCTCCAATTCTCTTGAAGAGATCTCTAGTCTTTCCCATTCTGTTGTTTTCCTCTATCTCTTTGCATTGATTGCTGAAGAAGGCTTTCTTATCTCTTCTTGCTATTCTTTGGAACTCTGCATTCAGATGCTTATATCTTTTCTTTTCTCCTTTGCTTTTCGCCTCTCTTCTTTTCAGTGCTATTTGTAAGGCTTCTCCAGACAGCCATTTTGCTTTTTTGCATTTCTTTTCCATGGGGATGGTCTTGATCCCTGTCTCCTGTACAATGTCACGAACCTCATTCCATAGTTCATCAGGAACTCTGTCTATCAGATCTAGGCCCTTAAATCTATTTCTCACTTCCACTGTATAATCATAAGGGATTTGATTTAGGTCATACCTGAATGGTCTAGCGGTTTTCCCTACTTTCTTCAATTTAAGTCTGAATTTGGAAATAAGGAGTTCATGATCTGAGCCACAGTCAGCTCCTGGTCTTGTTTTTGTTGACTGTATAGAGCTTCTCCATCTTTGGCTGCAAAGAATATAATCAGTCTGATTTCGATGTTGACCATCTGGTGATGTTCACATGTAGAGGCTTTTCTTGTGTTGTTGGAAGAGGGTGTTTGCTATGATCAGTGCATTTTCTTGGCAAAACTCTATTAGTCTTTGCCCTGCTTCATTCCACATTCCAAGGCCAAATTTGCCTGTTACTCCAGGTGTTTCTTGACTTCCTACTTTTGCATTCCAGTCCCCTATAATGAAAAGGACATCTTTTTTGGGTGTTAGTTCACAGAGAGTACAGGAAAATTCTCAGAATGGGGTAGTTGAGGTACCAGTGTCTCGTGGCTGCTTTAAAACCATATGGAACTGCTTACTTTGGCCCCAAGGATGCTGTCACCTCTTAAATGTAAAAGTAGGAATATACCTTATTTCTGGCTTTCCTCATACAGTACCTTACCCTCAGGTGGAAACTGAATCAACCAAAGGGATTAATGGAGAAAGAAAAAGGCACTGAGTCAACTCCACACAGAAATGCATTCAGGTTTAATTTCATACATATCATTTAAAAAAAATAGGGGTTCAGCATCCCATATGGCATTTAGCCTCCTAAACAAAAATGAGAAGCCTCAGACGAGAAGCAGGTGGCCTGGCACGGAGAGCAGAGGTTATTTTTGCCTCTGGGCTCCTGCCATTTCAGAGTTTAGCAGTGGCGAGGCTGTACAGCAGGACGCTGACCCCATATGCTCCCTCGAAGGTGGGGACGGAGCAGGCCCATCACAACTTCTGAGACAGTAAACTTGCTCATATCTAGGTCACAGTGACCCTCCCAGGAAAGTCTCCGTCTTAACTTATTCCTCTTTGCAGCTTAATTGCTACTTCTAAACCTGATTCATCCCCAGTGAAGTCACAGCCTTCATCATTCACCCATAACCTGTGATCCCGTGATTCCGTGCAGTGAGGTCACCTCTTGGGCAACAGGTTGAGAGGGCTTCATCTTGAGGGTAGTGTTAGGACCCAGAGGTTGGGGAGCTTCGCTTCTCCTTCTGGCTCTCCCTCTCCTTAGGGTTTATTTTCCCTGCCTGAAATCTGAAGAAATTTGAAGTAGGTCAGGAATTTCAGCGTCAAATGCTGGTAACATTTATTACCTGGCCAGTAACAAATGTGAATGAGAAGGGATGAGCAAGAGGAAGGAAGTAGCTGGAAATGAGGAAACTTGGGGATGAGGTAGAATGGATACTTTGATTGGGTGATGGTTATATGGGCATATACATTTTTCAAAACTCACTGAACTTGTTACTTGAGATCTATGGTTTTATTGTAGGTAAAGAAAGTGAAATGGTAGTAAACTGGGGGACACATACTTTATTTAAAGACAGCGATGAAAATGCTATTATCATTATAGCCTATTTTTCTACTGTTTAATTAAATTGAGAGTAGCATTGAGTCTATGTAATTTATCTATTTATGAATAAAAATAGCTGATATATATTTTAAAGTAAATAAATGAAGGTGATGGTGATGAGCTTCATCTAGCTGCTTCTCTGCAGAAGGTGGCCCCAGTGTGGCTGCATTTTCAAGAAAAGTCAGAAATTTGGGTATTTTTATAAAATCTCAGATTATGTAGGTTTGTGGCCCTTGTTTAGTCAAATAGAACATCAGTTCATGCTCTTTGAATTAGAGGTGTCTTAAGTCTACCGGGCTTCCCTGGTGGCTCAGAGGTTAAAGCGTCTGCCTGGAATGCGGGAGACACGGGTTCCATCCCTGGGTCGGGAAGATCCCCTGGAGAAGGAAATGGCAACCCACTCCAGTACTCTTGCCTGGAGAATCCCACGGAGGGAGGAGGCTGGTAGGCTACAGTCCATGGGGTCGCAAAGAGTCGGACACGACTGAGCGACAAACTACTACTACTACTACTAAGTCTACCCAACAGAGAAGGCAATGGCACCCCACTCCAGTACTCTTGTCTGGAGAATCCCATGTATGGAAGAGCCTGATAGGCTGCAGTCCATGGGGTCACTAAGAGTCAGATATGACTGAGCGACTTACCGTTCACTTTCCACTTTCATGCATTGGAGAAGGAAATGGCAACCCACTCCAGTGTTCTTGCCTGGAGAATCCCAGGACAGGGGAGCCTGGTGGGCTGCCATCTATGGGGTCGCACAGAGTCGGACATGACTGAAGTGACTTAGCAGCAAGTCTACCTGAAGGATCATTTGAGCTCTAATATTGAATGATTCTGGTTTGCTCTCAGACCTTGAACCAAAATATTGTGCTTGAACCTTAAATTAACAAAGGAAAATCAAACTTCAGTTTTCTTCCCCTATGAAATGTTGATAATCCATGGCTAATTTTACAGGGATCTGGTGAAGAGCATATAAAGTAGTACCTTGTCCAAAACCACTGTGAAACATGAATTAGTAGCGTATAAAGCCAAGTCACGATTATCATTATTGTTATTCAAAAGAATTATTTAGATTTTTAGAACTGTTACTGTTCAGAATGGAAGCACTGGGCTTTTTTGGGATGGCTAATAAAAACATCAAGAATTCACCAGGAATCCATTGCTTGCCCACAAATGAACATGCAGACTTTTCGTTATCCTTGGAGGAGAATGTTTCTGTGGTGTGTGAGGAAAAGAGAAGGTGTTTCATTGGTATAGCTGCTCATATAAATTGCAAAAATTCTGGGAGCTGAAGTCCAAGGTATGGCAGTAGCATATAAAGAAATGCAGTGGGTGCTGTATTAAAGATTCCTTGTCGCAGGCACTCATTGCCCAGAAATTGGAATGCTCTATCTTGTCACTGACATTTTGTGAACAAGCAGCCTGTATTGGATGGTGATAAATGGATTATCTTAAATGTCATTCTGCACTGTTTTAAAGTTGCAAGGAGAGTTTTGATATTGAGTTGTTGGTTAGTATATTCTATACCAATCCTTTATGATGAAATAATCTCCTCAAGTTACATCTAGAAATGTCAAAGTTGCTTATTTCTTCAATCACCCGAAGCAATGTTTCCATTACGAAATATGCAGAGCAGATTGTGTAATAATGTCAAACTATTTATAGAAGCGTTTCCTAGGAATCTCTTTTCTCCTTGAGTTGTTTGTGTATCTAATACTAGAGATTTGTTTTTATATTTATGTATAGTTTTCTGTTTCTAAATTAACTTCAGCTGAGGTTGTTTCACTGGTCTTTATAGAGAGTGGATTTAAAAATTGATATTAGCATTCAAAATAAAACTAAGGCCAGTCTAACCTTTGTAAAATATAAAGGTCCATTTCGTATGGTTTCCAGTATGGTAATAGTCATGTGTGTGTGTTACAACTACGTCCTATATATGATATGAATGTTATCATCATAACAAATTGAAAACATGCTGTTTATTTAGGATAAAGTAGTATGTAATACTTTGACAAAAAAATTTTTATTATTTATTTTATGCTAATTTAGGCATTATTTCAATTTGTAGTATTTCTTTGAAATTCCAGGTTTAATCAAATTATAACTATTATACAGAATATAGTCATTTATAGAAAGATTTGGTCCAGTGAATTTATGTGGAAATATATACAAAGTAGATTTTGAAAGCATGTCTCAAGTTTTACTTGGCAAAGGTATTCTAAATATTGACTTTCTTCCCTGAAGATAAGATCTTTCTACACTCAGATATTGAAATTATTTAATACGTCTGTACATATATTCCCTCTGTACTCTACTAATCTTACCCGGAGCCTTCCTTCTCTATAGTCCTTAAAAAAAATATATAATGCATATTTAAAAGAATAAAAAAATATAAANCTCTGTAAGTCTTCATGGATAAAATGTCATAAATTGCAGATCTACTTGAAGAACGTATAGCATTCAGAGTACACATCTCATAAAGGTAGCAACAGTGGCATACCCCATTGTCATTTGCACTCTAAAGGCAGCATTTAACTGTAAATGTTCAATGCCCCTACAGACATACCCATCAGCTTCAGCTTTTCCTCTCGGGTCAAAAATGTCAATTGAATGATGAAGTGAATTATGTTAGGTAGCCCTTTACACATTAAAGCTTTATAGAATGTTTCACAGGTGATGACTGCCTCTTCAGGCTTCCTTCATTCCTATGACACTTCCTATTAAATGAAACAACAATTTGCAACCAGTAGGAAGTTGATATTTTTACAAGGTGCTTATTCCATTAGAATGTAGGGAAATATAGATCTACACAAATGCAGAACTTTTGACATTAAAGCTTTTTCATTGCCTGTTGTCTTGGAGTTAGGTCCAGTGGTACACCATAACCCAAACTAGAATAATGCAAGGAAACACATATCATACCATTTGAATCTGAAGCACAGCTTTGAATTTACATAAGTGTCCTACTGTAGGTATATCAACTAGTAGGTGTTAGGCAGAAAAGTTTTCATGGGGTGAAGATTAGAGAGAATTTATTTTATTTTCTTTAGATTTATTTTTTAATTGGAAGATAATTGCTTTACAATGTTGTGTTGGTTTCTGCCATATAGTATGTGAATCAGCTATAAATAAGTATACATATATCCCCTCTCTCTTGGGTCTCCTTCCCATCCCCTCTAGAGAGAATTTAATTGATTGGGTTCTTCTTGCACATTTTTGTTTTAAACACTGTCTTTGGGTGTTTTTTATTTATTAACTCATTCAACCATCATAACAATCCAGTGATATTGATATGACTGTTCCTCCATTTAATGGATTAGAGAACTGAGGCACAGAAAGGCTGAGGAACTTAAGACAATAAAGTCAAAGAACTTAAGTAAAATTATTAGAAATAAATTTATTTCACCATTAAATAAATTCTCTACTCATATGTCATTCACCTACCAATTTGAGAGTCATTTGGGGGACTGTAAGAGAGGGCATCCCTCCTAGCTCAGTTGGTGAAGAGTCCACATGAACTATATAGTCCATGGGGTCGCAAAGAGTTGGATATGACTGATCGACTTTCACTAGAGGCATCTAATTTAAATCTATTCATACAATTTGCAGTTAAAAGAATAGAGGCTGAAGCAGTATAGCAAAAGCAGCAGGACTTAAGAGGACTGCCCCTCTGCTCTAAGGTGGAGGTGCTGGAACTTTTACAGAGACAACAGGTCTTTTCCTCCTCAAACTCTTTGTTTAAGAATGAAATCCAGTTCATGTTTGGGAGTTCGTGTAAAAAAATAAATAAACACACACACACACAAAAAAAAAAGAATGAAATCCAGTAAGGGAGAGTGTCTATTACAGACATGTAATGAATTCTAAAGTATGTTGTGAAGAGGNGACTTAAGAGGACTGCCCCTCTGCTCTAAGGTGGAGGTGCTGGAACTTTTACAGAGACAACAGGTCTTTCCCTCCTCAAACTCTTTGTTTAAGAATGAAATCCAGTGAGGGAGAGTGTCTATTACAGACATGTAATGAATTCTAAAGTATGTTGTGAAGAGGTCATAAAATTTGGAGACCAATTCTAGCCATGTGGCTTTAAGCAAATTACCCTGCTTCATTACATGCTTCATTTAATAAGTGAAAACTTACATCTCCTGCATTGGCAGGTAGATTCATTACTGCTAGTGCTACTTGGGAAGCCTAATAATAATACTACTAATATTAATCATGTGGACATCCCTGGTGTCTCAGAGGTAGAGAACCCACCTGCAATGCAGGTTCAATCCCCAGGTGGGGGAGATCCCCTGGAGAAGGAAATGCAACCCACTCCTACCTAGAGAATCCCATGGACAGAGGGGACTGGTGGTCTACATTCTATGGGGTCGCAAAGAGTCAGACATGATTTAGTGATCAAGCAACAACAAAATCAATAATGTAATTCCTTCAAAGTTATTATAAGGATACATTGAAGAGAATATATAAAAATGATGTAATTAGTAAGGCCCATATAGGTATTGGGGTCTTCCCTAGTAGCTCAGTGATAAAGAATCTGCCTTCACTGCAGAAGCCATAGGATATACGGGTTCAGTCCCTGGGTTGGGAAGATCCCCTGGAAGAGGGCATGGCAACCCACTCCAGTATTCTTGCCTGGAGCCTCTCCATGGACAGGGGAGCCTGGCAGGCTACAGTCCATGGGGTTGCAAAGAGTCGGACACGACTGAAGCAACTTAGCACGCATACATACAGGAACTGGAGCTTCCCTGGTGGCTCAGCTGGTAAAGAATTCACCTGAAATGCAGGAAACCCTGGGTGATTCCTGGGTTGGGAAGATCCCCTGGAGAAGGAATAGGCTGCCCACTGTAGTATTCTGAGGCTTCCCTGGTGGCTCAGATGGTAAAGAACCTACCTGCAATGCGGGAGACCTGGTTTCGATCCCTGGGTTGGTAAGATCTCCAGGAGAAGGGAACAGCTACCCTCTCCACTATTCTTGTCTGGAGAATTCCATGGAGAGAGGAGCCTGGCATGCTACAGTCCACGGGGTTGCAGAGTCAGACACAGCTAAGCAACTTTCACTCATACTCATACTGGTTTATTATAAAGGATACAACTCAGGAACACCTGAATGGAAGAGATGCATAAGGCAAAGGGAAGGAGAAGGGTGTATGTGTGCAGCTTCCAGGCCCTTTCTGTGTGTGCCACCCTCTGAGTGAAACTGTTACCCGAGCAGGGGGCCTTTCCAGGACCCAAGAGCAGGCTCTTGTTTAATATTCTAAAATGAATTGTCCAGGAAGACACATGTACTGACAAAGCACAAGACTTTATTGGAAAGGGGTACCTGGGTGGCGCTAGTGGTAAAGAACCCTCCTGTCAATGCAGGAGATGTAAGAGGTGTGGGTTCAATCCCTGGGTCAGAGAGATCCGTTGGAGAAGGAAATGGCAACCTACTCCATTATTCTGGCCTGGAAAATCCCATCGACAGAGGAGACAGACAGGCTACAGTCTGTGGGGTCACAAAGAGTAGAACACGATTAAAGTGAACTAGCACCATATAGGTACTGGTTAATCTCATAATTATCCGGGGAAGGCAATGGCACCCCACCCCAGTACTCTTGCCTGGAAAATCCAATGGACGGAGTAGCCTGGTGGGCTGCAGTCCATGGGGTCGCTAACAGTCAGACAGACTGAGCGACTTCACTTTCACTTTTCTCTTCCATGCATTGGAGAAGGAAATGGCAACCCACTCCAGTATTCTTGCCTGGAGAATCCCAGGGATGGGG
>SJYX01005489.1:233084-248698 GCA_006410675.1 Oreotragus oreotragus
TGCATTGGAGAAGGAAATGGCAACCCACTCCAGTATTCTTGCCTGGAGAATCCCAGGGATGGGGGAGCCTGGTGGGCTGCCGTCTATGGGGTCACACAGAGTCGGACACGACTGAAGTGACTTAGCAGCAGCAGCAGCAGCAGCACAATTATCACAAAAATATTTGTGGTTAATAAATATTTAATCATGGTTAGTAAATATATAATTATTGTGTAGGGGTTATTCATATCAGGACTTACAGTGATAGAATTCTCAAAGGCTTGAGGAGGTGTACAAATTTAAAACTACAGATTATTCAAATGACTAGAGACCATCTACAGAAATAGCCAAGTAGATCCTTCAGTTGCAAGAGAAAATCTGTCAGTTATAGCTGAGCTCAGAACTTGACTTTAGGGTTAGTAATGAAAGCAAGAGAAGTGTGTAACTGTTGAAATTCAAAAATTAAAACACATTTGCTTCTCTTATTTGGACTTTTTAAGTGGAAGTATCACTGAGTTACACATTTGCTCAGTAATAACCACTTTTCTACAAATCTTATGACCAGGTAGAAAAATTCTATTTAAACTAGAAGCACATAATGAGTAAAAGAGACATTTTGTGATCAGCTTTTCAAATGGCTACAACCAAGCTTGTAAAGTATAAAAGTTAAAAACAGTAAATATATGTTACCTAAATTACCTTAAAATGTGAAGGACCAGAAAAATGAAATATTTTTTCTGTACAACTGGACATGCTCTAGACAAATAAAGACAAGAGACAAATGTCTAAATGGATTATAGGTAGCTATGAGTGCTTTTGAAGATTTAGAAAAATTTTATTCAAATAAAGGATGCTTTACTTTACATAGCTGGTTCTTATTCAACACCTGATTACACTTCCCTCCCTGCTCTCAGCAGGCCTGGAAGGTTTCTCTCCATTCAGTTATTAATCATTTCTGAAATGATATTTTTAAAACTTAGGAGTGTAAGGAGAACTCAGTAGGGCCCATGGCTACATTCAAGCATTTTACTTTATAGTCATTAAGAACTAACCTAAGATAAAGGAGGAATTGGGTTTCATATGGCTAAAGAAAACAAATATTCTCCGAATTAGCAAAATTAAACTCATTGTGTGGAGTAGTGGAATCTTTGTATTCTTGAATTGTTTTTCACATTTTTCTTGGTGGTAGTGGTATTAATGGTAATAGTGGCAGCAGATTAATCATAGTGGCAGATGTGCTAGTAATTATAGTAGCAGCTTCTTGTTAGTGGATCTACCCTGGTGGCTTAGTGGGTAAAGTGTCTGCCTGCAGTGCAGGAGACCTGGGTTTGATCCCTGGGTCAGGAAGATCCCCTGGAGAAGGAAATGACAACCCACTCCAATACTCTTGCCTAGAAAATGCCAGGGACGGTGGAGCCTCCTGCTAGGCTAAAGTCCTTGGAATTGCAAAGAGTTGCACATGACTGAGCAANTGCAGGAGACCTGGGTTTGATCCCTGGGTCAGGAAGATCCCCTGGAGAAGGAAATGACAACCCACTCCAATACTCTTGCCTAGAAAATGCCAGGGACGGTGGAGCCTCCTGCTAGGCTAAAGTCCTTGGAATTGCAAAGAGTTGCACATGACTGAGCAATTTCACTTCTCTACTTGTTAGTATAAGTTGTAGCAAGTGTAATACTCCTATAGTTTAATGTTATTGTAAATATAGCTTTTACACACTAGCAAATTCTTTCATCTTTTCACTTAGTTATTTGGGAACGGTTTGAGACTTCACCTTTGAAATCTGAGAAATTCTAGTCCTGGAAAACTTTTTCCTGATGAGAGGAAGCAAGAGATAGTGATTCTTGTGATCTGAAAACTGGGTTATATAGAATGGAGAATAACGTTTTGGGAAATCTATAAAATAAATGTAATCTTATTTAATTTAAAAACTAATAGTGAGAATTATGTATCTGAAATCTTTTATGACTGCATTTTTAAATTCTGTTTTTAGGAATTGCTGCTGCAATTTCTTACTGCAGTTATTTCAGTGAATAAATATTGTATCGATTTTAAATTACTGCCTTGAATTACTGCTCTCCTTATTCTTTAAATCAATCAGTTTCTCTTATTAGTACATGGAAAATTTAAAGTAGAGGAATAACTATCCAGAGATATTGACCCTGAAAGAACACTTTCAGAGTGGAAATCAATCTTTTCCTTAAAAGATTACATTTATAGAATTGTTGTATTCCTTTTAATGGTGAAATTGTAAAAGGCACACTGGTGAGGAGAAGAGAAAAAAATCACAGACCCTGAAAAACAGTCACTCTTCATCTTTACAATTTTAAGGATGTTGGACTTTGAACACTGAGAGCGTGACTCTGAGAATCTACAGGGAAAGCAAATAAGAGCAATGACTGTTTCACCCTACTGTCATCTTTTACCACACTTGAGCTATGTGACATTGCAAATTACAAAGTTCTGCTCAAGACACTGAGAAATTATTTCGAAAGTTTTTTTTTTTTTTTTTGGTGAATGAGAAACAAAGAGTAATTGATGACTATAACATGCTAAAGATTTTACCAGTTTAAGTATCTTTTTAAAAGCTGAATGGCTATGATTAAATTATGCCTTTGGTGAAAAATAAAAAGGAAGTCAAAGGAAAGAAGACACTGCTGGAAAGACAGAAATTGATTTCAAACTAAATAACTACAGATTTAGGGCTTCCCTGGTGGTTCAGTGATAAAGAATCTGCCTGCCAATGCAGGAGACTGGGTCAGGAATATCCTCTGGAGAAGGAAATGGCAACCCACTGTGGTATTCTTGCCTGGAAAATTCCATGGGCAGAGGAGCCCAGGGGGCTACAGGCCATGGAGTCTCACAAGAGTTGGACAAGACCTAGCAACTAAACAACAATAACAAACTACAGATTTAATTCTCTGATAACTTACTAGAAATTGCAATAGAGAATTTGAAACAATGAGGGCCATGATATGCTAATGAAAGCTTTATTCAGACCATGAAGTGAGATAAAAGTTTTACACTTTTAGAGGTTTAAATTCAACATAATTTTGTGGGTTTTTAAAAAAATTCTGCTTTTTCTAAAATTAATTCTTATGAAAATATTAATAGAAAAATGATCTGTAGTAACCCCAGATATGTAGTTAACTTATGATTACCTAAACATTACAATTGCGTTGTCACAAATAACTTGCTTTGAATTTTATTTTGTAATTATGTATGTATATGTATGTTTTTATATGTTCTTAACTGTGCACTTCCTAGTTTAATATTAGAAATTAGTATTCCCTGAGCTGACTCTCCTTTTAGGCGGCTAAAGACCTTGGAGACCAGAAGCCAGTATAGGATTAACAATTTGTTATGGATAATCCACAAAGTAAATAAACCCAGTGTGAATAATTGAAAGTGGGTAGAGTTGTAACATGGGAGCTATTGAAATTTAATTCAATATGAAGTTCTCCATAGTAAATTCCCTCTCGTTATCCAAAGGCTGGAATAGGCTGACATCTATAACTCTCTAAATAAAGAGGTTATTTGTGCATTATCAATGGTTTACCATCTTATCTGCAAACATATAGACTAACTCCTTGATACGGTGCTACTTGAGGAATCTGAGAAATGTGAAGTTTATCCATGAGTGCTTAGCCTCCTTTCAACTTTGAACAGATGGTTCAAAATACTTTCTGGATTTCAGTATTAAATATATGTATGTGTGAATTCTAAAGTGTCCTAAACTGAGATTAAGAATGTGTTACTGAACATCACAAGAATGCTTTCATTTGTAAACTGAATTTACCTGTTTGACTAGTATAAAAATAACAAGGGATTACTAAAGACAGATTTAACATTTGGATTACTTACAGTACTATACTAGCCTTTTCACCCTAATAATCTCTCTGGATAGTAGTCACTTTCCTACAGTTAAAATTGTACATATAATAGGTTTCTGATTACTATTCTGATACCATATTGTATACTGTTCTGCTACCATATTAATCCAGACTCAACTATTGCTGATCAGATATTAAGATATTAATTATGTTTCTTTTTTTAGCTACTGTGATTTTTTTTTCAAAATATAACTGAAGTTGAATCAGGGTATTTTAATTAAAATATTCTGGTTTTTTCTTAACAAGTTCCTATTTTTCTAATTACAGGTTTCATATACACTGGTGAAGTTGTGCACCGAATGCTAACAGCCACACAGTACATAGCACCTTTAATGGCAAATTTTGATCCCAGTGTATCCAGAAATTCAACTGTCAGATATTTTGATAATGGTATGTGTTGGTTAGCCTATATTTTACTGAATGTATACTTATAAACACTGATCATCAGATTCATGTTAATATTTTTGTAATCTTGGGTTTAGACTGGATTTGTTAACTGTTTCATGCAAATAGCCTGAGGTAACAAATGTTATACTGCACCAATTAATACTATAATAAGTGGATAAAGTATATGGTTAAATGTCACTCATGTGTTCATTCATTCATTTGCTCATTTAACAAACATTTATTAACATGTATTAGGGAATATAATAAATGAGTTGCAGCAAACATTGTTTTGAACAAAGCAAACACATTTATTTGATGCTATTTGAAGTAAGTCCTTCCTACTGAAAAGAAGTAAATAAGGAAAATTTTTTAGTTCTGATTTTTAGGTAGAGACAAGTGACATAATATATTGATATTAAATTTCTTAAACTTATCAACTATTTGTATGTTTTGAAAATATAGGAGAGTGTAGTAGTGAAGTCACTCAGTCGTGTCCGACTCTTGGCAACGCCATGGACTGTAGTCTATCAGGCTGCTCCGTCCTTGGGATTTTCCAGCCAAGAATACTGGAGTGGGTTGCCATTTCCTTCTCCAGAAAATATAGGATAGTGAGTAATTGAAATTCACTTGGCCTTCCCAGATGGCTGAGTGGTAAAGAATCCACCTGCCAAGTTGATGTGAGTTTGATCCCTGGATAGGGAAGATCCTCTAGAGAAGGAAATGGCAACCTGGTCCAGTACAGAAATCCCATGGACAGAGGAGCCTAGTGGCTACAGTCCATGGGGTTGCAAAAGAGTCAGACACAACTCATCAACTAAACAACAAAATTCACTTAAGGAAGAAGTTTTTCTGATTTTGAAATATGAAATAGAGCTGTTAAGTTTTATCGTATATACTGACAACAGTCTATCCCTACTACTTCTTTAGGGGAACACATGAAATAGTCAAGGAAGGCGTAGACTATGTCACTTCAGTTCAGTTCAGTTGTCACTAAATGCCCCCAAACCTAAGTAAGAAATTTATGTTCCTGAAAACATAAATGAATTTTCATGTCTACATCTTAGTGAAAGCTGTAACTATGATAGAAAAAGAAATTATAGGAAAAGAGAGTTTGTTTTGGAAACTTAAAAATAGAAATTTCTGTGCTCTTTAAAATACAAAAATATTATTTATTTGCCCAAATGAGAATCATCTTTTAAAAAGTAGAAGCATGTGGCCTGAACAGAGTTATTTCTCCTCTTATCTTGCCTTAATAACCAAGGTCTCCCTATTAACCGTAGGGTAGTATAGACTTACTGGTGACCTCAGCTTTGGGAAAATGACATCACTTTGCTGAAAGAGATCTGACCCGTGTGATAAAGCCATTTTACAAGTCAAAATAGCAAAAGAGGAAGACAACTAAACACATTCAGATGTGCAGTTTGAGAAATAGATTTCAAACAGTTTGAATAACACCAAAGTGTGCTCCAATAAATGAAGTTAACTCCAAATGTTAACCATAATAATTATTTCCTTCTGTTATGTTAAGAACTGTTATATTCTGTCCTCCCACTTAAAGGAAATTGAGGTACAAAGGATCAAAGATATACAAGCAAATTTTGAGTATACTTTAGACAGAGCTACAGTGAACAACTTATCTGAAGCTTATCTCCTGAATCACCTAAGGCATCTAACCTGTGTAGTTAAGAAAGTTGAGTATTTTCCAAGCTTTGTCACTTACTAGATGATGTTGGGGACATTTAGTCATGGACACAAGCTTCTGATGATCAAGTTTTTATATCATTAATATCAAAATCATAAAACATATTGTCTCCTTCCCCATACACTCTCTCACATATCTTGTGCCTAAGTAGCTCCATAGTTAAATTTTACCTTGATTAAAATGATTTTGAAAAATTGATATGTGCCACTTCAACTGGATTCTAAAGGGCAGTGGCTATTTATAAGAAATGATTTTCTCTTGCATACCTGGCACAAGAACTCAATACACAGTAGGTCCTTAATAATTATACAATGAATGAATAAATGAAAAAAATTAAGTATGTAAAATGATTTTTAATTCTGAGACTTGTGAAAGTATAAATACTCAAGAACTATTGCATTTTTACTTTATTGAAGTATCTTCTGTGTAGTAATCAATGGGAATACTGAGTTCTTATAATATAATAATAAAAGCTAGTAATTTCTGTGTTTTATTAAATGATAGAAGCACTTTTCAATACTGTAAGAATCTTTACAAAGTCCTTTCATACCAGAGCAACTTACTGAAATATTTCCAATTCTAATTGGTTAGGATCATTGAAGGAGTGCTCAACATTTTAGGAAAGCAAAACTTCTCTAAAGGAGACAGCAGCAATTTAGAACATTTGTTCTAAGATAAGATTTCTGCAAGTATTAAAGCACTGCTGCTGCTGATAAGTCACTTCAGTCGTGTCTGATTCTGTGTGACCCCATAGACAGTAGCCCATCAGGCTCCCCCGTCCCTGGGATTCTCCAGGCAAGAACTCTGGAGTGGGTTGCCATTTCCTTCTCCAATGCATGAAAGTGAAAAGGGAAAGTGAAGCCACTCAGTGGTGTCCAACTCTTAGCGACCCCATGGACTGCAGCCTACCAGGCTCCTCCGTCCATGGGATTTTTCCAGGCAAGAGTATTGCAGTGGGGTGCCATTGCCTTCTCCCATAAAAGCACTAGGTTTTAAAAATCAGACGATGCTTCCAGATATGATAGCCAGCCTAGATAACTACTGGAGTGTAAGGAAGTAACAGAATATTAATGCACAAGAACTAGAAAAGTTATAAAACTAAATCTTTTATTAGAAAAACAATTTGATGGCTCATAAATAGCAGACTAGAAGCATAATTCTTACCGAAATCATAAACCTAATCAAACATAGAATCAGGAAATTTGGAGTTAACAGTGACCTTAAATGCCCCTAGATCAACCTACTTGCCTTGTTTAATTTTGGAGGTTAAAAAATCGGCATCCACTACTGATCAGAAAGTATGATCACCCTAACAGTACTAAGTTCCAGCTGCTCAGTTCCATTAAGCACATAGGATGGTGCAGCAGCTCATATAGTCTGTAACATGAACTTAAATAACAACTTCAGCTCCACCAGGAGGAACTGTGCCATTAGATTTTGTGTCCAACATCAGAGAAACAACATATGATTGTCAGTCATAAGCCAAGAGATGCACCACTCTAACCCAGCTCTTTGGTAAATTCCATGCTTGAGTCCAAGGTTTGCTCTTGACAGATTATTCTCCTACATCATAGCTGACCAAAGAAAATGTTTTTGATTCACTTATCTAGTTGCTTCCTGTGTTAGGTGCTACCTAGAGAGCAATATATGATCATTATCTGCTAAGAGAAATATAAGATTGTAGCTCTAGAAGTCACTCTCCCTAACCTGTGGATTATTAGATTTAATAACAGGTGAAACTTGAAATATTGATTATTTCATAAAACAAAATAGAGATATGTAGGTAATTTTAAAATTTAAGGATAACATTTACACTCAACTAATCTTACTAGTGGGCTTCTCTTGTGGCTAAGTGGTAAAGAATCCACCTATCAATGCAGGAGAGGCAGGAGACAGGGGTTCGACCCCTAGGCCGGAAAGATCGCCTGGAGGAGGAGATGGCAAGCCACTCCAGTATTCTTGCCTGGAGAATTCCATGGACAGAGGAGCCTGGTGGGCTACATTCCACGGAGTCACAGTCAGACACTATTTAGCAACTAAACAACAGCAATCTTACCAGTAGAACCACTTAAATTAATAAATGTTGGAGGAGCTGTGATAGGGCATAATATGAAACTTATTCCCACATTTTAGTGTTATTTTTAAAAGCCTGCTATAATAATACATGGAGAATATCATCTTCAGAATTTGCATTAAAAACATTTAATTATTCAAAAAGAGGTAGACCTCTTTTATGCACAAGAATTTGCAGAAACTGTGTATTTGGGAGCTGAATGCAGAAATCTCTAGAAAGTGAAAATTAGTCTTCCCATGTTGCAGAAGATACAAGTTCAAGCAGATTGTGTCCAAGGTCACACAAAAGGTTTGAGAGCCAGGACCCAAGTCTAGATCATCTGCCTGCCAATTTGGTGTTTTCTTTGCACCATCAAAGTGGTGACTGAAATTAGTGAAGACAGAGATTAGCAAGGATAGGAATTAGGAGGAGACCAGATCTTGAAAGGTGTGGACACGTGTGAAGGAAAAGAAGCCGTTGTTAAGAGGCATTTTATGATCAGAAGACCCTTTTACTTCTACAGTTACGGAAAATTTCTGGCTATTACTGTCCTCTTGCCTTTTCCAGTTTAAAAAAAAAAAAAAAAAAAAGTACTAGGCTTCCCTGGTGGCTCAGAGGTTAAAGCGTCTGCCTCCAATGCGGGAGAACCGGGTTTGATCCCTGGGTCAGGAAGATCCCCTGGAGAAGGAAATGGTAACCCACTTCAGTATTCTTGCCTGGTGAATCCCATGAACAGAACAGTCCACGGGGGTCGCAAAGAGTCAGACACGACTGAGCGACTTCACTTCACTTCACTAGAGATACAGAGATGCCCATGAAAGGAAGAGACATGGGTTTCACTTAAAACAGGGCTATGTCTTAGGTGCTGCTTATGACTAAACATACCAAGGTAAAAGTCAAAAATAATGTTTTTACTTATAAAGTTTTACCTCAAAGAAATATTTTTCTGTATTTAAAGTATACAATGTGATAATTTGATATATATATACATTGGAAAAGAATTTCTACCATCAAGTTAACTAACATATTCATCCCCTCACATATGTGCCTTTTGTTTTTCTGATGTGAGCTCTTTAGGTTTTATTCTCAGTAAATTTTGATTTTATTGTATATACAGTGTTGGGCTTCCCCTGTGGCTCAACAGTAAAAAAAATCCACCTGTAATGCAGGAGACATGGGTTAGATCTATGAGTCAGGAAGATTCCCCTGGAGAAGGGAATGGCTATCTACTCCAGTATTCTTGTCCAGAATTGAATCTCATGGACAGAGAAGCCTGGCAGGCTAGAGTCCATGGAGTTGCAGCGTTGGAAATGACTGGAGCGACTGAGCAAGCACGCATACCTCCAGTGCCAGACTCTGTAGTCACTGTGTTATACGTCAGATCCTCAGACCTTATTTGTTATATCAGTGAAAGTTGGTATCTTTTTGTTAGCATTTCTGTTTGCCCCAGACTCTAGTCCCTGCTTTGTTTTAAGATTTCACATGAACGTGATACCAGGCAGTTTTTCTCTTTCTCTTTTTGGCTTATTTCACTTAGCTTAATGCCCCTCCAGATTCATCCTTGTTGTCTCATTGGTGGCTATTAAGCTGTGTTTCAATTAATATTTCATGTTAATAATTTTATAGTAAACATTGGCAGATTGACTTATCAGACTATGGTATATAGCACTGAAGACTCATCCCAGTGTACTTCAAGGGGGCTTCAGAAATCTTAGCCTGGGGCATTTAAAGCTACTTTGCAACCTTCTAGAAGCAATACTACAAAGACAGAAATGCAGGCATTGTGAATAAAAGAAGACAATTCCCATTAGTGTTAAATAAATTTCTTCAGCATGGAAGAGTATAATTGTAAATATGGAAGAGACATCTTCAAGTCTGTTATAAGTGATGCTAGCTTCCCTGAACGTGTTCTTTTCTCTCTCAGCGTTTGTCAAATGTATTTGAAGTTCATTCAAGTCACTTGGTTTGCATTTTGAAAGTGGCTCATGGAATTTTAAGCAGACAGTAAACCCATTAACATTAATGCACTTCCTAAGGCAAAATTCCCCCATACTGGGCTCAATATTAACCTCAGTATGAGGTTAGATTTAGAGAATACTCAATTCTTTATAAATATCCCAAATGCTATTTCAGTAACAGAATTCCAATTAACTATATACAATTCAAGTAGCACAACTACTAGATTAGAAAGTTAGATCCATGCTTTTGTGAAGATTCCCACCAGAACTGATTGATTTATTTTTCTCATCGCATTTCTTCTGTTCCAATGGGATTTATAGGCACAGCACTTGTTGTCCAATGGGACCATGTACATCTCCAGGATAATTACAACCTGGGAAGCTTCACATTCCAAGCAACCCTCCTCATGGATGGACGCATCATCTTTGGATATAAAGAAGTAAGTAATATATTGATGAGTTCTTTCCCCTCTGACCTTTGACCTCTCTGTCATTTTCTCTAAGTGTCAAGAAAAGGGCATTTAACATTCATGAAGCTCAAGTCATTTTCTCATCTCTTAATTTCTTTTGCTTTATTAAAAAATCCAATTTTTAAAATCTGCTGGATAACACTGGTTATTTTAGGGTTTTATTTTTGCATTCTGACATCTTTGGCATTATGACCCTTGAATTTCATTAAAATTATTAAATAATTATATTCTAGTGATAGTATAATGAAATATCTCTGAGAAGATAAAATATTCCCAATTGGAAGGATTTTCATCTAAATCTGATTGTTTATGTTTATATTATTTGGTTTTGCCTCAGCAACTTCTGTGACATCTTTTGACTCTAATTTCAAAGTGTTAATAGACATGAAGATTTGTGTGGCTCAATGACCCAATACTGAGAGCGTTCCAGAACAGCTGAGGCCACAAGTCTTTTGGCTAGTGTTTATTGCTACCTGATAGGAAAGATTAGGGCTTCCCCAGTGACTCAGCGGTACAGAATCTGCTGGCAATGCAGGAGACACAGGAGACATGGGTTCGATCCCTGGGTCAGGAAGATCCCCTGGAGGAGGGCGTGGCCACCCATTCCAGCGTTCTTGCCTGAAAATCCCGTGGACAGAGCAGCCTGCTCAGCTGCAGTCCATAAAGTCCCGACGAGTGGGATATAACTGAAGGGACTAAGTATGCGTGCAGGAAAGATTAGAGATCTAAGTGACAGAATGAATAAGGAAATTTAAACTTTGTTTCATTTCCCCAAGTTGACAGAGAATAGAAATTGACTAGATTGTAACCTTAAATTTACAGAATGTCTAAATTAGAATAATAGCATGTTTGATTTAAAACTCTGTTGACAATGTAATTAAGATCTATTAGACAACCTAAACTTTGGAAGAAGGCAGCAAAGAATTTAAGAATAAAGTTTCAGAAGTATCAGAAATGATGTTTTAGGCAGTCACTAGTCATGAGAGAAATTCTGACAATGTGAATTGATAATGGGCATTATTGACCATGTCTTAATGAGTGTTTATAATACTGCAATGATGACTCACCATCTTATTTCCAACTGAAGGGTTATTTCTCCCTTGGGAAATGAATCCCTGACTCTAAAAAAGATGCCAGTGATTTTAAAAAGATCAACCCTGGGATTTCTTTGGAAGGAATGATGTTAAAGCTGAAACTCCAGTACTTGGTCCACCTCATGCGAAGAGTTGACTCATTGGAAAAGACTCTGATGCTGGGAGGGATTGGGGGCAGGAGGAGAAGGGGACGACCAAGGATGAGATGGCTGGATGGCATCACGGACTCGATGGACGTGAGTCTGAGTGAACTCTGGGAGATGGTGATGGACAGGGAGGCCTGGCGTGCTGTGATTCATGGGGTCGCAAAGAGTTGGACACGACTGAGCGACTGAACTGAACTGACTGATTTTAAAAGGATTCACTTGGGTCATGTCTTCTGAAGTCTATCTTTTCTATAAAGTGAGGGATGGTTATGTTTCAGTTAAATAGGCCAACTTTTGGAAATCTCATAACCATGTTAAATGTTTCCATTCCTTTGAAGAATTCTCCCATGTGGAATTAATCATTTACTTGGGGCAACAGTGAACATAGAAGAGAAGATCTACTCTGCTTGTTGCATCCTCACCCAAAGCTGTTTTGATATCATAGCCCACCTACTCCTTACTTCACGCTCCTTGGAATCTGAGAGAATATTGCTTAAAGGGACACATGCATTTCTAGTTTTCATTGTAATCCAGTGTATTGCTGGAACTGCCAAATAATGTTATGCAATGTTATTTTCGACATTGTAACTAACAGTGGTAAAATTTCTGGAAAAATGAAGAGTCAGAAAGTCTAGAATCTGAAATCTCACTAACTGTAGGCTTTGTCAAAACAGAGGTTTGTGTTCTTATTGTGGTCTCTCTCTCTCTAAACCTTATTATCAAAATTGTCATCTTTATTTATACTGTTCTCAATGGGTGTCTCACATTGCATAGTAAGTTTATTTTTTCTATTCTCTCTTTGTAGTGAGGTTGATATTTTTTTAATGTCCTTTTCTTTTCTTTATTTAACTGAAGAGAAATTTTCCATTATGATTTTCCTATTTTGTCATGGGAATATTAAGCTGAGAGGCAATTTTAACACTTTCTTGATATTCCCAGAGTTATCAGTCCTTGTGAATTTAGAGTTCTAAAAGAAGTCATTGCTTTATCATTTGCCTTGCTGTCCTTTCTCCTTCCTGGTTAAAAACCAATTACTTATTTTCTATTCTACTTTTTTCTTCCTGATAACTGTCTTGTATTTTATTTTTCTAAGGCAAGGTTCTGCTTGTAAAATTTGCCACAATAAAGATCCTCCTGCCCCTTTGAGGTGACAGCTAGGTACTCCTGGCTTTTCTAGAAAAGCATTTATAATTTTGGTAGTGTAACATAGTTGTTTGCCTAATGTATTATCCTTGACAAAGTGCTTTCACACACATGATAGTTTTCAATTCTTCAGCAATATCTTATATTCGTATCCTTTCACAAAGGCACTGACACATAGAAGGTGTTTAGTAAATGTGTGTAGCTTGATTATGGAGTTAAGTCATACACAATTACCTTGATTTTATAGCTCTGCAGACAGAAAGGTTAATTGATATGCCTGAGGTTACAGAGCTACATATGGACAATCCAGAACAATATCTTTAATGTGGTGACCCTAGGACACCTCAACGTTTTTTTCTTTCCCAAGAAGATTATGTACAAGTCACAAATCTATTTCTCATTTCTTTCATTTCAATAAATATGTTTTAATATTAGCTTTTTAATAATCTTTCCATCGAACTCCAATATATTACACAATTATAGCCCCATAAAGTCAGGAGTTAAGCTATAGAGCTAATGAACTTGGAAGAATATAAAGGAGTATAATTTTGTAATCCTGTTCTGATTAAATATACAGAACTAAAATTATTTTCTAATTTTTGAAATAATTTCATTTATTTAGTTTATTTATTGCTGAGCCAGGGCTTTGTTGCTGTGAGGGCTTTCCTCTAGCTGCGGAGAGCAGGGGCTACTCCTACTTGTGGTGCGCAGGTTTCTGATTGCGGTAGCCTCTCTTGTGGCCGAGGACCTGCTCTAGGGCATGCAGGCTTCAGCAGCTGTTACGTGGACCTCGTAGTTGTGGCTCCCAGGCTCTAGAGCACAGACTCAATAGTCGAGGCACCCAAGGTTAGTGGCTCTGCCCACACGTGGGATCTTCCAGGATTAGGGATGGGACCAGTGTCTCCTGCATTGGCAGGCATTCTTCACCACTGAGCTGCCAGGAAAGACCCTATTTTGTTAATTTTTTAAAAAAATGTAAAGAAGTTGTACATAAGTGAAAATCATGTTAAAAACATAGATCCTTTCTCAGATAAATGGAATTTGGAAAAATCAAATTACCATTTTCTGTTCTGTTAACAGAAATAACTAGCTGTCAGAATAGAACCCAGGTTCAGTATATTTTTTTAAGTTATCACTGAATAGTGATATTTGTTTGCATTACAATTATTGTTGTTAGTCGCTAAGAAGTGAAGTGAAGTGAAGTCGCTCAGTCGTGTCCGACTCTTTGCAACCCCAGGGACTGTAGCCTACCAGGCTCCATCCATGGGATTCTCCAGGCAAGAATACTGGAAGGGTTACCACTGCCTTCTCCAGGGGATGTTCCCGACCCAGGGATCGAACCCAGGTCTCCCTCATTGCAGGCAGATGCTTTACCGTCTGAACCACCAGGGAAGCCCTGTTAGTCACTAAGTTGTGTCCAACTCTTTTGCAACCCCATGGACTGTAGCCCATCAGGCTTCTGTGTCATGGGATTTCCCAGGTAAGGATACTGGAGTGGGTTGTCATTTCCTTCTTCAGGGGATCTTCCCAACCCAGGGATGAAAGCCAGGTCTTCTGCACTGGCAGGTGGATTCTTTACCACTGAACCACCAGGAGAGCTCTTGATTATAGTACAGACCTGAAATTCTTGGTCTACTGATAATGTAACAAGGAAACTGCCTGTTCACACACACACACACACAAATTTTTCCAAAAACACTACAGATTTGAAACCAGAGTTCTTACAGTTCTTTATGCTGCCTTTCCTAGTATACTATCATACTTTAGGAGTTGCATTTCTCTAACTTGTTTCATCTTTCTTCTCCTATTATATTTTGAATTTATTGTTACTTCAAATACAGACTTGGAAAGGAGGTGATCCATTTTGTGACTATTGTAAATTTGATTTTTTTTTCACCAGTTCATGGGAGGTTTCAGACAATACCATTAAAAAGAAAAGTCGTGCGGTCTTTTTACATGGCCACAGAGGAATACATGTCCCACCTTAGAATCAGTCTACTTTATCCATTTTCATGGTTAAACACCAATACTTATTATCTCATCCTGCAGCAAATTTTAGAGGAAGTATATATAGAGGAACTTTACTGTTTATTAGGTAAAATTACTTTTTAATCTCTTCTACCTTATAAGTATTTCATCCTAATGTTCCTTAGTGTAACATTTACTGTTTCTGTGGCAGAATGCATAATTAATAAATCATTGCCAATTAGTTGTAGGTTTAACTGGCAACCTAAATGCATTTTTAAAAATTTCTTTGAGGACTATTTCTCTTACTTAAACTAATGATCCTTCATTCATGGTAATCATCATGAAAGTATTAACAGATGAACACTTGGTGAGCTTGTAAAATTTATAGGAAAAATAAATAAATAATTCAAGGGAAAAGGAGAAAGCCAAAAAGAACTAAACAGTGAAACAATTGCCATTTAGGTATGAAGTGATTTGCTGTTATGGCTATTGCTGTATATGCAAGAATGTTTAACATATGTTAATACAATGTATATGCATCCCAGAAACTATATATACATATGTGTGTGTGTGTGTGTATAATCATAAGGGATTTGATTTAGGTCATACCTGAATGGTCTAGTGGTCTTCCCCAATTTCTTCAGTTTAAGTCTGAATTTGGCAATAAGGAGTTCATGATCTGAGCCATAGTCAGCTCCTGGTCTTGCTTTTGCTGACTGTATAGAACTTCTCCATCTTTGGCTGCAAAGAATATAATCAATCTGATTTTGGTGTTGACCATCTGGTGATGTCCATGTGTAGAGTCTTCTCTTATGTTGTTGGA
>SJYX01005489.1:248883-336383 GCA_006410675.1 Oreotragus oreotragus
TTCTTGTGTTGTTGGAAGAGGGTGTTTGCTATGATCAGTGCATTTTCTTGGCAAAACTCTATTAGTCTTTGCCCTGCTTCATTCCGCATTCCAAGGCCAAATTTGCCTGTTACTCCAGGTGTTTCTTGACTTCCTACTTTTGCATTCCAGTCCCCTATAATGAAAAGGACATCTTTTTTGGGTGTTAGTTCACAGAGAGTACAGGAAAATTCTCAGAATGGGGTAGTTGAGGTACCAGTGTCTCGTGGCTGCTTTAAAACCATATGGAACTGCTTACTTTGGCCCCAAGGATGCTGTCACCTCTTAAATGTAAAAGTAGGAATATACCTTATTTCTGGCTTTCCTCATACAGTACCTTACCCTCAGGTGGAAACTGAATCAACCAAAGGGATTAATGGAGAAAGAAAAAGGCACTGAGTCAACTCCACACAGAAATGCATTCAGGTTTAATTTCATACATATCATTTAAAAAAAATAGGGGTTCAGCATCCCATATGGCATTTAGCCTCCTAAACAAAAATGAGAAGCCTCAGACGAGAAGCAGGTGGCCTGGCACGGAGAGCAGAGGTTATTTTTGCCTCTGGGCTCCTGCCATTTCAGAGTTTAGCAGTGGCGAGGCTGTACAGCAGGACGCTGACCCCATATGCTCCCTCGAAGGTGGGGACGGAGCAGGCCCATCACAACTTCTGAGACAGTAAACTTGCTCATATCTAGGTCACAGTGACCCTCCCAGGAAAGTCTCCGTCTTAACTTATTCCTCTTTGCAGCTTAATTGCTACTTCTAAACCTGATTCATCCCCAGTGAAGTCACAGCCTTCATCATTCACCCATAACCTGTGATCCCGTGATTCCGTGCAGTGAGGTCACCTCTTGGGCAACAGGTTGAGAGGGCTTCATCTTGAGGGTAGTGTTAGGACCCAGAGGTTGGGGAGCTTCGCTTCTCCTTCTGGCTCTCCCTCTCCTTAGGGTTTATTTTCCCTGCCTGAAATCTGAAGAAATTTGAAGTAGGTCAGGAATTTCAGCGTCAAATGCTGGTAACATTTATTACCTGGCCAGTAACAAATGTGAATGAGAAGGGATGAGAAAGAGGAAGGAAGTAGCTGGAAATGAGGAAACTTGGGGATGAGGTAGAATGGATACTTTGATTGGGTGATGGTTATATGGGCATATACATTTTTCAAAACTCACTGAACTTGTTACTTGAGATCTATGGTTTTATTGTAGGTAAAGAAAGTGAAATGGTAGTAAACTGGGGGACACATACTTTATTTAAAGACAGCGATGAAAATGCTATTATCATTATAGCCTATTTTTCTACTGTTTAATTAAATTGAGAGTAGCATTGAGTCTATGTAATTTATCTATTTATGAATAAAAATAGCTGATATATATTTTAAAGTAAATAAATGAAGGTGATGGTGATGAGCTTCATCTAGCTGCTTCTCTGCAGAAGGTGGCCCCAGTGTGGCTGCATTTTCAAGAAAAGTCAGAAATTTGGGTATTTTTATAAAATCTCAGATTATGTAGGTTTGTGGCCCTTGTTTAGTCAAATAGAGCATCAGTTCATGCTCTTTGAATTAGAGGTGTCTTAAGTCTACCGGGCTTCCCTGGTGGCTCAGAGGTTAAAGCGTCTGCCTGGAATGCGGGAGACACGGGTTCCATCCCTGGGTCGGGAAGATCCCCTGGAGAAGGAAATGGCAACCCACTCCAGTACTCTTGCCTGGAGAATCCCACGGAGGGAGGAGGCTGGTAGGCTACAGTCCATGGGGTCGCAAAGAGTCGGACACGACTGAGCGATAAACTACTACTACTACTACTAAGTCTACCCAACAGAGAAGGCAGTGGCACCCCACTCCAGTACTCTTGTCTGGAGAATCCCATGTATGGAAGAGCCTGATAGACTGCAGTCCATGGGGTCACTAAGAGTCAGATATGACTGAGCGACTTACCGTTCACTTTTCACTTTCATGCATTGGAGAAGGAAATGGCAACCCACTCCAGTGTTCTTGCCTGGAGAATCCCAGGACAGGGGAGCCTGGTGGGCTGCCATCTATGGGGTCGCACAGAGTCGGACATGACTGAAGTGACTTAGCAGCAAGTCTACCTGAAGGATCATTTGAGCTCTAATATTGAATGATTCTGGTTTGCTCTCAGACCTTGAACCAAAATATTGTGTTTGAACCTTAAATTAACAAAGGAAAATCAAACTTCAGTTTTCTTCCCCTATAAAATGTTGATAATCCATGGCTAATTTTACAGGGATCTGGTGAAGAGCATATAAAGTAGTACCTTGTCCAAAACCACTGTGAAACATGAATTAGTAGCGTATAAAGCCAAGTCACGATTATCATTATTGTTATTCAAAAGAATTATTTAGATTTTTAGAACTGTTACTGTTCAGAATGGAAGCACTGGGCTTTTTTGGGATGGCTAATAAAAACATCAAGAATTCACCAGGAATCCATTGCTTGCCCACAAATGAACATGCAGACTTTTCATTATCCTTGGAGGAGAATGTTTCTGTGGTGTGTGAGGAAAAGAGAAGGTGTTTCATTGGTACAGCTGCTCATATAAATTGCAAAAATTCTGGGAGCTGAAGTCCGAGGTATGGCAGTAGCATATAAAGAAATGCAGTGGGTGCTGTATTAAAGATTCCTTGTCGCAGGCACTCATTGCCCAGAAATTGGAATGCTCTATCTTGTCACTGACATTTTGTGAACAAGCAGCCTGTATTGGATGGTGATAAATGGATTATCTTAAATGTCATTCTGCACTGTTTTAAAGTTGCAAGGAGAGTTTTGATATTGAGTTGTTGGTTAGTATATTCTATACCAATCCTTTATGATGAAATAATCTCCTCAAGTTACATCTAGAAATGTCAAAGTTGCTTATTTCTTCAATCACCCGAAGCAATGTTTCCATTACGAAATATGCAGAGCAGATTGTGTAATAATGTCAAACTATTTATAGAAGCGTTTCCTAGGAATCTCTTTTCTCCTTGAGTTGTTTGTGTATCTAATACTAGAGATTTGTTTTTATATTTATGTATAGTTTTCTGTTTCTAAATTAACTTCAGCTGAGGTTGTTTCACTGGTCTTTATAGAGAGTGGATTTAAAAATTGATATTAGCATTCAAAATAAAACTAAGGCCAGTCTAACCTTTGTAAAATATAAAGGTCCATTTCGTATGGTTTCCAGTATGGTAATAGTCATGTGTGTGTGTTACAACTACGTCCTATATATGATATGAATGTTATCATCATAACAAATTGAAAACATGCTGTTTATTTAGGATAAAGTAGTATGTAATACTTTGACAAAAAAATTTTTATTATTTATTTTATGCTAATTTAGGCATTATTTCAATTTGTAGTATTTCTTTGAAATTCCAGGTTTAATCAAATTATAACTATTATACAGAATATAGTCATTTATAGAAAGATTTGGTCCAGTGAATTTATGTGGAAATATATACAAAGTAGATTTTGAAAGCATGTCTCAAGTTTTACTTGGCAAAGGTATTCTAAATATTGACTTTCTTCCCTGAAGATAAGATCTTTCTACACTCAGATATTGAAATTATTTAATACGTCTGTACATATATTCCCTCTGTACTCTACTAATCTTACCCGGAGCCTTCCTTCTCTATAGTCCTTAAAAAAAATATATAATGCATATTTAAAAGAATAAAAAAATATAAATAATAACATTAAGTTGAACCATATAAAATTACTATTTTTATACATCAAAAAAGTCACATATCAGCAAATTTATACAAATTACCCTAACTTAATATTTATATGTTTGCTATATGCCTGACATGTGCTTGATGTATATGAATTTATTGATTACAGTAAATCTTATGAGTAAGTACTATTATTACCCCAACTTACAGATGACANAAATTACTATTTTTGTACATCAAAAAAGTCACATATCAGCAAATTTATACAAATTACCCTAACTTAATATTTATATGTTTGCTATATGCCTGACATGTGCTTGATGTATATGAATTTATTGATTACAGTAAATCTTATGAGTAAGTACTATTATTACCCCAACTTACAGATGACATCTGAGGCACAGATTGATTTAAATGACTGTTAGAACAAGGCATCCTACCTCCAGTGCTTGTAATCATTGCTCTATGTCCCCTCTCCAGAAAAGCAAACTTTCTTTGGCTCTGTCACCAAATATTGGTTTCCCTTGCAAAAAGTCTTGTAATCAGCTTGATGTGTATCCTTTTAAATCTGCCTCTTATGTTCTTGTGCACACTTATATATGTACTGATAGAAAATAATGGTATTATCTTACTATTTTCATTCTTTCTTTTTTCATTTCTGTGCAATGTCTTAATTTCATCCTTTCCATATTCATTCCTTCTTTCCTTCTCTCTTTATGTTTTACAGATAGTGCAAACTGTATAGTTCTGCAACTTGTATTTATTCACCGTAAACTAACTTTGAAAGCTATTCATGTTAGTACATACGAATCTAAGTAATTCATTTTGACTGCTGCACGGTATTCCATGTCTGACTTCATTTAACCACCTTGCTATCGGTGATATATGAATTCTTTTCTTTTTTTTCTGCTATCACAAGCCATTTTGTAGTGAATATCCTTCTTCATGCCTCTTGGTCCATATATAGACCGAATATTCTTGTAGTGTGGAATTCAAGAAATGGTAATAATAGGTTAAAGTGTGTACACATTTAAAACTTTAGTGACTGTTAAATCATCTCTAAAAAAGCTGTGTAAGTTCTCTTCCCATCACTTGCATATGAAGAGTTGTTATTCATTTGCCAATCTTGATTATTTTATTTTTCCACTTTGATAGATGAAAAATTCTATCTTGTGGTTTTAATTTGCATTTTTTTGATCACTAGTGAGCATGTTTTCATGTTATTATTGAACATTAAATTTTTTTCTTCTCATATTACTTGTTTATACCCTTTATGCATCTTTCTGTTATTTATTTTTCTCTTATTCATTTATAGTTATTTATATTTCTATATATTAATTTTCTTCAATTTTCTGTGTTACAAATTTGTTCTCTTAGTCTGTCACTTATTATTTAATTTTGAAATTATTTTATTGTGATATCTTTTATCTCAGGTGTATTTTAATATTCTTTTCATGTACTTTTATCAAATATATTATTCTTTTCCTTTATAGTTTTTGCATATTATTGCTTTCTTAAGACTGCCTTTCTTACTCCATGTTTTGAAATAAATCCATTTTTATTGTATTCTGGTGCTTTCATGGTTTTGTTTTCAATGTTTATCTCTTTAATCTACCAAAATTTTAACCTTTGTGACTGGTTGTTAGGTAGAGATTAACTTTACTAATTTTTGTTTCAAATGGGAAAACCTGTTGGAACAATAACATTTTAAAAATAAATCATTCTTATCTCTACTAATTTGAAAAAACACTTTTATCATATATTGCTGCTGCTGCTGCTGCTGCTAAGTCGCTTCAGTCATGTCCGACTCTGTATGACCCCATAGATGGCAGCCCAACAGGCTCCCCCATCCCTGGGATTCATCCCTGGCAAGAACACTGGAGTGGGTTGCCATTTCCTTCTCCAATGCATGAAAGTGAAAACTGAAAGTGAAGTCACTCAGTCATGTCCGACCCTCAGCATCCGCATGGACTGCAGCCTACCAGGCTCCTCTGCCCATGGGATTTTCCAGGCAAGAGTACTGGAGTGGGTTGCCATTGCCTTCTCTGTTATCATATACTAAATTCCCATAAATGTGTATGTTAGTTTCTGTACTATCAATTCTATTTGAATTATATTTTTGCCTAATTACCAAAATATTATGTTCTGATATATTATAATGCCTGTCTTTCCTATTTTAAAAATAATTTTGTTGCTGTTCTCATGCCTTTTTCTTCCAGATGAATTTCAGGATCTGTCAAATTTCATTTAAAAACATCCTATTGGTATTTTTATTATGAGTTCATTGAATTTATAGATTTATATATTAGAGAACTTTTAAAAAATTAAGTTTCCTCATCCATTAAGATGATATATTTTATATTTATTTATGTCATCTTTTGTGTACTTCAATAGAGTTTTAAAAGTTTTCCTCACATCTTCCTAAGTTTATTTCTAGATGTCTCTTGCTCTTGTGGTAAATGTTACAAGTATGTAAGATACCTGTTGGTTTTTTTTTTTCATTTATTTAGTTATCTTATTAAGCTCTTTTATTAGTTCTAGTAGTTTTTCAGTTGATTCTAACACAGGTACTTTAAAATTTTCTTTCTTTCTGCCTTAGCCGAAACTTTCAGAATAAAGCTGAATAATAGTAGGAATAGCAGGCATCTTTATGGTTTTCCTGTTGGTAATAAGAATACTTATGTTTTATAAGTAAGTTTGAGATTTGCTGAGATTTCTGATAAATATCTTTTATGAAGTAAGGGAATTTTTGTTCTCTTTAGTGGATATTGCATTTAATCGGATGCCTCTTTTTTTAGGAGGAGACTATCTATTGAGATTATCGTATGTTTTTTTCCTTTAATTTGTAAATGTAATGGATTATTAGGTTTTATTCTGTTGAACCATCCTTGTACTCCTGGAATAGACCTTTCTTGATCTTGATGTAATGTACAGATGGATTTGATTGTCTGGTGTTTTATTCATTATTTTTATGTCTATTTTCATAAGTGAGATTTCCCTGTAGATGTCTTTTCCCTGTAGAGACTGTAGTTAACAGGTCTCAGTAGAACTCATTCATTCCTAACCTTTCCATGAAGTTGACCCTTTTGAAGTTTGTCCAAGGCTTGATTGGTTTTTGGCTATTGTAGCATCAAGGCTTTTGCATGCAGCTTCCCTCATGTCTTTGAACTTTATTTCTATTTATAGCTTTCCAGAGTCAGCGCATGAGTTTGCTCGTTCAACTTTTTTTTTGTTCTTGCCTCCCAGCTTCTTTATGGAGAGAGAGTATAAATATTTCATTGAAGCATGATGCTGCACCTTTATGAAACCTGTTATTACCCCTTTTCAGTTGGAAAGGATAAACTTTTCTTTCTCTTCATTTTTTTTCCTTGTTAAAGCTGTAGTTTTATTAATGCCTAATTAATGTTAAATGTCTCCCTAGAAATAGACATTTCCTGTTTTATAGGGACAAGCACCTGGTTTGGAGAGGACAGTACCATGTAAGTTTTTGCAGAATGTCAAACTTTCGACATGGCTAGCACTTATCCCTTTTCTCCTACCTATGGCTGATACCACTGATCTTAATGCATGTTTTCCTCCTGAGCTTTCTCAACACAGGATTTCAAACAGCTACTCCTGGCACTTGTAATTTAGATGAAACCTATTTGCAGTTCCTAGAGTTAGGAAATGGCATAGATTGGAAAGCAGGAGTCCTAGGTTTTTAGGCTCTTAACTTGCAGTGAGGGATCAATAAATCTTTGTTTCCACATCTGTGCAATGAAGAGATTAAACTAGGTAATCTCTAATGGATTTTCTATTTTGAACATTTTCTGATGCCTTTTACACGTTCCTTCAACGTTGTTTCAGGGCCCCAAATGTGTATGTCTTGAGGATTTGTAAATCTTTACCCAAATGTACATGTGTAATTTTGCTATTACCATTTTGTGGTTTTCTTGTTCAGTTATATGTTTTTCAGATTCTAAATACATCTGCTCTGTAGCTAATTCCTTTTTTGTTGTTTTTTACTACTTCCTACTACTTTTAAAATTGATAAATGTTCATTGTAGAAAAAGTGAAAACTATAGAAAAACACTGGAAGGAAATAAAGAACACCCGTACTGCTGCCATGCAGAACTGTCAATATCTGGCGTGGGGGTTAAGAATGTTTGTTTTAAAATTTTGTGTACCCTGTCCCTTTCACAGAAAAGATTTTGTTATCATTTTCTCACTATTCCACTTCATTCAAGAATCATTCTCCTCAGAATAGACAATAACTTATTTAACCACATCTCTTTTGTTTTTCACTTTTAAATATTAGGACAGACATCCGTTTATAAGAATCTTTGACCCTTTATTGAACAGATTTCTAGGTATGAAATTACAAGGTTGAAGGGACTAGACATTTTAAATCCCTAACAGATTATAGATACCTAATAAATGTGTGCAGTGAATTTTTGAATAAAACTAAAACATTTGATTTCCAGAAAGATGTACCAATTTACATTTTCATCAACAGTTTTTAAGACTGCTTGTCCCTTCTCGTGTTTGTGAGCATGGAACAGTGCCATTAAAAAAACTTTTTTTTTTTTTTTGGCCAATTTTATGGGCAAAAGTAATACTTTACTTCTTTATTGTTACTGTGGTTGATTTATTTTTCATGCCTATTGGCCATGTACACACACACACGTGTGTGTGTGTGTGTTTGAACTTCTTATGTCTTCAGTGCATTTTCTCCTTCCTTTGGAGACATACATGTTAATGGTTAATAGGTACAATGGCTCTGAACTCATTAACAAGATGCTGCTACATAATTTACATTTGGCGCTAATCTTAGCAGAGTGGAAATCCCAATAAGGAGGTAAAGGAGAAAACTTCAAAAGTCTCTATACATCTGGTTAGACTTTATTGTTGCTAAAGAATAATTATATAATTAAAGAGTTATAAGATTGGGATTGACATATAAGTACTACTATATATAAAATGAATAACTGATAAGGAACTACTGTATAGCGTAAGGAATTCTTCTCAGCTCTCTGTAATGACCTATATGGGAAAAGAATCTAAAGATAGAGCGACTATATACATATATGGATGTCAGATTCAGTTTGCTGTGTAGCAGAAACTAACACAACATTGTAAATCTGCTATATCCCAATAAAAGTTTTTTGAAGACTAAAAATAATTTAAAAAGGAGTAACATTATGGTAAAATAATAATATTTTAGTAAAATCTTGGTACATTTGGAAGCTCCTTCCACACGTGCATCCTTACAGGAGAGCTTCAGTTTGCTCTTGGAAACTTATTTGGGTTATCAAAAGTGTTAAGCCAAGGCATGTTGCCTCATTAAGGCAGATCTCGGGACCTTAAAACCTGGCTTCCATATTTATGATGCTCACCAGTAGAACTCCACTCGTGGCTCTTCATGCCACTGAAAGATTACCAGACCTGCTGATCTCAGCTACGTGTGTGCCCTTTATGAGTCAAAAATATGAAGATAGAACCAGTCCAACCCTGAACTCAGGAAGAACTGGTTCATCATGAAATGAAACCACATGACTTTGCTCTTTTCTATTTTGTCTCTCTATAGAATCTCTTGATTTATTCCTAATTCTTCTAACTTGGTGCTGTGGGAGTCATTTTACTAAAGAGTTGTGAAATGGTCAACGATCTCTGCTCTCTGGTGAGATTATTTGACAAGACTTTTGCTACCCAGAAACCAACAGAGAGGCTGAAAACAGACCTCTTAATGCATTCTTCAGGTTCAGTCCGAGGTAAACAAGTTAGACTCTTTTCATTCAGGCTCCCAGCAGAGGAAGGGGCTGACATGAGCGGGGAGGAGCTGAAATCCAAGGTACTCTCCCCTCTCCAAACTGGGACTCCGTTTACCCATAGGGGCACCTTCTACTAATTTGCCTAAAGTTGCCCAAAAGGTCACCAAAACCCTAATCAGCAGTTTCTACAACTTAAGAAAGAGCCTCTCCTTGCAAGCAGGTCTGGATCCCCAAAACTATCCATAAAACCTTTTGTCTGTAAATCAAGAGTGGCATTAGGCAGCCACTGGTAATACAGCCTGTTGAGGACATAATTTTGCTCTAGTATTTAGGTTTGTCCTTATCAATAAATCGAAACAGAAAATTATTAAGGTCTAGATAGAAAGTTTCTTAAGAAACTGTTTAAATAACTCAGTGTACAACTTTTATATTCTTTATTGCAACATTAGGGCTTTGTTTATTTTTGTTTGTTTGTTTTTCCTGAAGTGACCGTAACTAACACAGGATTAGATGCAAAAACTGCTTTCTGATACAGCTTGTCATTACAAAATTCTCAGTTCCCATAGAGTCATGTTATCCACCATTTTAAACAGCATGTCGCCAGTTTTCCTCTCAGTGAGATAGCAGGGTTTTCCACAGTGTTTCAGGGCTGACAAGCTGCTATTAAATTTGGAGGTAAAGTTCTAATGGCATCCACATGTGAGGGACCATATTCCTTTGTGTTCTCTAGATCTCCTACCAAAAACAAACAAACACAAAAGAAAATGAAGTCATTTTTCTCTGAGTAGTATCAGTAGAAAGTGAAAGTGTTAGTCGCCCAGCCATGCCCGACTCTTGGAAACCCCATGGACTGTAGCCCGCCAGACACCTCTGTCTGTGGGATTCTCTTAGGCAAGGATACTAGAGTGGGTTAGCCATTCCCATCTACAGGGGACCTTCCCCACCCAGGGACTGAACCCCGGGTCTCCCATATTGCAGGCAGATTCTTTACTGTCTGAGCCACTGGAGAAGCCCCAGTATACATGAAGGAAAATCTGAAGCCTTTCTGCTCTTAAGAGCCATTCTGAGCCTAATTTCAGTATCACAGTTCTCATTGAGAAATTAAGCAAAGGCTCACCCCACCACCCTCTGTGATTAGAAACCATTAGAAAGGAAGCATTGGGGTAAGTCTCAGTCTCATCGTTGAGGTAGGTTGAGAGTCACACTGTTATGGAAGGGCATGGCATACCTCAAGCGCATTTTGCCTGTCTCAGCTGGTAATATGCTAGAGTAGCGTGCTTCATGTGAGATTTACATTTTCCTTTTTCATGAGGGAAATTAAATTTTAAATCCTTTTTATTAGGCGTGTTGTTCAAATACCATAACAATAGGTAGATGAAGGAGAGCTTAACCTGATGGTAGTCCATGTGCCCTCATGTTGTAACCAGAGGGATTTTAGTGAAGAAGCTTGCCTGGAGGGGTCAGCTTGCCTAGAGGCAGTGGTGGAGAAGACTCTTGAGAGTCCCTTGGAAAGCAAGGAGATCAAACCAATCAATCCTAAAGGAAATCAGCCCTGAACATTCATTGGAAGGACTGATGCTAAAACTGAAGGTCCAATACTTTGGCTACCTGTTGTGAAGAGCTGACTCATTGTAAAAGACCCTGGTGCTGGGAAAGGTTGAGGGCAAGAGAAGAGGGAGACAGAGGATGAGATGGTTAGATGGCATCACCGACTCAATGGACATGAGTTTGAACAAACCCCAGGAGATAGTGAAAGACAGGGAAGCCTGGCGTGCTGCGGTCCGTGGGGTCACAAAGAGTCTATGACTTAGCGGCTGAATAACAACAACATAGGGGTCAGGAGGCTTAATTCTCTCCTACCCCACATGCAGAAGTTACTGTTATAATACCTGCTCACGGGAACTTGTTCAGCCTCACTGGTACAAATTCACATCTTCAAGTGACAGCAGGCTCAAAAATACTACTCTCTTGGAAGCTCTGTCCAGGAAACAAGAGTTTTCTAACTGGGCTTTTGCAGCTGTTGGAACTTCATCACCTTTCACCTGACTCTCTACTATAATTTGCAAATGAGGAGCCAGTGAGAAAAGCATGCAGCTCGAAGCTGGCCAAGTTTTAAGTGAGTAGAGCTTGTAGCGTTTAGATCATAGCCCCAGATTACTTAAGGCTTCTGCTAAGATGGAAATCAGAATCTTTACTGCTGAGAGACTGGATATTCAGATAGATTTTTTTATGAAGCAAATAAATATTTTAACATGCAAACACTACCCAGGTGGGTAGTGATGCTTCAAAACAGGATCAGAGGTCAGGTTTTTTTGTTGTTGTTGTCTTTTTTGGGGATGGTGCCAAGTTGAAAGATATTGCATATTACTATCTACCCTGGGCCTCACGTAGTGAAATAATTGCTGCTGGCTGGTGCAAAATATGTACATGCATTTCTATCGTCAAAGATGCTGAGATTTCTTTCTGCATTTTTTTTTTTTTCGTGTGTGTGTGGCCCTCATTATAAAAAATATATCCTGAGGAAGGAGAGAATTTTTTCCATCACAACTATGAGAGTTAGGCTGAAAATGCGTGTTGGGTAGTTCAACTTTTAACACACTTAATTTTGGAGTAATAAGTAAGAATATGATGGATTTTTCCTTTAGAGGATAGTAAGATTCATTTTCATAGTTTGCCTTTAAAACATGCACCAGAGCCCTAGGGTTGTATGCCTGCTAAATTGTTTTGGTTGTGTCTGACTCTTTCTGACCCTGTGAACGGTAGCCCGCCAGGCTCCTCCGTCCATGGGATTCTCCAGGCAAGAATACCAGAGTGGGTTGCCATGCCCTCCTGCAGGGGATCTTCCCAACCCAGGGATCAAACCCACATCTCCTGTGGCTCCTGCATGGCAGGCGACTTCTTTACCGCTGAGCCACCAGGGAAGCCCAGGACCTAGGAAACCAGATAATATTTAGCTGCTGACTGGTCTGAGTGGATGGGGTCCCAGCACGTCTTCAGGCGAATATAAGGGTCTGTGGTACCTTTTTCTGAAACTCAAACACTGACTCAGTGGAGTGGAATTTTCATCACAGCTGAAATTGCTAGAGAGGACTTGGTGCTTCTGAAATCCTTTTCTTCTCTGCCTTCAAGTAGGGAAAAGTAGTATTGGTGGGCAGTTCATTAGTAGTTACACAAAGGAGCAGATCCATACAGGAGCCAGGTGCCGTGTGACAGGGAGGCGGGACCAGGAAGAGCCAGGAAGCCCACCTTGAGTTTAAAGAGGACCACTAGCTGCCCTGAGGGAGCGGGCCCGCGGTCGTGGACTTGTCAGATTTCTTTTTTCCAACGGAAGCTGGAAATCCTGACTTTTATATGAAGTGTACTTGTATAAACATTTTGGCAACTAATGTTTTAAAGTGTTTTTAAACCTGTTGAAGGCTGGAATTTACCTGCAAGCCACATGTTTGTGACTTCAGCTTTCAAACACCACTGAAGGTGGACCTGGCAGCTTAGTGGCAATACTTACTCGTCCCCCAGGGAAAGTGTTCATAGGCTGGTATATTCAGGATAGGGGCTTCCCTGGTGGCTCAGCGGTAAAGAATCTTCCTGCCAATGCAGGAGACGCAGGTTCAGTCCCTGAGTCCAGAAGACTCTCTGGAGATGGAGATGACAACCCAATCCAGTATTCTTGCCTAGGAAATTCCACGGATAGAGGAGCCTGGTGGGCTACAGTCCGTGGCGTTGCAAAGAATCAGATACAACTTACCGACTGAAAACAATGACACAAACGTATTTGGGATGATGACTGTTCTGTGGTTTTAAACCTTCCTGCAAAGAGTGCAGAGTTACTCTGAGTTTGAGAGCAGCTTGTCACATTTATTTCATTTCCTTTTAATGACATAGATCCTTTGTCAAGGCTGACTTAAGGGAGTTGTTCCAGAAATGTTTGTAGGGCAGAGCCGCCCTCAGCTTTCTTTTCTTACTGACTTTTAACCCATCACAGAGTAATTACTTTCTCTCCTCCTCCCGCCCATCAACTTTTGGAATGTGGTTATTCTTCAAAGTTCATTCGGAGGCAGGACATTATTCATGTTTCCTTTTCCAGAGCCACTAAGCATCAACAGAAGATAGTGTTTGTACCACAGTCAAACAGATAAATCATCACTTAATGTGTGCTTTTGAGTAATGACTGGTTTAGCAATGATCAGATAGACAAGAAAAGGCCTTGGCTAAGTCAGTGATGTTATGACATGATTATTTTAATATTGTTTCTTTTGGTTTCTTTCGGGATGTCTAACTGGCATCTGAGTTTCTTGGGCAAAGAGTGCTATGATAGAAATATGTTTGTTTTCCAGGGCAGAGGGGAGTGGTGGTGAGCAGAGAAATTACAATGTGTCCTCAGCTACCATTGATGTCCTTCCAAATAGATGAAGTTTAGTTTAAAACCCACCATTAATTCTTGGCCTCTGGCAAGAGTGGTACAAGGTTGCCTGTTTGTTCCAGTGGGCGTATGGGGGTGGGGAAGGGGGACAGGGCAGCAATTAGTCCATGACATTTATGACCGATTTATAAAATACAAATGAAATAATTGGTTACAAAATCAAGGCAAGCCTTTGCTCGCCTTTTGCAAACTTGTTCTCAACACATTGTGAAACTTTATGAACAGTCTTTGCAGAAAGCAAACAGCAGCCAGCCTGAGGAGATGAATCCAGGGCGCTCAACCCGGGGAACAGCGATGGGACAAGAAGATTCTCAAAGAACATTTGCCCTCCTTTTCACAAATACATACCTCACTGTTATTTCAGATCCAGAGACAGTCTCAGACAGGGACTCACCACATTTTTGGTATAGCAGGCCTAGTTAGTGAAAAGAAAAAGAAAATGTTTCCCACTCAATGTTATATGTATGGGAGCCCTTTTAAGTCATTGCTTATGATTCAAGTACAGGGCATTTGCAAAAGAACCTGAGTAAGAGACAGTATGCATCTTTGCAGCCCTTTCTTCACCCATTAAAATGCATGAGGTGGTGTTCAGACTTAGAGAACAAACCGTGGTTACCGAGGGTGGGTAGGATGGGAAGACATGATAGTTAGGGAGTTTGGGGTCAACATGTGCACACTGTTATTTTTTAATAACCAACAAGGAGCCTAGCAGGCTATCACCCATGGGGTTGCAAAAAGTTGGAAATGACTGAGCGATTAATACAAATAAGAACAAGGACTGTAGCCTGCCAGAATCCTCTGTCCATGGAATTTTCCAGGCAAGAATACTGGAGTGGGTGGCCATTTCCTCCTCCAGGGGATCTTCCCAGACCAGGGATAGAACCTGCATCTCCTGCATTGGCCATTGGATTCTTTACTGCTGTGTTACCTGGGAAACCCTTTATTTTCTACACTCCTGAGCAACATTTAGAAAAACNCTGTCCATGGAATTTTCCAGGCAAGAATACTGGAGTGGGTGGCCATTTCCTCCTCCAGGGGATCTTCCCAGACCAGGGATAGAACCTGCATCTCCTGCATTGGCCATTGGATTCTTTACTGCTGTGTTACCTGGGAAACCCTTTATTTTCTACACTCCTGAGCAACATTTAGAAAAACTGGCTGGACTAGTTTAGAGAAGAAAGCTAATGGGGGGGTTATTGTCACAATGCACTCCTACTCTAAATGGTCTGGTTTTAGTAATAGGCTGTTCTAATTTTGAAATGAATTCATACCGCTCACACACACTAAAAGTTCAGTTTTCCTCTCCAACTGCTTAAAATTACAACCGCCATCTCCAAATGCCCGAAATTCACTTTGGTTAAAACTGAAATCGAAAAGGGAAAGCTAGGACAGGACACAACCCCCGCAAGTCGAGGTTAAGCCGGGTTGGGTTTTGCCAGGGTCCACCGTTCACGGTTTCAGCCGCCCCAGCCCAGCACGCGGTGTTTCCCTCTGCTCCTTTGTGCAGACTGACCACGTGTTCTTTCGCCATGCTCCAAAGCTGAACACCATCCCAAAGGCTCCGAAGCCTTCTGTGGACCCTTTGTGCGGCTCCGAGAAGGGCTGGGCATGAATATGCAATGCCTGATGTGGCACGTTGTCTTCTTTCAAAAATACGAAAAGGGCGTCCTGGTCTCCAAATTGGGAGCCGACTTCTGATTTCAGCCTAGACAGGTCTGCTTAAAACTATAATCAAGCTGATTGTATTGCCCTGGAATTCTAATTTCCAATTTAGGGTTTTGCTATATAATCTCTAGTAGAGTGTGTCTAATCTTCATGAAACCCAGAGTCTTTATAAAAACTCGATGGATTTTCTTCCACGGGTCTAGGCTGAGCTCTAGAGACATTAGATTACTGAGTAATTGAAGGCAGCGTTGTTATGTCACTGTCTTTTTGAAAGACCAACTCAAATTCTATATGCCATAGCTTTGATCCTTTTCATTTAATTCTAAGTACACTTGTTATTATAGTAACTGTTGTTTGTATGTTATTTTAGCTTTTTACTTAAGTAGCTATTTAGCAATTTAAATGAAAATGTAATTAGGTTACATCTGTTTTACATGCATGTAATACCACGCAGATGTAAACTTCTATTAAAGCCATATTTTCTTTTTGGCAAAGCAAGGCAAAAAACAATTGCACCAATCATTGGAGTAAGTCTTGCTCTTAAAAAAAAACAGTATATACAAAGCACTATGCTATTATTTATGTGGTGGTGAGAGTACATCACTTCAGTTTTTTTTTTTTTTGTTTGTTTTGTTTTTTTAAGTAAAAGAACAAACAAATGCCTTTAATTTATCTGGATACAGAGTTTAAAATGACAGTGTAGCTTCCTCCATTCTGTGGGTTTGTGCAGACAGAGTTGTACCATCTCCACATCATAAACACAAGCTCTTATAACTCCACATCCTGTGGAGTCAGGGAGCTGCAAGGGTCTAACTCAGCTTGACTTTCACTGACTTTGGTGAAGCCTTAGGTTCAGGTGGCTTAGTGGTAAAGAATCTACCTGCAGTGCGGGAGACCCAGGTTTGATCCCCTGGAGGAGGAAATGGCAACCCACTCCAGTATTCTTGCCTGGGAAATCATTTGAGTCACAAACGAGTCGGACACAGCTTAGTAACTAAGCAACAACCACCACCCCTGGCTTGTGTAAACAACAACACAACTAAAAAACAACAATAACGATTATTAAAAAAAAAAAAGTCCACGAGTAATAATGTTGACGTACAGGCTTTTTGCAAGGATCAAAGTGAGATAATAAGTATACATGTATTTTGAAAAGTACAGAATGTAACTGTTAGAGAGCATTATTATTATATTAATCCAAAAACAGCATCAACAGTAAGCCCCCTCCCAACCCCCTCCCACATTTTTGTGTGTACAGTGGGGATTGGACTCAGAAATTAATTCTGTTTTGGGAACTATTGAGTCCCTTATAGCCTCTTAATAGGATTTATAAAACATCATTTCAGACAAAGTCATCTATCTTACTTGCTAACGAGACACAAAATTTGGACTGTCTGGAACCAGGTAATATTTTAAGAGTTGCCCATTTGTTCCATACATGTTCAGCTTTTCAATGCAGTCATTTTTAATGGTGGTTTTTATAGCATCCATAAAAATATTTTCATATAATTCTTCCTTGTAAATATGGTTAAACTTTTAGCTTTCTGCTACTTGGTGACCTGATTAAATAACTTAATGTACTTTCAAATTGATTGTTCAGTGCCAAGACAATAAGAAGCCAGGAGGAGCCAGCTTTATGGCGTTGCTCTGTAACATTGGGGCCCTAGGTTGAGCTATGAAGAAAAAAAATTCCAGCAGGGTTTGCCATATCCAACTTGTTAGAGCTTTTCCATCCCTGATTCTGAAAGAGGGAGCATGGGTTTCATTGCTAACATCTTTCTCATACCTGTTTTAAGAAGCTAGTATTTTAGATGGCAGGGAAAGGAAATCTACCCTTCATGTAATGATCTATGTAGCACTTATTGAACACTTACTGTATGCCAAGTGCTATTCTAAATGCTTCCTATATCATTTCATCCTTGAGAGCAAACTCATGTATAGTTACTGTTGTTATCCTCCATTTGTTAGATAATTTTTTATTGAAGTATAGTTAATTTACAATGTTGTGTTAGTTTCAGGTGTATAGTCAATCAGTTTTATATATATAATATTTTCAAAGTAATCTGAAAGAGGATAAAGAGTTCTAATATATATTTTAATAAAATTTTATATTTTTATATTTTGTTTTATTTTTACATTTATAAATATATATATATATATATATACCCACTTTCAGATTATTTTCCATTTTTAGATTATTATAAGATATTGAGGATAATTTCTGGTGCTATACAGTAGGTCTTTGCTGTTTACCTGTTTTATATATGGTAGTATGTATATATGTATATATTAGTTCCACAGTCCTAATTTATCCCTCTCCCACTCATTTTGTGGGAAGTGAAGAAATCTAGAGAAATGAAGAAGACCAGCAAAATTAAGAATTCTTCCAAGATTGTATAGCTACTAAGTGAGAGAGCTAAGATTTTAACCTTGGCAATGTAGCACCAAGACCTAGATTTTTACCCCCTGTACTTCTCCATACCTCATGTAATACCAGGGGTTTTGCTGTTACTGTCATCTCTTTGTTTATTATTGGCTCCATCATCCAAATCAAGCATCCGTGAGCTAGAAAAACTCTTTAAGAGAGCCTTCCTCCCCATAGCCCCTTTTTCCCAGTTCAGAAAACCATGTTTGAAAGACCTAGGTTACATAGAAGTAAAAATAAATAAGACATGGTGCTCACTGTACTTAGTTTACTTTATGAGGGGTTGGGATAAGAGATATGGAGAAAAAGACCGCCAAGGAGATGGAACACATACTAAATAAAGATTCAGCTGACGTGTTCTGGGAGCCCAGATCAGAGTCATCAAGACCATGGGAAACATCACTTAACCTGGGCCTGGAAGAATGGATAGGATTGTGATAATAAAGGTGGTATTTCAGGCTTCAAGAATAGAATGAGCAAAGACTTAGAGAAAAGAAAATGCAAGCTGGCCTATTGAAATAGTTGAATCAAGAGATGCTGAAGCCTCGACTGGCCACCAGCAGGAAGAGCACAACTCAGGAAATAGAATGACCTTGCAAAGGCAGGGGGTTTGCGATTTGGCAATCAATTAGCAAGAGAGGGGGTGAGGGAGAATTCGAGGAGGATATTTGGGTCTCTGACCCAGTAGGCTAATAGTAACGTACATCATGTAATTAGGAGGGCAGAATCCGGTCCATCGGTAAGAACATGGACCCTTTATTCCGAGAGTCCTGGATTGGGGAACTTCCCTGGTAGTCCAGTGGTCAAAGATTTTGCCCTCCAATGCAGAGGGGTGCAGGTTCGATTCCTGATCAGGGAACTAAGATCCCACATGGCCTCATGGCCAAAAAACCAAAATATAAAACAGAAGCAGTATTGTAAGAAATTCAACAAAGACTTTAAAAATGGTACACATCAAAAAAAAAAAAAGAAAAGAAAAAATCTTTAAAGGAAAAAAAAGAGAAAGAAAGTCCAGGGTCTCTATCTGTTCTCTCTCACTTTCTGGTTTAGTGACTTTGAGCCGGTTACTTGCTTCACTCCCAGTTTCCTCATCTCTCAGATGGAAGCAGTCTTCATACTTACCCTGTAATATTGTTGGGAAAAAGCTAATAGCTGTGGAATGCTTAGCACAGTGCCTCAAAGCACACGATAGATAAGTATCAGTTACTAGCCTCTTGCTGTGGGTGAGTGGGCTTTCATCCCCTTTTGAGAGGTGAGGTTACCTAAGTCCGGGTAGGTGGAGTGGCTTTCTAAAGTCCTGCATTCAGCAAGGGCTCACAGGGGTGAGTAGAGACCAGTAGTCTTGTCTTTTTTACTGAATTACTTACAGTATTGCTTCTGTTTTATGTTTTGATTTTCTGGTCAGGATCTCAGTTTCCTGACCAGGGGTCGAACCCACACTCTCTCCACTGGAAGGTGAAGTCTTAACCACTGGACCGTCAGGGCATCCCCACTTACATTTCTAATGACAGGATATAGATTTAAATGTTCTCCCTTTGCTTTCTTTGATAACTTAGGTGTTCACTTTTTCAGAGTCTTTTGGGTCCACCCAAGGCAGTGGTGGACAGGGAGGCCTGGCGTGCTGCGATTCATGGGGTCGCAAAGAGTCGGACACGACTGAGCGACTGAACTAAAGGCAGTGATAACCGTCAGTGTGCCCTGCAGAACGTTCATGACAGTGTAAACTGTATTTCTTGATGACTTGCTGGCNAGGGAGGCCTGGCGTGCTGCGATTCATGGGGTCGCAAAGAGTCGGACACGACTGAGCGACTGAACTAAAGGCAGTGATAACCGTCAGTGTGCCCTGCAGAACGTTCATGACAGTGTAAACTGTATTTCTTGATGACTTGCTGGCACAGGAAGGCCACCCAAAACGAACCCGCTTCTCTACATCTCAGTGTGTGTCCTTTTCTTTTTTCTCCTTTTGTGCCTAAGTTAAGCTATTAAGTAGGTAATACCCGGTTAAACCCAGATCATGGTGCTTGGGAGAACAACGCCCAAGACTTGTGAATAGTCCTCACTGTTAATTGTTAAAAGCTGCTGATGCCAGTGGCTGACCTCGTAGCGCCTGTGTTGTGACAGCTCGTTTGTGTCGATGAGGCGAATGTGTATCTGCCGCGGTGGCAGGAGTCAAGGATGAGTCTGGGAGTCCCGCACACAGTGTCAGAGCATGTTTCACCGAGAGAACAAGATTGATTGATTGTGTTCCATGAGGGCGAGGTGGACCCGGCACCACTGTACCACATGCTTTTTTTTATTTCCCCGTCTGCTAACTATGCAAGTACAAACAGCTTTAACACAATTTTTTTTTAACCTAGAAAGGAGCCTGAGGCGGCATCCAAGTACATTTAACATATGAAAATTGAGCTGCTTTGAACTTGTATGTTTTTGATAACTGCTTGGTATGCTTCCTGGAGAATCACCTGTAGGCTTTTCTTTCCAAATCCTAATCCCTTTGATTGAGTGCCAGGACAGATAAGTCTCATTGAATCACTCCAGTCTCATAATTCTTCCTTCATTCAGAGTTGAAAGGGAACAGCACCAGATTCAATAGGCAAATCCTCAGATTTAGCGAAAGTCATTCAAACACTTTAAAACTGAAATGGTTTTGTTCTCAAATAGGGTTCAGATGGGCTACCGAATGTTTACACAAGCTAGTGGCTGCCATGCACTGCAGGATGGACAGAAGAACACTCTTCTCTCCACCTCCATCCTCCCCCCAACCCCCAACCATTGCTGTCTCTGAGACCAGGGATTGAAAGGACAGCTTGGAGACTGTGAAGTTTCAAAGCAAGCTGGCATGACTGTTTAAACGTGGGCATAAGAACAAGCCTGACTTTTCCTGTTTTCTCTCCTCCTTGCGACCAGCCGAAACATTCCTGTCCTCTCCTCCCACCCCCCTTTCAGAGGAAGGAAAACAACCATGTTCTTTTTATCTTTACAAATGTGCCTGGTGGGGACTAATCTAAACCAGTTCAAGATGCTTTTATTGAAAACTGTTCAGAGGAACGGAAGGTGCTGCAGAATTAGAAAGAGAGTGGCATCTGGGCCTCCCCGCCCCAAGCTTGCTCTCTGTCTCTCTCTCTTTCTCTCTCTTTTGGCATTAACCTGGATTTCTACTGAGATCTCTGTTAAGAGCCTTTTCAGAGATCATGTTTAATTCAGAGATGGTTCCTTTCTGCTGCACATCCTGTGTTTGTCCTATTTGGCCAAGAGAGCGCTTCAGTTGGGAAAGGCCATCCTCTTTGTCTTTGTTTCGAGTTCCCTGTTATACCTGAGAAGTCATTTCTAGGTTCTCTTGCGATAGGACGCCTGCATGACTTTGTCAGAGTGGCTGTCCCCTCCTGGGTGAACAGTCCTTCCCTCCTCTTGGCCACTGGATGAAGAGATGGACTTGTTATCAGAGTACTGGGAATCCGAGGGCCCCACTCAGCTTGAACTTGAGGCTAGACTGGATGTATTCTTGCCTGGCTAGTTTCCCTGGGGCTTCCCAGGTGGCGGTGATGGTAAAGAACCCACCTGCCAATGCAAGAGATGTGGGTTCGATTCCTGGGTTGAAAAGATCCCCTGGAGGAGAGCATGGCAAACCACTCTTGTATTCCTGCCTGGAGAATCCCATGGACAGAGGAGCCTGGCGGGCTATAGTCCATGGGGTTGCAAAGAGTCAGACACGACTGAAGCAACTTAGCATGCACGCGTGCAAAATGAAGCCACTTCATGAACTGTTGACACCAAACCTTTGTCAAGAACCTAGTATANTGGAGAATCCCATGGACAGAGGAGCCTGGCGGGCTATAGTCCATGGGGTTGCAAAGAGTCAGACACGACTGAAGCAACTTAGCATGCACGCGTGCAAAATGAAGCCACTTCATGAACTGTTGACACCAAACCTTTGTCAAGAACCTAGTATATTAGGGAACTTGCCTAGCTGTCCAGTGGTTAAGACACCACGCTTCTAATGCAAGGGGTGTGGGTTTGATCCCTGGTTGGGGAACTAAGATCCCACAATGCTGTGTAGTGCATACCCCCAAATTAATTCATTAAATTAAAAATGGCTTTTAAAAAAGAGAATATAGTATATCAGTGAAGTGAAAGATGCTGTGTGATTATGATAAAGGTTCTTCAAGACTTAAATCTACCCTGAGAGTGTGTTAGTTGCTCAGCTGTGTCCAGCTCTTCGCAGTTCCATGGACTGTAGCCCGCCAGGCTCCTCTGTCCATTGGATTCTCCAAGCAAGAATCCTGGGATGGACAGCTGTTCCCTTCTCTCCCGGATCTTCCTGACCCAGGGATCAAACCCCGGTCTCCTGCATTGCAGGCGGATTATTTACCCTCTGAGCCGTCAGGGAAATCCCATGAGGGAGCACATGAAATGATTCAGCAGTGATCCAGACAGCTCTCATCTGAGCGTATCATTTTCTCCTCTTGGACTCCATGTTCCGTCTAGACCTGTACTAAAACTTGACCTTGCCTTGCTTGTGGATTTTCACTCATCGATGGTATAAGTTTATTAACAACCTCGTTCATTAGACCCTTCCCGTTGTTCTTTTTTTCTGGTTCTCTCCCTGCAAGGTTTTTATGATGTTGTAATCATTTATAATTTTTAAGTGCCTCTCATAATGCCTAAAAACAGCACTAGATTTTAATGAGTGCCGTTTAACCATAGGAGGCTTGTGTCTGCATCCATGTCAATTCTTACAACAATACTTTGGAATGAAAGTAGAAAGTTTATGACACGTTTTATTGTATTCCTAAATGTGAAAGAGGATTCTAATTTCAAAATAAGTGGCTATACTTTTTAATTCTTATTTAGCCTCTGTAGCTGTTTTAATATCCCTTTTATGGTTGACTGGTTGATGTTTTAAAACAAGTTCTTCGGGGACTCCATGCCCATTAGTCCCTGGCCATAAAACCTGAACTTGACTAAAATAAAACATGATGCCATGGAGCAATTAAGAGGAGAACTTTCAGAGATGGCTGTGAATATGAACTGCAGTGATTTATTTTATTAATGGATTTTGGGGAAAACCAGCCCACCTCTCTTAAGCTCAACTCTGTGTATTTGGGGATTTTTATATTTTTAATTTATTTCTTTGTTTCTCTCAGGGCAATAGGGGGTTCCATAGCAGGCTCTTAAGGTATAGCAACCCTTTTGTAGCCTACTACTTCTGAATATGAAACTTTATTTTTTTCATTTTATGTGGAAAATGGGGGTGATGTCACTTAGGAAAGCAATTTTTCCCCAAAGTGGTTTTGGGGAACCAAGGTCTGGTGATGTGTTATTTAAAAAAGCGGTAATGTAGTAAAGCTAGGCTTTGTGCTTTAAATAATTGCAGGATTTATGGGATCTATCCCCAACCTGTTCAGTTTTATGGGAGGACAAAATACAGGTTTTTCATTTCAGCAGAGTTTCTTAAAAACCTGGAAAGGCAGTTGACAGAGGTTTCTCTAAGATTATAGTAGCGTCTTTGTTTATTAAACCTAGTTTGTAATCATTGAGGAGTGCTGCAATTTAGTAGCCATTGAATTTGCAAATAGGATCTGCCTCTCTAACCTTTGAAGGAAAGCGTTACTTTTAATGCTTTAAAACTTCCATTGACTCTCAGCTGCTGACTAAAGGAGAAGGTAGGTTCAGGCTGTAAAAGCCCATACAGGCTTTCCAGCCTCCTTCGTTTCCTCTGATCCCCCCTTCCCCACCAGTGGTAGGTCTGCTCCAGAGCATTTACTGTAATTCAGCTTTTCCATCTACTGTACTTTCCAATTTCCATTCCTCTGCTCATGTTTTCTTCCCTCCATATATTCTTTCTTTATTCTGTCTCCTCCCGCTCACTTCGTCCCTCACTGCCCCGCCCCCAGCAAATTGCACTTTTCTTTTGCCTCCAGTGCAGACGTGTCCTCCTTGAAGAGGCCCTCTTTTGGCTCACTGCTTGGGGCCTCCTCCTCACCTATGCAACAAGTGTACAGTGTCTGCTGCTGCCATGTCAGCGTTCTTCCCCTGCCCAGCAAACTGACCTCCTCTCTGGTCCCTGACACTTCCTACGGATCTTAATTCTTGCACTTATCACATTAAACCTAGCTGTTTGTATGAATGTTTGTCGTGGTCACCCGAAACCCAGCCTCTTGAGGGCAGAGGTGGTCTGAACTCTCTCTGTGACCCAAACAGCCACATGGAAGATGCACGTGTTGTCACTTCAGTTGTCCGACTCTTTGCGACCCCACGCACTGTAGCCTGCCAGGCTCCTCTGTCCATGGGATTCTCCAGGCAGAAGTACTGGAGTGGGTAGCCTTGCCCTCCTTCAGGGGCTCTTCCTGACCCAGGGATCGAACCTGCATCTCCTACATCTCCTGCATTGGCAGGCGGGTTCTTTACCTCTAGCGCCATCTGGGGCAGTGACTCTCGAATGCACGAACAAATATTTTCTGGCCTTAAGAAATGTCAGGGGATGCCTAACCTAAGAGTTTAGGTGGAGAGAAGTGCTTCCCCTCCCTTCCCCCATTTTAAAAGTCTTCAGTCAGCCCATGTGATATGGCTGAGAAAACCTCCTGTTGGAGCTAATGAACGTTAAACTCAGAGATCGTCAGGAGCTGGCCAAGAACCCAAGGGTGGCCAGTGAGAAACTTGAATCTTCTAGTTTCACAGCCAGATCCCCTGGCAGCTGTACCAGTGTGTTCTGGCAGGCACACTCTGTTGCCTGTCTGACAGCCAATCCCCTGTCCCAGCCCTGCTTCTTCAGCCCTCTAAGAGAGTCGAATTTTGTTCAGGTGGTAGATAGAGTCTTTGACTGCAGGGACCTTCTGCCAGCTCCAGGGGTAAATCAGAGTTGAGTTAAGCATCCCAGCCTCCCTTGCACATAGGGGACCATGGGACAAACTCTAACCTCTGAAATATAAGGCAAAGTCTGTGAGGGCTTCTAGGAAGGGTTTCCTTCCAGTGAAAGGACAGAGCCTTATCCTCTGCCCTTTCAAAGGCTTCCTGCCTTGGGACCCAGCGAGAGGACATGATGTTAGAACTTTAACAGCCAGTTTACAACCAGGAGAAACACATGAGGACAAAAGCCTACACTAATGCTGGAGGAATGGATGGACAGAAAGGGCCTAGATCCGTGGTGACCAACTCAAAACCTTTCACCTCCAGACTTCTTAAATAAATTTGTGTCCTGATGGATGCAGTTTTTGAGAGTTAGTTTTCTGCTCCTTGGAGCAGAGCACATCCTAGCTGATTCAATTGCTTTTTGAGGAAAAAATTAAAATGAAGACAGCATTCTAAGAGGAAAGATAGTGACTGGATAAAATGTGGAGAAGTCTTGACAACATAGTGGTCAAGAAATTGGGTGGGTGACTTGTACAGTTCTGTTAAGTACAGGAAAGGCTCACCGAGAAGGCCTGGAATAATCATCATCCAAGAAACATGAAAGTGTGATCTCTGATATTCCTGGCACTAGGCAGGAGGTTGAGGATACAGAGGTTTTAAAAATAAACAGTTTCTATCCTTCAGGCACTTTTAGTCTACTAAGGGAGACTGCTGAATAAGCAGGCAATTAGCTAAGAATGGGATCATTGCTGTCTTTTGATAGGGGTACACTCAGGAACTCTGGGAACTCAGAGGAAACCGTGGAACCGTGATAGGCTGGGGAAAAGGAAGGGTTAGGAACGATTTCCTGGTGGTATCGATATCTGAACCTTGAAGAAGGAATAGAATTTTGCCAGCTGAAGAACGGTGGGGAAAGGAGAGAAGGGACACTCGAGACGAAGGGGAGAACGCACGAGAGTGGGACTTGGGAAAAGTGGAAGACTCTTGCCATCTTTGATCTAGACCTTTTCCACTGAGATTTGGCAAAACTGTGATAGCTATAAGTGTTCTGTATACTTTTGGTATTTAAAGATATTCATGATAAATTTTAAGTGAATAAGTGGGAAATAAGAGATGAAACCAACAAGTACTGGGGCTTCCCTGGTGGTCCAATGCAGGGGGTGTGGGTTTGATTCCTGGTTGGGGGACTAAGATCCCGCATGCCTCGTGGCCAAAAAATCAAAACATAAAACGGAAGCAGTCTTGTAAGAAATTCAATAAAGACTTTAAAAAAAACGGTCCACATAAAAAAGAAAAATCTTAAAAAAGGAAAACAAGTATTAAAGCATTATTTCCCAGTGCATCACTCGAGATCCTGGGAATATTCAATGATTTTAAGCAGAATAAAAGAGAAGAGTGGTTTATATGGTCAAATAAATTTGGGAGACATTGATTTTAAATAAATTGAATAGTTTTCATTCCTGCAAGAATCTCCAGAGCCCTTAATACTCTCATGTTAATTGCAACTATCCAAAAGGAGGCTGGATCATTTCCTTACATATATTTGACCATACACTCTTTTCTAGGCAACCGTCTGCAGAACTGAGGCTTTGAGAAGGGTTGGTATAGACTATTCCTTCAAAGAGCTTGACTGAGAAAGAAAGTAGATTTATAGGGTGGCAACTAGAATGCTGGGAGGGATTGGGGGCAGGAGGAGAAGGGGACGACCGAGGATGAGATGGCTGGATGGCATTACCCACTCGATGGGTGTGAGTTTGAGTGAACTGTGGGAGATGGTGATGGACAGGGAGGCCTGGCGTGCTGCAATTCATGGGGTCGCAAGGAGTCGGACATGACTGAGTGACTGAACTGAATTGAACTGAACTAGAATGGGGTCTGAGTAAAGACAGACATTTCATGAAGTGGGAGAGTAAAGAGCATGTGTCCACACCAAGGGCGAAAAGCAGTGATGAGGAGGTTATAGACACAAGAGCAGGGGTGCATGATTGGGAACACAAGCAAGGTACTTGAGATTCTAAGAGGGATAGAATTCTAAAGGAATTCTGCCAGCATCTCTGCTCAGGATGTCAAGATTGTTATAATACTATGTTTCCATGTACTAGGACCATGTAGGACTCTAGATCAGACTAGACACACACACACACACACACACACACACACACACACACACCCTGAATTAATGTATCAGTTGCAAGAGACAGAAAAGCCAACTCAAACTGACTTAAGGAGAAAGAGTTTAGTGGTTCAAGTCATCGAAAAGTACATGGTAACTAGCTGCTGCTGCTGCTGCTAAGTCGCTACAGTCGTGTCCGACTCTGTGTGACCCCATAGACGGAAGCCCACTAGGCTCCCCCGTCCCTGGGATTCTCCAGGCAAGAACACTGGAGTGGGCTGCCATTTCCTTCTCCAGTGCATGAAAGTGAAAAGTGAAAGTGAAGTCACTCAGTCGTGTCCGACCCTTCACGGCCCCATGGACTGCAGCCCACCAGGCTCCTCCATCCATGGGATTTTCCAGACAAGAGTGCTGGAGTGGGGTGCTATCGCCTTTTCCGAGTAACTGGCTTCAGGCACGGCTAAATGTAGATTAACCATATCATCAGGACCCATCTCTCTGCTCTTAAGTTCTTCGTTGGTCACATTCTTAGCTTCCTCATAGCTCCTAGCAGCTTTGGCCTCTTCTATTTGTAATATGGTTGCAGTTCCAGATTTCACATCTACAATCACACCACTAATCCTCTAATGAAGAAAAAACTTTCCTTTCTCAGAAGCCCTAGGCTCTCACCATACCTCCTTAGTCTGAGTGAATTACGTGTCCTTCCTTGAATCAAGCCCTGTAGCCAGGAGATAAGGCATATACGTAAATCAGTCATTGCCCAAGAACCCTCATCACCTTCCTCCTGTGAATGGTGCTAATTCCCATAAGGAAAATCAAGAATTCTGTCTCTCGAGAGTTGAATATGTTTTTTAAAAAAAACCAGTAACTCCCCCTTACTTCCTAAGAAAGAAAACTAACTCCCAAAAGAGAGCCCTTAGGTTTTTACCCAAGGTGATTTTAAATTCTAAATGTCAGATTGTGTAGCATCCCAGATCTGACAGCATGAATTAGATCCCTCTGTGTGGAGCACCCAAGTAAACCAAGAGTGTTGACAGCCATCCTGGGGAATACTGACTGATGCTCACTGAAGAAGTCCTGCACGAAATCCTCTGTAGAAAGAACAAAAAGCAGTTTTTGAGAAGCCGGCTTTCACCAAAGACCAGAACCTGTCAGCCACAGGCAGAAGTCATTAGCAGGATTTATACATGCCCGTAGCCAGCACTGAGTCAAAAGGAGATACGCCAAGGGGATTTCTCTCTTCCGGAAACCCACCAGAGGAATGAGGAAGACTTTCCGGGTTAAGTTTCAGAGAACCTAATGCATAAATCCCCTTAACAAACACTGGGATTTGGGTCTGTAACTCTTCCCTCTCGGCTTGGGTCCCGTGGAAACGAGCTGCCGAGGCTGCCTTGGGACCAACACAACGAAACCGAGGAAGAGTGGGCTAGGATTTATGGTGACAACGTGGAAACTGCTGAACATGGTGACTTTTTCATATTGTTGCCCTGCGTGCATTTCTGCTTTCAGGACACTTGGTAATCCCTGAGCTGTGGCTAAAGATCCCAAGGAAAATAGCTGGGTGGTAGGCATTGTCCCCTCTCTGGTTTACAACTCCGTGACTTTCATTTCTCCTCTGATAGAGACTGTGCCGTAAATTGGCTGGATGCTCCTCCCAAACTCGGAGGCAAGTTAGAATGCGAAAATCTGGATTCTCTCCCTGTCTGAATCATAGAGGACATCATTACTTTGCTAAGTTTCTGCCTCATGAGGAGATTTTAAAAACCTGCACACACAATGTCTGGATTGCCAGACATTCTTCCTAGAAGTACCTCTGGCTTGGAGAAAAGTAGCCAGAATTTAAAAAAAAATCTTGTTATGGTTTATTTTTATTTTTATTATTTTTTAAATTGGAAGATAATTGCTTTACAACGTTGTGTTGGTTTCTGCCGTACAACAACATGAATCAGCCGTGAGTCTACCTCCCTCTCCCTTCTACCCCACCCCCATCCCATCCCACCCCTGTAGGTTGTCACACAACGCTGAGTTCGCTGGGTTACACAGCAACTTCCACTAGCTGTCTGTTCTGCATATGGCAATATATGTGTTTCAGTGAGGAACCAGCATTTATATCCAGACAGCGTGCCATTTACTCTGTTTATGTATTTGTTGCATNATGACCCAACTCTGTCTCTTATACACATCTTCCCATCCCACCCCTGTAGGTTGTCACACAACGCTGAGTTCGCTGGGTTACACAGCAACTTCCACTAGCTGTCTGTTCTGCATATGGCAATATATGTGTTTCAGTGAGGAACCAGCATTTATATCCAGACAGCGTGCCATTTACTCTGTTTATGTATTTGTTGCATTAAATGGATATAACGTCAGAATGAATGGCAAGACTCAAAGAAAAAGATCCACAAGGCAGCCTGTTGAACAGGAAAGCAGGGATGATCTTGTGTGGCCGACACTGTGCTCCATTAGCACCCTGGCTGTGGATTTGGCCGCCATTCAACAGCTTCCATGGTCGGCTTTCTGCACCCCTTTTCTCTTCCTCCTCCTGTTTGATTGCAAATTTATTTTAACTGAGGATTTACTTGTCACCTCATGTTGACATTTCAAGTTATTGCATTAAGGAAAACACAGAAGAAAGCAAACAAGCAAGTGTATTCCAACAGGTCACCAGGCGTAGAAGTCATACTCAAATTACAAAGAAAAGGAAGGGAGTTGGGCTAGGGGAATGGAGGCCAGATATATTTAAGGGGATTGGGGGAGCCCTCCTAACCAAATCAGATCCTGGATCGTGAATATTTTTCTCAGCTACTGGTGATTCCTGGGGCCACTAAGCAGGAGGAGATTCTGACCCAGCTGTAGTTGCCATGTAATCCTGTGGAATCACGCTACTACTATTCTGATTCCTCTGATTATAAGTGACTGCAACAGCAGAAAGGATAGCTCTGCTTAACTGTTGCCACAGTGTCTCCAGGGGACTGGTCTGCTTTGGTCTGTACATTCCCCAAAGGCAAGCTGAGACCATGTAAATTAAAGAGAGAGAGCCGGTGACAACCAACTCTGTGGTTTTATTTGATTTTCCAGAACACATGTCCATCAGCATGTTGTAGACAACACAATATGATTAAAGCCCAGCAATAATCACCTCTGTATTGCATTTTAATTGGTATAATGTATGACGGATAGTTAAGTGGGAACCACCAGATATGTGTTTACCTTTGAGCAATGTGTCTGATTCATCAGATTTTATTTAACAGCATGAAATAGGGGTTAGGAAGTCTGCATCCTGAGCTGGGCTCTGCCACTCATCAGCCTTGTGACCTTGGATAAGTCACTAAATATCTTTGGATCTCATTTTCCTCAGCTCTAAAATGAGTGGTTTATGCTAGATAAAATCTAAGTAGTCTTCCATTTCCAAAAAAATCCAAAACTTTTTCTAGTGTCTGGAATTTTATTACTGAGTTCAGGGATCTTAAGTCTCTTTAGCAATCGGGTCTCTTCCTTTTTAATATATGACAAAGATGGCTTTGTCTAAACTTTGGATTTTTGAAACTGATTTCAGTGAATTGCATCATACAGATCTTAACTAACTTATATTAAGCAAGAGAGAGAGAGAGGAAAAAAAAAAAAAAACAAGCAATAGAAATAGTTCTTTCCCTGCTGTGAGCATTTGCCCTGGAGTAAATGTGAGACAGGAGTCAGGAATCTATGCCTGCCTTTCAGAGGGTGAATATCTTCCTATTTTGAGTGTGATTCTGACACCTTTAGGACATATATTGTTTTTGCACAATATGGCCCCAAAACATAAGGCAAAACTATTCGACGCCTAACTACACATTCGGTGGTTAAGCGAAGAGCCATACCAGTGATGGGGGAAAACCTGGCTCTGTTGGACTTAACTGAAAAATGGTAAATTGACCTACAAGTGACGAGTAAATATTTGAGTTCAACTTTGAAGGGTTTTTGAGTGTAATTTGGTCCCTTCATAATTTTTGCTTTCTCTGATGACTTTAGAGTCTGATAGCCCTGCCCTTTATCCTACTTCCAAAGCATAAGATAAGACTCATCGATAAACACCATTAGATTTTGAGCCTTTTCTCTCTTGCAACTGGTCTAAGAAATGGTAAGTGGAATTTGGAATGGGAAACCATGTCAGAGCCTACCCACTGTACTTTATGGCTGTAAAGGCTACTAAACTAGCCTCCCGAGACTTAGTCTTTCTCAGTGTCCCCTGGGAACTTGCCTTTCAGCATGTGGTCACCAGCCTGTGCTCATAGACAAACATAAGCCACCAGCTTCGTGCTCAGCCTTCCAACACTAGTAGAATTTAGCCTCAGAAAGGGCTTCCTATAGGCCAGATGATTGGTGACATTGTGTTCTAAACACTTCAGGAAAAAGGCCACAAGTTTCTACTTGAATGCAATTTTTTTTTTTACCACCTAAAAGCAAATGAATTGAAGAAAACAAGGAGAAGACACTAAGAGGAGTATTTTAATCTCTTTATTTATGAAGCTGCATGCGTTTTTAACTGATTCTAAGCTAAATTATAGATTTCCTCTTTAACCTCTTCATCCTTATCTTTCCCTGGTGTCTGTTGTATGAAGGAGGTTTCTATTTCTCTTGATATTCACATTTCCTTTTACAATTCCAGAAGTACTTCAGGACTTCAAAACTCGTAATAAATAGTGACTTTCACAATTATTTTTAAAGTGGTACTACTAAAAAATGTGTTGTGATCTCTTAAAAACATGTTCTCATAAAGACAAATTATAACAAGTGTTGATGATAATAGGGATTGATCGCAGTCCTTGTATATTGCTGGTGTGGATATAAAATGGTGTAACTACTTTGGAAAACAGTTTGCTACTGCTGCTAAGTCGCTTCAGTCGTGTCTGACTCTGTGCGACCCCAGAGACGGCAGCCCACCAGGCTCCTCCATCCATGGGATTTTCCAGGCAAGAGTACTGGAGTGGGGTGCCATTGCCTTCTCCGGGAAAACAGTCTAGAAATTCTTAAAATTATTAAACACAGAATTACCATGTGATCCAGCAATTTCACTCCTAGTTACCCAAGAGAAATGAAAATATATATCTACATAAAATTTGCATACAGATATTAAAAGGAACATTATTCATAAAGGAAAAATGGAAACAACTTAGGTGTTCCTTGAATAATGAATGTGTAATCAAAATGTGGTATATCTATCAGTTCAGTTCAGTCACTCAGTCATGTCCAACTCTTTGCGACCCCATGGACTGCAGCACACCAGACTTGCTTGTCCTTCACCAACTCCTGGAGCCTGCTCAAACTCATGTCCATTAAGTCCTCTGTCGTCCCCTTCTCCTCTTGCCGTCAGTCTTTCCCAGCATCAGGGTCTTTTCCAAAGAGTCAGTTCTTTGCATCAGGTGGCAAAAGTATTGGAGTTTCAGCTTCAACATCAGTCCTTCCAATGAATATTCAGGACTGATTTCCTGTAGGACTGACTGGTTGGATCTCCTTGCAGTCCAGTTCAGATCAGTTCAGTCACTCAGTCGTGTCTGACTCTTTGCAACCCTATGAATCGCAGCACGCCAGGCCTCCCTGTCTATCACCAACTCCCGGAGTTCACTCAGACTCACGTCCATCGAGTCAGTGATGCCATCCATCCATCTCATCCTCGGTTGTCCCCTTCTCCTCTTGCCCCCAGTCCCTCCCAGCATCAGAGTCTTTTCCAATGAGTCAACTTTTCCAAGGGACTCTCAAGAGTCTTCTCCAGCACCACAGTTCAAAAACGTCAATTCTTCTGTGCTCACCTTTCTTTGTAGTCCAACTCTCACATCCATACATGACTACTGGAAAAACCATAGCTTTGACTAGATGGACCTTTTTTGGCAAAGTAATGTCTCTGCTTTTTAGTATGCTGTCCAGGTTGGTCATAACTTTCCTTCCAAAGAGCAAGCATCTTTTAATTTCAAGGCTGCAGTCACCATCTGCAGTGATTTTGGAGCCCCAAAAAATAAAGTTTTATGTCACTGTTTCCATTGTTTCCCCATCTATTTGCCATGAAGTGATGGGAGCAGATGCTATGATCTTAGTTTTCTGAATGTTGAATTTTAAGCCAAATTTTTCACTCTCCTATTTCACTTTGATCAAGAGGCTCATAGCTCTTCTTCACTTTCTGCCATAAAGGTGGTGTCATCTGCGTATCTGAGGTTATTGATATTTCTCCCAGCAATCTTGGTTCCAGCCTGTGCTTTACCCAGCCCAGCATTTCTCTTAATGCACTCTGCATATAAGTTGAATAAGCAGGGTGACAATATACAGCTTTGATGTACTCCTTTCCTGGTTTGGAACCAGTCTATTGTTCCGTGTCAGGTTCTAACTGTTGCTTCTTGACCTGCATACAGATTTCTCAGGTATATCCATACAATGGAATATTCTTCAGCAATAAAAAATGAAACACTAATACATGCTTACAATATGGATGAATTGTGAATTGCTAAGTGAAAGAAGCCAGTTACAAAATACCATATAATATGATTCCATTTATATGCAATGTCCAGAATTGACTAATCTGTTAAAAGAAAGTAGTTTAGTGGTTGTTGGGCTGGTGTGGGCAGTACTATAAGTCACCAAAGTATCCTCTTTAAGTAGGTAAATCATATGGAATGTGAATTATATTTTAATAAATATAATTTAAAAATGGGCTGAGAATATGTCTAATTATGTATGAATGAGTGAGTGAAAGTCGCTCAGTCATGTCCAACTCTTTGCAATCCCAGGGACTGTACAGTCCATGGAATTCTCCAGGCCAGAATACTGGAGTAGTTAGCCTTTCCTTTCTCCAGGGGATCTTCCCAACCCAGGGACTGAACACAGGTCTCCTGCATTGCAGGCGAATTCTTTACCAGCGGAGCCACATACTTAGCATGTTGCAACTTCAAGGAAGTGACCCTATTAGATTTTTGTAAGTAAAAGCAGCAGAATTTCCCATGTTGGGTTGTTCTTTGGCCATCTTGTAAATCAAATTGAAGCTGATGTTTGCTCATCATTACAATAAGCTGAGCTACTGCATGAAAGTAGAGTGTAACTATCAAGTGATTACAAAACACCCATGTTAGATACCACATGCTATTTGATGAATTCACTTCCTTAACCAAAGAGGACAGATACAAAATGGGATGTCACACGTGTACATGAGAATTTTCCCATAGGCCAAGTGAATACGCTTGATTTTGATACCAGGCACCAACTCTAGTGTAATGAAGTTATGTAGCCTGATGATGGGGAAATTCAATGGAATGCCTTAGCATTATGGGTTATCTCCAGGCAGAACCAAATCCTTGTCTTCACATCAAGGTAGAGAGAGGAGAATGTGTATTTATATGTACATATATAATTGTTGTATTATACTATTCTATATTATATTACTAGTTATAGTAATAGCTATATAACTTAACTGTTTTCCAAGAACTATACTAATATAATATATATAGTACATATTACTTGTGTGTGTACTCATCTGATCCTCATGAAAGTTTTTTGAGGAAGATGTTTTTAGCATGTTAGAGGTGATAAAACCTGGAGAATAGAAGATGTGACTTGCTGTGATTACCCAACCACCTCTCACTCATGACTCATGAGGCGTTTATCAAGCAGCTACTACATACAGGCGTTAAAGATACAAAGAGAAATCAAACACAGTGACTGCCTTCAAAGAACTTAAAGATCTGTGCTGTGCTTAGTCGCTCAGTCGTGTCTGACTCTTTGTGACCTCATGAACTGTACCCGTCATACTCTTCTGTCCATGGGGATTCTCCAAGCCAGAATAGAGTTGCCATGCCCTCCTCCAGGGAATCTTCGCAACCCAGAGACAGAACCCAGGTCCACTGTAGGCGGGTCCTTTACCATCTGAGCCAGCAGAAACACCCTTAATCCATGTCTAATATCCTGTCATGAAAGTGAAAGTTGCTCAGTTGTGTCTAAGTCTTTGCGACCCCATGGACTGGGGTCCATGGAATTCTCCAGGTCAGAATACTGGAGTGGCAACCAGATCGAACCCAGGTTTCCCCAGGTCTCCTGCATTTCAGGTGGGTTCTTTACCAGCTGAGCCACAAGGGAAGCCCACCAATACTGGAGTGGGTAGCCTATCCCTTCTCCAGTGGATCTTCCTGATCCAGGAATTGAACCAAGGTCTCCTGCTTTGCAGGCAGCTTCTTCACCATCTGAGCTACCAGGGAAGTCCTGTGCTGGAGCAGAATTCAGCTATGTCATTTCAAAGGTAGTTTTGGGGCATCTGTCTCCAGACTCAGTGGCCAAGATAAACTGATACATAAGTGTAAGATCACTGTGCTAATGGGAAAAGGTGTTATGGAGAACATTTCATTAAATATATGTAGGACTCTTTGGAACTACTCATTCATTATTAAGTTCTTTGATGATGCAGACCATTGCTCAAGAATCTCTTCCCAGAGCATTTTATAAACATCAAGTAATTTTCATGATGGGTAGTTCCAGAAAGGGTTAAACTCAGCTTCTCTGGGACATATAATGGGAAAGTGGCTGAACATGATTTCAAAGGGATTTTTTAGGAGAGAATTCCAATTACAGAGAAGTAATTTCCCTTTCTAGCTTTACTAAGCTCTCTTGCAGACTAATGCAGTTTCAAGATTCATATCCCTTCTCTCCTTATTTCAACAGATATTTTGAATATGAAAATCTTATGTCAAAACTTAGCTGAAGCCTTCATCAGGCTTTTGAAAGGCTAAGTAAGAATTCTGTTTCTAGGAATAAAAAGATTTGGATCAGAAAGATTCTTTGCTGGCTAGAGTTCCTTTTTGGAGGGTAGTTCAAGCAGTCTTTAATCATATTTTTGTTGATTATTTATTAGTTTCCCTGGGAAATCAAAGACTTGGTAACGTAAAATGTGTTTTCCTTAAGATATTTTATGAATCAGAATCCCCAGTCAAGATATAATGGAAAATACATTTCCTTTGCTGATATGGACTAATTGGGAATTAAAATACCTTTCTCTGGTGAGTGCCCCACGTGGAAATGCTAAATGACCCAACTGGCCCAATTGTACCAACCACGGTTTCTGTATACCTAGACAAACACAGTTTGTCTTCTGCCACCCAGATTAAACTCTTATGCCACTGCTAGATGAAGAGAGTGCTTTGTCAGTAAATCAAAACTGCAGAGAACTAGAACTAATTTAAGTGAAAGGATAGGCTCCAGGCCAGCTGTGTGCGTAAATCCACACTGAGCCAAATGGGGGGACTATTGAAACCTAATAATGTGTATTCTAGCCATCATCAGCATAGAGTCTGTGTATCGCAAGCTCCTAGGGTTTGTCAGTGTGAGAAGTGTGAAGCTTGACCTCCGTCCTCAACCACGTGGGGCTACCAGCCTGTGGCAGTTTTGGCCAATACCTGGCTTGCTCGTTAAGGAGCCAGCTTTGGCCAGCTTCCTAATGGAGGTGAGGGGAATTATGAAATATACTTACTTGTATACAGATCATCCTGATCAAATGAAATCAAAGGGCATGTGAGAAAAAAGTCTGTCAAAAGGGTGAGAATGGAGACTCAGACACAGAGAAAAGACTGTGCCCACAGCAGGGAAGGAGAGGGTGGGAGGAACTGAGAGAGTAACACTGAAATGTATACGTTTCTAAGGGCAAAATAGCTACCGAAAAACTGCCATATAGCACAGAGAGCTCAGCCTGGTGCTCTGTGATGACCTAGAAGGGTGGGATGGGGTGAGAGGAAGGAGATAGGTTCTAGAGAGTGGCTGATTCATGTTGATATATGGCAGAAGCCAGCACAACCTTATAAGGCAATTATCCTCCAGTTAAAAATAAATTTAAAAAGAAATTTGATGCACTTTATACTGTTGAATGGGCTTCCCTGTAGCTCAGCTGGTAAAGAATCTGCCTGCAATGCGAGAGACCCCAGTTCGATTCCTAGGTCTGGAAGAGCCCCTGGAGAAGGGGTAGGCTGCCCACTCCAGTATTCTTGGGTTTCGATGGTGGCTCAGACAGTAAAGAATCCATCTGCAATGCAGGAGACCTGGGTTTGATCCCTGAGTTGGGAAGATCCCCTGGCAGAGGGCATAGCAACCCACCCCAGTATTCTTGCCTGTAGAATCCCCATGGACAGAGGAGCCAGGAAGACTACAGTCCATGGGGTCACAAAGAGTTGAACACGACCGAGTGACTAAGCACAGCACAGCATACCATTGAGTTCACTATAGTTTTGGGAAACACAAGATGCACTTTCATGAAAAATACAAAAGCAATTCAGAATAATAAAATGTGTGTGTGTGTGTGTGTGTGTGTGTGTGTGTGTGTGTGACAGAGGCAAGTGGACCTTGGTAGTGAAGGGCACAATTCTGGAGTCAGTCTGAGTTCAAAGTGCACTCTGCCACTTCCTGAGAATGAGACCTGGAGCAAGCTGTTTATCCCTTCTCTGCTTGGATCGTCATCTGTAAAATGGAGATGATAAGAGTGCCCACCTCGTAAAGTTGCTGTGAATTAATACATGTGAAGGTGTTGAAAATGCTGGCATGTTATAAGCACAACACAAATCGGTCGTTAATATTAAAGAGTAGAAATCACAAACTTGAATGCTTACCACACCCAGGAGTGCCAGCACAGTGATCGCTGGCAATAGAGACAGGGCAGAGCGAGTGGGGGACAACGCAAAGCACTCGCTGGATCCACCACTTTGCACTGCACTGGGTGTGAATACTGCATTGGATAGGACCTCGTCCCACGTTGCCATATCTTCTGGTATTTCAGAGGAAGCTGAAAATTGGGGTTGTATTGAAAATCACCCAACTCTTTTCACTGCAGTTGATTTATTTTAAAACCCTCTACAAGCCAAATAAAGCTCTGTCTGCAGGCTGTGGGCCACCAGCTCATGACCTCTTTGGTCTAAGAGGGAAACATTTTAATAGAGCTTGTGGAAATCCATCTGATGAATTTATTCTCACACTATGAAACAGGTTCATTTTGATTCATATTTTAAAACCCTCTACAAGCCAAATAAAGCTCTGTCTGCAGGCTGTGGGCCACCAGCTCATGACCTCTTTGGTCTAAGAGGGAAACATTTTAATAGAGCTTGTGGAAATCCATCTGATGAATTTATTCTCACACTATGAAACAGGTTCATTTTGATTCCAGAAATAATCACGGGGTTTCTACTAAGTGCCCAGGCTGCAGTAGAGGCCATGACAGACACTCTGAGGAGCACACACACTTTATAAGGCTTTTGAAGAGAAGGCAACGCCTGGCACTCAGTAGATACTCGATAAATGTAGGTTCCAGCTCCCTTTCCCGTTAGTCTAGACTTGATTCAGTAAGTGTTTGGGAGCTAACTCAGATTTCTGTGTAATAATCGTTGTGATGCAGTTAGAAGTGAATGAACCTCCAAATACTGTTGCAGAAACACTCTACTAAAGCTCTGTTCCTTTTAAGTTTCCTGGTTCTTCTTGGTACATCTTCTTAACTCTTCTATTTGATATCACATCAGTACAGAAGGGATTTGGGCTATGATATTTTGCAGTTATTTGCATGTTGCTCCACAAATTTTTCTTGTTTTCTTCTTTGAGAGTAAAAGCTCCCTTCATGCTTTCAAAGGTGTTCCATGGGACACTAATTCTGTGAGCTAAGCCAGGGTCATTTGGAGAGTATTAAACAATCCCCTGCTCATTCTTGGAGATTCACAAAGCATATTAGCAGAACCCGCTAAAGGCTCTCGGAGGGGAAAACTGAACCCCTCCTCCTTTCTCCCCAGTGAACCCATCTGAATATGCACAGTTTCTGATACTGTTTGACCCATTAGGGGAAAAGCTGGATTGTTCAATTACAGTTCTTGTTAGAACTGTAGTTGCCTCCAGTTTCTTCCCTGTGCCAGCTTCTACAGGTAAACATATCTCCGAAGACTCAGACTTTATTTTCAGTTTGAGTGTGGCAGTGGCCATCTTGTTGCTGCCTAACAATTGATTTCTAAGTTTCTTGAGGAAAGAGACTGTCATCCTGTCCTCTCCCCAGCGTCAAGCTTCCACAGTAAGTGTTTAGTAAATGTACATTGAATGCTGTCTCAAATATATATATACGAGACATATATAGCCTGGTGGCTCAGTCAGTAAAGAATCTGCCTGCAGTGCTGGAGATTGCCTGCAAAGCAAGAGATGGGTTCAAGCCTAGTGAGCTACAGTCCGTGGAGTAGCAATGAGTAGGACACCAACCACTTTATACAGATACATGTATATCAGTCATAGGAGGTGTTAACAAGAGATGAATTCTGATAAAGAGTGGATGGGCATTCGGGGGTCCTATTCTTATAACTTTTCTGCACTTTTGAAATGATTTCCAAAATTTAAAATTTCTTTCAATCAAATTGTGCTCTTAAATGGTGTAAATTATACCTCAGTTAAAAAAAAAAAAAGATATCAAGGTCTACCAAGCTTGAGAGATAGGAGTAAAAGAAAGGAAAATGGAGGGTGCCCATAAAACAGGTCAAGAAAAGAGGGTGGAAATTTACTGGGAGAAGAAGAACAAGTAAGCAATCAATTCTGCAGCTTGGGATTTCCCCAAAGATCAGTGCCTGATAGTGGTTTCAAGATAGTATCTCCCAAGAGCCCAGCTCCCAGACTGCATTCCGCCTCCGGTCTGCCCAGGCTTCCCAGCAAGCTTTGTGCTTATGGTGTCTGCCAGCACATTCTGTCTTCACAGGTTGCTGACTCCTCCGCTCTCTGTCCACCCACTCCCCCCGCCTCCTACATGCACATCTGGTCTTTCTGCTGTGAGTCCAGCCCAGTAATCTCCTCCACCATCATGTAGCTTCCTCCATGACTCAGCCACCCAGGCACACTGCTCAGCACTTCATGGCAAGACTCAACCTGACCTTTCTTTAGAGAAGAGGAGTTCGTGTCAGAGATGAGGGTTCATCTGTAAAGTGACATTTCCCACCCATCAGCCACTGAGGAACTGGAGTTTATTTTTGACCATCCCTGTGAGCTTTCTGCAGACCCTAACAGACATGGGGACACAGAGCTGCTGTCTCCATCTTTCTGAGCCTCAGTGGCTCTAGTATGTCTTTTTGTTGTGGGGAGAGTGCTCATACTTTGGCTTTAATGTAATTCCTTCCCTTCTAACTCTTTGCATTTGTAAATACTCAGTAAAACATACATGGGAAATCAATGACATGCCCCAACCGTAATGGTCAAAGAAAGACCAACTGTAGCCTTTAAAATCAGGCCTGTTGACACTCATATTTTCACAACCCGTCCCTCTTCCTCACCTCTCGAGCTTTATGAACATGAGCGATTTAAGACGATAAGAGTCACAGGATTTTAAATAGCTTAACTCCTAGGTGTGTTTGGTATGGAAACAAAGATAACCCTGTTCAAGAGTGAATTTGTGCCTCTGGGTGAATGGCCAGGTGTTCTTTTAACTGAACTGTGAGACTAATTTCTTCCTGGCCTCTGGAAACCAGCTGAAGCAGTGGGCCAGCTGGTATATCTTCAATCTTGCATACCAACATCTTTCTCTGATTCACAGATTTCCTTTATCCCCAGCACTTCCTCTGGTATGTGCATCCCCGACAGTAAGCCATATCTCTTACTGGATTTGGGCATTTTTAAGTCGCGAGTCTTTTGGAGCAGGGAAGGAAGAAGGGTGAATGGTTACAGTAGACTATTTCCAGAGGGAACCTGCCTTTAATCTCACTCACCTCTTGACTCTCCTGCATTGGATGGTCTCCACACTTACAAGGAGATGACACCAAAGTCACTGAGGATAACTTTATGAACATGACTCTTTTTAATATTTCAGTGATCTCAGAGAAAACAAAGTTAACTTAGATCCAGTTGGAATATCCTTGACTAGGAGTGTAAAACAACAAGAAAAGTGTGCCGATGGTTATCTAAAGAAGAAATTTCTTTTGGAAATTTTCCAAGAACTTTCAGTTGCAGAGCACAGCCTTTATTATTAATTGACTCACTTTCTTTTTTTAATTGGACTATAGTTGATTAACAACGTTGTGTTAGTTTGAGGTATACCCCAAAGTGATTCAGTTATACATGTATCTATTCTTTTTCAGTAGAGTTTCCTGTGCTGTATGGTAGGTCCTTGTTGGTTATCTGTTTTAAATGTTGCAGTATGTACATGTCAGTCCCCAACTCCCAATCTATCCCTTCCCCCTCTCTCATACTCCCCTACTCCAGTAACCATAGATCATTCTCTAAATCTGTGTTAACTGACTCACTTTCAGTGATTTGGGATTTGGAGAGCCCTAGGGATTTACTTGATGACTTACCGAGTAAAACTTGATATAGGGAAAGCAGAAGTCTATACCTGATACTCTGGTGATTCTCGGAATACCAGATCATATCCATAATTTATTTCTCCCAAATAACTGTGACATATAAGATTCTCCATGCACTAGCAAGGGTATTTGAAAGTCATAAGTTAAGTGATAGAAGACCTGTGGTGACTTGAAGCATGTCCACTGTGGGCAGCGTGGGCCTGTGGGCACTTCTGCTATGCTCTGTATCCTATATTGCTCACAATTATTTGAAAGGAAATGCAGTTTTCTTTGCTACTGATAGATGGGCTTTGGTTTTCAAGAGCCTGTAGTGCTTCGGTTGAAGCTCTGTCTTTTTTAGAGAGGAAATTTACAAGGGTTCCCCAATGTGAGCTGCACCAGGAGGCAAACTGGGGAACCTCCTTATGTCCCATGTGTGTGTGAGCATTTGGGTCCATTAAACCAAGTCATCACTCCTACGGCTCACCTGGAGAATGCTGTTCTCATTGGCCCGAGTCTCGCTTGCCTGAAGTGTGTGCTATAAGATGTGAGAGGTTTTCAGGCATTTTATTTTTTAGGTTTTGGAAATGATCGTGCATCTATTTATTTTGGCTGCACTGAGTCTTCACTGCTGCACACGGGCTTTCTCTAGTTGTGGCGAGTGGGGGCTACTCTTCATTGTGGTGCACAGGCTTCTCGTTGCAGGGGCTTCTCTTGGGGAGCACGGGTGCTAGGGCACACAGGCTTCGGTAGTTGCGGTGCGTGGGTTCAGTAAGCTGGGCGCCCCGGCTTAGTGGGTGGCGTGTGGGACCTTCCCGGGCCAGGGATCAAACCCACGTCCCCTGCACTGGTAGGCGGATTCTTAACCCCTGGACCACCAGGGAAGTCCCACCGGGTGAAGAGATATATCCTGATTATTTCAATGGAAGAGTGCTTTGAAATGGGTGTTGTCAGATATTTCCATGTTACAGAAACAATGAGGTTTTATGTAAAATAGTGTAGCAATCTTCACTCCTAAGACTGTACATTCCTTGTTCTGTTTACACAGAGTTGTGTGTTACCTCAGTTCTTTACACTCGGCGACAAGAGATTCATTTTCAAAAAGGAATTTCCTGTGACTAATAACTAAAAATAAAATAATAGAGACTTGCTTGGTGGTCCAGTGGTTAAGACTTCACCTTCCAATGCAGGGAGTGTGAGTTCAATCCCTGTTCAAGGAACTAAGATCCCACATTCCTCTCGGCCAAAAAACCAAAACATAAAACAGAAACAATATTGTAATAAATTCAATAAAGTCTTTAAAAATGGTCCACATTAAAAAAAATTAATAATAAAGTGATAAAGCTGTATCCATAGTAGAAGGGACTGGGACCAGAGCAGAAAGTCTGGACTAGCTTTTGAAAAAAAAAAAAGATTTAAAGATGTTAAGACTTTGGAAAAAGTCAACTTAAAATATAACATGAATAATGATAACAATCATATTTCTTGGTTGCTTATCATATGCCAAATCCTATGCATGATTGTGTAGATGGTTAAATTTCATCTTTACAAGACTCTATGAAGCAGGTGCTTTGTTATCCCTATTTGCCTGATAAGAAAGCTGAGACTTCAGTGACTTAGGGTGTGACAGCATCCAGCAGAGAAGGAAAACAGACTTCCAGCTCACATGGTTGACCTTAGAGCGCTTGCTCTTGGCTGTTTTTTTTTTTACCTTACCTCATATATCATTTCTTCCTGCAGCAGAGGTCACACACGAAGAGCCAGGAGGCCAAGTCTGGCCCCAGGTAACAAGAGTAGCTATGGAGCAATTACTGTGTGTCAGGATTGTTTTATGTACCTTCTTTTATTCCTTCATTTTATCCTCAGAACAGCTCCATGAAGTAGGCATCGGTTACTATCCCCACTTACATGTGAGGAGAAGTGACATTCAGATTAAGTATCCCAAATGTTGGCACAGGTAACATGCAGCTCCAGACGGTCTGGTCCCAGAAGCCATCCTTTTAACTGTTTTGTTTAAAAAAAAAAAAAAAAAATGCAGTTGCTTGCCAACACTTTTTTAATAAAAGTTGTTTTAATTGAAGTATAGTTGATATATAATTTGTGATAGCTTCAGGTGAAGCGTACACCAAAGTGATTCAGTTATACATATATTTTTTTCCTTCAAACTCTTTTCCCTTATAGGTTGTTGTTGTTATTTAGTTGCTAAGTCATGTCCAACTTCTGCAGTCCTATGAACTGTAGCCCTCCAGGCTCCTCTCTCCATGGGATTTTCCAGGCAAGAAAAACCCACTGGAGCGGGTGGGTTGCCATTTCCTTCTTCAAGAGATCTTCCCAACCCAGGGATCAAAGCCTCCTCTCTTTCACCTGCTGCCTTAGCAGACGGATTCTTTACCACTGAGCCACCAGGGAAGCCCCCGTTATAGGTTATTACAGGATATAGTTTATTCTGTTATTACAGACGTATAATTCCCTGTGCTTTACTGTAGGTCCTTATTGGTTATCTATTTTATATATAGTGGTGTATATATTGGGGCTTCCCAGGTGGTGTGAGGTTCCCAGATGGTTCCCCGGTTCAATCCCTGGGTTGGAAAGATCCTCTGGAGGAGGGCATGGCAACCCACTCCAGTATTCTTTTTCTTAATCTATTTTAATTGGAGGATAATTACAGTATTGTGGTGGTTTTTGCCATACATCAACATGAATCTGCCCTGGGTGCACATGTGTCCCCCTGTCCTGCACCCCCCTCCCATCCCTCTGGGGATGGGGTGGAGAGAGAGCACCAGCCTGTCCCAGAGCACCTGCTTTGAGTGCCCTGCTTCATGCATCAAACTTGTCCTGGTCATCTGTGTTACATATGGTAATATACATGTTTCAGTGTTACTCTGTCAGATCATCCTACCCTCACCTTCTCCCACATAGTCCAGAAGTCTCTTCTTTACATCTGGGCCTCTTTTGCTGTCTTGCACATAGGGTCTTCGTTACCGTCTTTCTAAATTCCATATATATGTGTTAATATGCTATTTGGTGTTTCTGACTTACTTCACTCTGTATAGTAAGCTCCAGTTTCATCAACCTCATTAGAACTGATTCAGACACATTCTTTTTTTTCCATAGCTGAGTAATATTCCATTGTGTATGTGTACCACAACTTCCTTATCCATTCGTCTGCCGAAAGACATCCAGGTTGCTTCCATGTCCTAGCTATTGTAAACAGTGCTGAAATGAACACTGGGGTACATGTGTCTCTTTCAGTTATGATTTCCTCCACCCCACTCCAGTATTCTTGCCTGGAGAATCCTATGGACAGAGGAGCCTGGCGGGCTCAAAGAGTCAGCCTCATCTGAAGTGACTTAGTACACATGCACGCACAGTGTGTATATGTTTGCCAAGCTCATCATTTATCCCTTGCTCTGTACCCTGTTCTCCTTTGGGTACCATACATTTGTTTTCTGTGTCAGTGGGTGTTTTGTATATAAGTTTATTTGTGTCTATTTTTAAAGAGTCCACATATAAGTGATATCATGATACTTGTCTTTTTCTTTCTGACTTACTTCACTTAGTATGGTAATTTCTGGGTCTCTCCGTGTTGCTGCAAGTGACATTACTTCATTCTTTTTTTTCTTTTTTCTGATGTGGACCACTTAGGAAATCTTTATTGAATTTGTTACAATATTGCTTCTGTTTTTATGTTTGAGTTTTTGGCCCTGAGTTTTGTGGCATCTTAGCTCCCTGACCAGGGCTCGAACCCCTGCCCTGGCAGGTGAAGTCTGAACCGCCGGGCTGGCAGGAAGGCCTCTCCCTTTTTTCTGGTTGAGTAATATCTCATTGTATAAATAAACTACATCTCCTTTCTGCATTCATCTGTAGGTGGGCATTTAGGTTGTTTCCATGTCTTGTCTGCTGTAAATAGTGCTGCTATGAACATTGAGGTGCGTGCATTTTTTTCAATTAGCGTTTTCTCCAGATCTGTGTGGCAGGAGTGGGATTGCTGGATCATATGGTAGCTTTGTTTTTAGTTTCTTAAGGAACATCCATACTGTTCTCAATAGCAGCTGCACTAGTTTACGTTCCCACCCACAGTGTAGGAGGGTTCCCTTTTCTCCACCCTCTGGCATTTATTACTTGTAGACTTTTTCATATTTGTTTGCCAACATTTTAAAACCAAGTTGACTTCCCTTTAAAAAATTAAGAAGAACAGGATGATTGGGCAGTACTGGTCCCCGTCCACTTGGCAACAGTCACTTGGCAGCAGTGGGTAGCTGCCTGTTGTACAGAGAACAAACATCTCTTACCTGGCTGGCACTGCCCCCTCACTTCCACTGTGTTTACTCTTTGGTTGCCCACCTGGCGTGGGCTTCTTGTCTTGCAGTTCCAGTCTGTGGTCTCTCTAGTACTGGAGCTTCCTCTGCAGCAGCCTAAATGGCTTTTATTGCAGCATAAGGTATTCTGTGCATTTCCCCCCAGTAGCAACAAACTCCTCCTCCCTGCCTTCCTCCCCGTCTTCCCCTAGTTCCTGCAGGCCTAGTGTTTGCGCCCAATCAGGTGGGGAGCATGTGAGGTTTATAACATTTTCTGTCTGCCTGGTCAGTGGCACTCTGGTGCTCGGTTGGCAGTAACCAAAGTGGTAACAGCATCTCCAGGCTTTGGCACATGGCTTGGTAGGTTGTTGTGTGACACAGAGATTCCCGGCCTCTATACATGGCAGAGCAAAATGCAACTCTTAACATCCAGACATGCAGAGAAAGATTTTGGCAGGTATCTGCCTGCTTCTCAAACTAGAGATTTAAATATTTTAAAAGGGCTTTTCCAAGAGCTCAGTCTCGATTATTTGTTTCGTGTCGGGCCCAACCAGTGCATTATTGGTAAGATAATGAGTGGCATTCACCCAAGGGTAATCCTTTCAGGGATTTTGATGATGCAGTAAATCATGAGTGTAAAGCCTGAGTGGTTTATGCCATTAAAACCTCAAGATAGAATTAGACTTGTAATCACCACTTGCCCATGTTTTGTCATTTATGATAATTATGGTAGTAATAATCCGTGTATTGTTGAGAAGTAGCAGTCAGAAGCATCCATCAATTTTTTATCGACACCAAATCAAGTTGATACTTCATCTTTGCTGCAAAAATGTAGATTGCACCAATTAGTCTAAAGAAATTGGGCAGTCATTAGCAATGAAGTCAGCAGTTAATCTACAGGACATTTCTGGTCCCTCTGATGCCAACAATCCCTCTTAATTATGTGGAATATTGTGAGCGTCTTTGGGAGTCTGTCAATAGTGTCGTTGCTGGCTTAGAACTAGAAGAAGCATCTATGTCCCTGCTTTTTATTGTTTTTTAAAAAATACCCTAATGCCTCCCAGTTCCCACCTTGTACCCTTTTGTGCTTCTGGGTAAATTTATTCTGAAGCAGAACACTCAAATCAAAGCAGTTGGAATTTTTTTTCTCTTATTTAGAAATAGGAATTTTTCCCCCAATGGGCTCCTTTCAGTGATGGTATGTTAGCTCACTGTCCTATACTTCTTAACTATTCTTGTTACCCAATGAAATAATCATCTCTTAAAAAAAAAAAGAAAGAAAGAAAGAAGGGAAGGAAGGAAGGAAGGAAGAAAAAGGAAGCCAGAATTTAAAGGAGAAAAATCCAACTACTTGTGAAGAAATCTTGGGGCTAATGAGCTTTCTGCATCTGCCTCAAGTCTTTTCCCCAGGCTAGCTCAATCTCCCTCTCAGACATTTTCAATCAGCGTTCCCCACAATTCAATCAGCGTTCCCCACAAATTGTTTTAAGCAGCTGAATAATAGAGGGTAGAAATTTCAAATATATATATATATATATTATATTTAGAGAATTTGGAAATGAAAGAACAAGAAAAAGTAACTCATTCCTAATGTCCTACCATGATACCAACTCTCTGACCATTTTCATAGGTTTTATTTCGAGCTCATAAACCTACGTAACATGTTGAGCTTTGTTGTTGATTTAGTATTATAATTATTATAATCTTTTCCTCTTATAAATATTTTTTGCTTTACTAACAGTTTAATCATCATTTTTAATGGATGCATAATACTCTATTAAAAATATGTCTCCATGTTTTAGATTATTTCCTTGAGATAAATTGCTCAAAATGAAATACTGGATCAAAATTTATAAGCTTCTGTATAACTCTTGATATATATTGACAAACTCCTTTCCAAAAGGATTATATCAATTAAAAAGAAAACAAACCCCACCAGTAATATATGCAGATGCCAGTTGAGTTTTAGTAAATGAGATTTAAATTCAGATGTGTTGTTACGCTTGTAGCTAAGCTAAAAATATAAATTCTAGTTTCCTTAATGGACAAATGGATACAGTATCAAATTGTGCTCTGACTCAAGTTGGCTTAAACAAGGCCTATTATTATCTCACATTACAGGAAGTTCAGAAGTAGGACAGCTGTAGGTTGATATGATCATAGGTCCCATGATGTCACTGAATACCTGGATTCCTGTCTTTTAAGCTCTGCCATTGTAACCTTTACCCTTATGCAGGCTTCCTTCATGTTCCAAATGGCTGCAGCTGCTCCAGGCATCACATCCAGACGCAGACGCAGCAACAATGGAAACAGATCAACTCTTCTAGTGTCTGCTTCTCTAGAGTGAGAAAATCCATCACAAGAACTCCCAGTTGACCTTCCCTCTGGTCTCATTGCCCAGGTCCGGGTCAGATGTCTCCTCCTAAACCAAGGACTGGCAAGGGAAGTGGAAATACCATTATTGGCTTTATTAACCAGGACTTCCTCCTGAGCCAGCACTGGAGTCCATTTCCTCTGAATATTGAGCACCTGAATAAAATAGAGGTTCTGTTAGCGAGGAACAAGAAGGAAACGGTTGCTGGGGAGGTAACCAGCAGTGCCTCCCACAGTCCCCACGCTTTTCCTTCTCCAGTCTCTGGCACACTCTCAGAACCATTTACAATTCTTTAGTAACAGTTCATGCAGCTAATGAATATATGCAAAATATATGCAAGCACTTGGGTTTGGCCCGTTCTGGGCAGACACTTGTAAGGTCCTCACGTAGGCTGATCACTCTCTGATATTTCCTTTACATTTTTTTAAAAACTGACTTTAGGGCTGGGCCCCCAAGACGGAAACCAGGAACTCCTCTATTTATATATACCTTCAGTGCTGAGGGTCTCCTCATGGGGAAGAGGTAGAAGTTGGAGGATTTTTTGTTTGGTAGAGATTTGACATCTAGTAATGCTTTGGTCAGAGCTGCTGCTGAGATTGAAGGTTACAGCCTGATGAAACAAGCCTCGCTGTCCAGTCTGAATCACCCGGGCTCTGTGCCTCTGATTCTACTGCACAGCATTTCAGTCCTGATGAGCACCTCCAGGAAAAGACCAGGAAAGAAGAGGGGGAATTGAGGAATTCACGTCAGTCACATACTTTTGATCTCCTTGTAGGAATGGCTGAAATTCCTGCCTCAAAGAGTGTTTTGAAAAGAATCTACTTTATTTCTACATATATTTCTCCACTAGTGGCACGGATTATTTAGGAACATTATAATTTAGGGTAAACTCAGTAAGAAAAACATTTTTTAAAGCTACAACAGAGAAAAAAAAATCCATATGTCTCCTAGTTGAAGACACCAGCTGTTGTTTAGTCACTAGGTCATGTCTGACTCTTTTGTGACCCCGTGGACTGTAGGCCACCAGGCTTCCCTGTCCATGGGATTTCCCAGGCAAGAATACTGGAGTGGGTTGCCATTTCCTTCTCCAGGGGATCTTCCTGACCCAGGGATTGAACCCGCTTCTCCTGAGTTGGCAGGCAGATTCTTTACCACTGAGCTACCAGGGAAGTGAAGAAACCAACCTAGACACCATATGCCTCAGAAATTCAGTACTGTTTTGCATTTTGTATGGCAACCCACTCTGGTCTTGCCTGGAGAATCCCATAGATAGAGGAAGCCTGGCAGTCCACAGAGTTGCAAAGAGTCGGACACAACTGAAGCAACTTAGCACACAGCACATATGCAGTTGGGTCATATGATACAGTGTTGACTCTGTGTCCGTTCATGACTTGCAAATACTCTTTGGCACCAGGGATACTAAGGTGATCATGGGTCAGAGCTGCCAGCTCCTTCACCCAGGTAAATGGGGGCTCCAGAGTTACCCATTTCCTAGCATGCCATGATGGAGTCATTGAGTCAGTTGTTTTTTCAGGAGTGGGGATTAGAAAAAAGAAAAGAAACCCCACCTACTATTTTCTTATGCTTTCTATTTTACAGTTTCCTAGGGATTTTTACAACATAATTACATGTCCTAATTATGAGATTACATACGTTTCCACCACTTAACATAATCAGGCGTAATTATACCAATTCCTTGGACAGACAATGGTAAAAAGTACTTGACGCAAAAATGACACAACAAAATGCTGTTTCAGAAAGGCTTTGGGAGTGCATGCTCCCCAGTCCCTCAGAAGAGGCGGATCAGGATGACTGTGATAGCCTTCAAGTAGCTATTAGAGCTTTTACAGGTTAGGACACCTGCGATGACCGGTGTAGCCCTCCTAAATCTAGCCTGTGAGGGAGCCGGCGGAGTTCTGGAAGTTCTGGTTCGGTCTCCTTCGTGGCCTCACCTTCTCTCCCTCTTTCCCTTGTCACTTCCTTCTCTTCTCCCCTTCCCACCCTTCTCTCCTCTTCCCCTCCCCGCTTCCTCTCGTTTAGGGGCCAGGACAAGGGTTTGAAACTGTAGGCTAATGGGGAGACATGGCATAGATCCCTGGGGCTTTACCTCCCACAAAAGGGATCCATGGATGAAAATACTTTAAGGCACTGACTTAGAAGAGAGAATGTGGTCCTTGAAATCTAACTTACTCCTCAGAAAGTAGACTGGATGTAAGGTCAAGGTCCATTGGGTTTCACAAGCCTTTTTTTTTTTTTTTTTTTTTTAGCGTGGTATCATTATTCTATAGGAGATAAAAAAGGTAGAGAGAGGGCAAGCAGACTACAATGTATGTATTAAAATTAGGAGCCTTTGAAATGAAGAATGGCATTACAGACAATTCCTTAGAAACAGCATGCTAGTTTATTAGAATTGTTTTTTTCATCACTGATAAAATATATTGAAAGGGTGATTGTTTTCCAGCTCAACTCTTTCCCCTCCTATTTTTTTTTTTTTCAAGAAAAAGTTCTAAGCAGAAGGTTTTTAAATAGATGTTTAAAGCCTTTTTTTTTTTGAAGGGGGGAGGATGGGGTTATTGTTATATTACTCAGATTTCTCTAGAACTTTTCCATCGTTCACCTATTGAATTTTTTTATTAAAAAATAAAATACAGTGCCTAATCACTATCCTGAGTTTACAGTTCAGAACAGTTTTGGGGACTAGTTCATGACTTTCTCTTAAGGACAGTGTCTCTTAGGTGTATTGCCTGTATTCATATGGAGCAAATTAGAGAGTGAAAGGATGGGGTTGTCACTGTTTCTGATTGGTTACGGTAGTATTGGGAAAAAAAAAATTTGACTTGCCCTGCTCTGGGAAGAAAGATGGATAAAATGCTCTTTGAACACACCAGGCTTTTTTTTTTTCCTTCTTCTTCTTCTTCAGTGTCGGTACAGAAGGGTTGCATTTATATTTGGCTTTCCAGACCTGTCTCTTGACCTTCTAATTACTTTATTTGAAACAGCACTGAGGGTATAATAAACCTGGAGGTTGCCTCTCCTTTGCTTTATCATAAATTAAAGCTGCCGGTTGGTCGAGGTGAAAGTGAAGGCAGAATGTTCATTACCGCACAAGTGACGGCTTGTCAATAGCAGTGCTTTTTAGTTTGTTCTAGTCAGCACTGGCTGTGCATTTTGTTGGACCACTGGGAAATAAATACAACAAGATTATACATTTGGAATACCACAAGAGTTCACCAGGAAAAAAACACACAAATGATGAATTATACACTCGGTAGAAAGTGACATGCTATCTTGTGCTATTAACAACCACAGATAATTGCAACGAATTGTAATTGCAGTTTGCAACTTACAGTACAGTGTGTCTGACATCAATCTTAATAGTGAACAAAGCAATTTATATTAAAACTTAATTCACTTGGTAACTTTCAGCTGTATACACAGGAGCTAACAGATGTAGCTTTTCAGAAAGTTCAAAGGCATTTGAAACGTGGCAAGAAATGCTAATGCAGTAAGCCTTGGAGAAATATTGCATTACTCCTTGTAATGAAAACAAATGTATGTCATTATCTCCCAGTTTGTGTTTATTTAATAAAATATGCAGTTTGCACGTTGGTGAATTCACTGTTTCTCAATGGATGTAGAATGCGGTTCTATTTGGAATCAGAGACCAAATAGGACTGGCAATTATGCGTCTAGGATAAATAGTCTGCCTTACTATTTTAGTAGCATGCACCTTAATGCTTCGGTGGATTTTGTATGAGGTGTAACAGCAGACTGGCATAACTTTATTCATGACTTTCCTTAGATTGGATGTCTTTGAAGCAAGAAAGGGAGATCTCCTGGAATTACTTAAGAGAACAAGCATATTTGTTTTGTGAGCTTGACTGATGGACGGTAGAGCAGTTGAGTGAAATCTCTAAACTGATTAGGGCTTTAGTTCAAATAATCTTCTACCTTTTTCATTAATTTATTCCTTAATGCTATTTTGCTGCTCTTCTACCAAGGATAATAATCTCACACTCGCTGACCTCCATGAGTGGATGACCTGGAGCCCATAACTAATCTTATTTACTCTCCTGACCAGCCGAACTTCATTTACCTTGACTGGATAAAGAGCCTTGCCTGGCTAAGCCTCCCCTCCTTCGAAGCATTCTAGTTAATCTATAGTGAAGGGGTGACGATAGACTTCCCCAGTCAAGATCCAGAAGCATCTAGGGGCAGTGGAAACTTGGTGCCTTTCCTCCTTCTTTCTTCGAAGCCTTTTTCCTGTGTCATTTTTCGTCCTTCCTGAGATTTTAAAAATGATAAAGAGGAACTTGGTCGGGTGGACGCGCAGCGAAGAGGGGACATAGCCACAGTCTCACTGTCGTAACGTAACCATTTTCATTTTGAAAGTCAATTTCCAGCTGTGGGCTGTGTGAATGTGAGTACAGTGTTGAATTTAGATGTCACCATTGAATACATCTAATTTTGTATTCTGCTTTTTTAAATACCAGCGTTTCCTGTGTTGCTGGATAATTTAATAGTTGTGCATTTTCATAATGATGCTAATAATCCATTAAGGTTCAACAGTGTATTTTATTTACTCACTTCCCATTATTGGAAAGTTGGGTTTCTTCCACTGAGTTTCACTCTTATGAATAATGCTGTGATAAAAATCTCTTTAGGTGTTTTCTTTGTTCAGATTGTCTACCTGGAGTATAGTATTTGAAGTTCGCTTGTCAAGTAAAAGATATAAATGTGTGTGTGGCTTTTTGCCTTACATGACCAAAATAGCTTCTTGGACTAGTTATGGTAGATTATGTTACCACCAGCAGTGTAGGAAGAACATACAGTTTTATCAGAGCTGTACTGAGGTTTATCCTGCTTCTTCCATGTACAAATTAAATGATGTTGGGCAAGTAAATTAACCTCCCTGCCTCATCTGAATCTCATTATTCTCCATCTGAATAAAAGTGATAATAATAGTGCTTACTTCGTGGATTATTATGAGTATTATATTACTTTATATATGTCAAGTTTTGGGGACAGGAAGCACTCAATAAAGATGACCTTTTATCAATATTACTGTGATTCTTACTAAATTTACACTTTTCTCCTAATTTAATATCACCTATTTAAGCTGCAGTTTTTAAAGCAAACGTCGTGATCCATAATGAGCAGACTTAACTTATTATCCATAATCATATGATCCATAATCAGCAACTTCTGTCCTTTTTCAATGAAAAAGTTGAATTGCTAGGCCATGAGCCATTAGGAAGCCCTTCTAATGGGGTGAATATTCTGTCCGTAAAGGAGAGGTTTTTGGAAACCCCCCTCTTAATTTGTAATAATACCCTCAGTACAGTGCTTTCCAAAGCAGGGAGTCAGAGCAGTTTGCCCTGCCTGACCATAGAACCCCTGGTTAGACTCGGCTGGGCATTACCCACCCCAGGCAGAGACTGCAAATCACTTTTCCCTGAGACAATGTTTTAAGCAAAAGAAAGGTCGCTGCTTCATAGTTCCCTTCTGAGGATAATTTCTGAGTTAGAATGCTTTGATGGCAAGCAACAGAAACAAATGCTGGTTAACTTAAGTCCCAAAAAAAAAAAAAAAAAAGGCAGGAGAGAAAGGTTCTTTTTATAAAAGGCTATGGAGTGGTTTACAGTACCTGTGAAAAATGACTCAGATGGGAGAAGAAACCTGTCGTTTCTAGGATCTGGGCAGCAGGGAAGTGTGTACACTCAATAATAAGAGGGAATAAGCTCTGCTCCACTCAAGAATCAAAATCTGATGGGGCCCCGGACTTCCCTAGTGGCTCAGTGATAAAGAATCCGCCTGCCAATGCAGGAGACATGGGTTCGATCCTTGGGCCGGGAAGATCCCACATGCCGTGGAGCAGCTAAGCCTGCGTACCACAGCTTCTGAGCCCACGTGCCACAACTGCTGACGCCTGCGCGCCCTGGAGCCTGTGCCCCACCACAAGGGAAGCCCCCGCAATGAGAAGCCCCCGTGCTGCAACTAGAGTAGGCCCCCAGCCCGCTGCAACTAGAGAGAAGCCTGCACAGCCAAAAGTGAGTGACTGAAATTAGAAAGAAGCACATTGCAGGCTTTAAACAAACAAACCAAAAAGTAATGTGACCCAGCCCGAATCTTGTGCCCGGTTCTCGGCTGGGGGAGGCCCAATCACCCTGAGGACAGTCCTGCTGAGTCCCACTACTGGGGGAAACAATTTCCCGAAAGAAAATTGGAGTCCTGTTACTGGAAGGAGTTATAAGAAAAAGAAATGGAGACTGCACAGCTAAAAAGAACAAATATTTACTGAACTTTTAAGGTTGTGTTACTATAGTAATTCCTCCACACTAATGATTAGAAAAGCAGCTACATGATCATGGACATCATGAAGTATTTGGACCACCCAGCAGCTATTGCCTATGACGTTCGAGACAAATGTAACTCATTTTTATTAGTCATTATGACATTGAGGACCCACATAATCAGGTATTTTGTAGGAGAAATATTTCATGTTTGGCTATAAATATTGCAGATCTGAAAGACAGTGTCTTCAGCCTTATGGAGATTTATATTTCCTTCATGTGAGAGGAATCCACAAAGACTAGGGCCCTTATGAACACTTCACAACATTACCAATGTTCAGAGCTCCTTCAGTCTTTCTGCTCTGTCAGACTTTTGACATGGCTTCTTAAGGTTTACTTCATGATCACAGTAGAACTGCTCCAGCTCTTAACATCTCATCTACATTCCAGGTTGGAAGAAGGAAGAAAGAGGGGAAGGTAAATGTGCCTGACAATGGAGTCACCCCTCTACCTACTCCCCCTTTTAAGGAACTTCCCCGGGAGCCCTTACCTAGTGGCAAAGAACCTGCCTACGAATGCAGGAGATGTTAAGAGACTCAGGTTCCATCCCTGGGTTGAAAAGATCCCTTGCAAGAGGGCACGGTAACCCACTCCAGTATTCTTGCCTGGAGAATTCCATGGACGGAGGAGCCTGGTGGGCCACCATCCATAGGGTCGCAAAGAATTGGACACGATGGAAGTGACTTTGTTGTTCAGTCACTCAGTCGGGTCCAACTCTTTGTGACCCCATGGACTGCAGCACACCAGGCTTCCCTGTCCTTCACCATTTCCCGGAGCTTTGTTCAGACTTATGTCCACTGAGTTGGTGAACCCATCCAACCATCTCGTCCTCTGTCGTCCCCTTCTCCTCCTTAGCACACAACAATCTCCCTCTAGATTCCATTAGCCAAAACTTCATCACACCTGTCGATAAAGGAAACAGAAATATTTTTCAGCTGAGTACAGTATGACTCCCAACAAAAGCAGGTTTCAGTAACGGAGGGAGAAAAGGCGGATGGATGCAGGAAGGGAGCCAGCAATTTCGGATACAGTCCCCTTGTGGGGAGTAGATACTCTTCAGCTCTCTCCTAGGAGTCCCTGATGTCACAGCGCTATTATAGATGAGAAGCCAGGAGAGTTATAATGACGCGTTTTCTTGGGTAGAGAGAGAAGGGAGTGGATTGGATGACGAAAACTTTAGTTCATCAGATGAAGTTCCAACATTCTCTTCGTGCCCCAAACATTCGCCACAAACTCTGTGCAGGAGAAACTGAAGGCAAATGTGCCCTGCCATTTTTCCTTAGCCTTTTTGCAATGCAACAGGACAATCAATACAAATCTTTGCAGTAATCATATATTGATTTTCCTAGAATATAACTCCATTTAAAGTGCTTTTATCCCCAAGAGTAGAAACATTGGAGGCTATCAAAGGAGGAAGTAGGTTTCCTTGACCCCCATCTGCAGTGCACAATTGATTAGCAGAGAGTAGTTATGAGAGAGAGAGAGAAAAGAGAGAAGTCACTGAAAGGTTAATACTAGCTAAAGAGTAAACGTGATTATAGGACGTTAGGCTTTTGGAAAAAATCATAAGGTCGGGATAAGATAATGATACCGTCTAAAATTACATGAGATTTTGAGTACTTAACATCCCCTTACTGTGTACCTCCCTTCCCCCAACAACTGCAGCCAAATTTTGGGAATCGCCAAAGCCCTGAAAGGACAGAGGCTGATTGATAATGCTTAGGTTTGGACTTGGGATGAACTGGATTGATAAGGGAATGAGAGATGCAATGGTAGTTCTTCTGGAGTCATTTAGTCTTTAAGTACTAAACTCAGGCTTTCACATATGTCATATTGAAGGTTTCCTTGCCTCCAACAAAGCCAAAAGGAAAAGAAAGAAAAATATTTTAAAAGACTCATTGTAATCCCTTTTCTTAAGAAAACGAAGAACGAAGGCACTAGTCCTTTCCCTGCTCTTTCAATCCCTAACAGTGACAAAAATGAACCACCCCAGGAGTTTAGATCTGCTGAATATCTCTGTGTGCTGACACCTGCATCCCAGAGACAGAAATAAGTGGAGGGTAACCTTGAAAAAGGAAGGCCAGTTCTGCTCTAGCTCTGGCCTGAGAAGCTGTTCTTTGGTTGCTAAGTTGTGTCTGACTCTTTGTGACCCCATGCACTGCAGTGCACCAGGCTTCCCTGTCCTTCACTTGAGTTTGCTCACACTCATGTCCATTGAGTCCCTGATGCCATCCAACCATCTCATGCTCTGTCAACCCATTCTTCTCCTGCCCTCAATCTTTCCCAGCATCAGGGTCTTTTCCAATGAGTTGGCTCTTCGTATCAGGGGACCAAAGTATTAGAGCTTCAGTTTCAGCATCAGTTCTTCCAATGAATATTCAGGGTTGATTTCCTTTAGGATTGACTGGTTTGATCTCCTTTCTGTCCAAGGGACTCTCAAGAGTTTTCTGCAGCACCGCAGTTTGAAAGCATCAGTTCTTTGGCGCTCAGCCTTATTTATGGTCCAACTCTCACATCCATACATGACTACTGGAAAAATTGTAGCTTTGACTATCAGTTCAGTTCAGTTGCTCAGTCTTGTCCGACTCTTTGTGACCCCATGAACCACAGCACGCCAGGTCTCCCTGTCCATCACCAACTCTCAGAGTCCACCCAAACCCATGTCCATTGAGTTGGTGATGCCATCCAGCCGTCTCTTCCTCTCTCGTCCCCCTCTCCTCCTGCCTTCAATCTTTCCCAGCATCAGGGTCGTTTAGAGTGAGTCGGCTCTTCGCATCAGGTGGCCAAAGTATTGGAGTTTCAGCTTCAACATCAGTCCTACCAATGAACACCCAGGACTGATCTCCTTTAGGATGGACTGGTTAGATCTCCTTGCAGTCCAAGGGACTCTCAAGAGTCTTTTCCAACACCACAGTTCAAAAGCTTTGACTATAGGGACCTTGAATAACTAGGATGTTACCAAACTGAGGATGACACCTCCTCCAGCAACCCCAGTACCCAGCTCTTACACATTGCTTGCTCAGAAGGCAAGAGGGCGCCCTGGGGTTCTCTTGTTTGCAATTTATTGTTCCCAGTATATGTCTTTCCCTTAATCCCTCTTGTTTTGTTATCAGGGCTGGATTCTCACAAACAAGCTCTTTAGTAAATTAAAAGGTGCATGTAGCCTCATTATCCTTCTCAATGTTCTGTACTTGATACTGTTTATTTTCCTAGCAACTTCAGGAGTGTATGTTTTGTTTTGTGTTGCTTTTTCTTTTGCTTCAGGCAAAGCAACTAGTACACATTGTCAGATAAAGTATCTTATCTGTCAGCAGCACCCTTGTGAATTAATCATAATTCAATGGGCTTACTAATCAAGATTTGAGATGAATGTTTTGATAGAGCAATCAGATTTCTCTAATCTATCATTAGTTGACAGTCGCTTCAGGCAGAGTGTGAACTTGGCAATACCAGACTTGTTTCTGATCCCTTTGGCTTGGCCCACCATTTAGGTGGTGTGGCTGAGCCTAAGCAGTGGACCCAGGCATTACAGATAATTAACTTCTGCTTCTCACTCCCCCCAGTCCTTCTTCCCCTCCCACCAATTTTCAGAATACCTTAGGAGGTATTCAGCTCCTGTGAACTTCCTGTTCATGGCATCAAGAGTTTCAGGAACATGGCATTACCTCTGTCATTTTCACCTGAGAACAAAGGTGGGCCAAGCCCAAGTGACAAATCTCCTGGGTAATTTATGATATCCCTTAGAAATGATAGTCAGACAGAAGCATAAACATAATCTGTTGTTCAAATCCTAAAAGATGATGCTGTGAAAGTGCTGCACTCAATAGTCAGCAAATTTGGAAAACTCAGCAGTGGCCACAGGACTGGAAAAGGTCAGTTTCATTCCAGTCCCAAAGAAAGGCAAGGCCAAAGAATGTTCAGACTACCACACAATTGCACTCATCTCACATGCTAGCAAAGTAATGCTCAAAAGTCTCCCCAAGCCAAGCTTCAACAGTACGTGATCCGTGAACTTCCAGATGTTCAAGCTGGATTTAGAAAAGGCAGAGGAACCAGAGAAATTGCCAGCATCCACTGGATCATGGAAAAAGCAAGAGAGTTCCAGAAAAACATCTATTTCTGCTTTATTGACTATGCCAAAGCCTTTGACTGTGTGGATCACAGCAAACTGTGGAAATTCTTAAAGAGATGCCAATACCAGATCACCTAACCTGCCTCCTGAGAAATATGTATGCAGGTCAAGAAGCAATAGGTAGAAGTGGACATGGAACAACAGAGTGGTTCCAAATTGGGAAAGGAGTACATCAAGGCTGTATATTGTCACCCTGCTTATTTAACTTATATGCAGGGTACATTATGCAAAATGCTGGGCTGGATGAACCACAAGCGGGAATCAAGATTGCTGGCAGAAATATCAATAACCTCAGATATGTAGATGACACCACTCTTATGGCAGAAAATGAAGAGGAACTAAAAAGCCTCTTGATGAAAGTGAAAGAGGAGAGTGAAAAAGTAGGCTTAAAGCTCAACATTCAGAAAACGAAGATCATGGCATCTGGTCCATCACTTCATGGCAAATAGATGGGGAAAAAAATGGAAACCGTGAGAGACTTTATTTTGCGGGGCTCTAAAATCACTGCAGATGGTGACTGTAGCCATGAAATTAAAAGACGCGTACTCCTTGGAAGAAAAGCTATGACCAACCTAGACAGCATATTAAAAAGCAGAGACATTACTTTTCTAACAAAGGTCCATCTAGTCAAAGCTATGGTTTTTCCAGTGGTCATATATGGATGTGAGAGTTGGACTATAAAAAAAGCTGAGCATGGAAGAATTGATGCTTTTGAACTGTAGTGTTGGAGAAGACCCTTGAGAGTCCCTTGGACTGCAGGGAGATCCAACCAGTCCATCCTAAAGGAAATCAGTCCTGAATATTCATTGGAAGGACTGATGCTGAAGCTGAAACGCCAGTACTTTAGCTACCTTATGCGAAGAACTGACTCATTTGAAAAGACCCTGATTCTGGCAAAGATTGAAGGCAGGAGGAGAAGCGGATGACAGAAGATGAGATGCTTGGATGGCATCACCGACAATGATGGACATGAGTTTGAGTGAGCTCGCGGAGTTGGTGATGGACAGGGAAGCCAGGCATGCTGCAGTCCATGGGGTCACAAAAAGTTGTACACGGCTGAGCAACTGAACTGAATCTCTTGTTAACCTTTATTGATTACAATGCTTGTCACATCATGTGTCACTAAAATCTGTACCCTATGTGACTGAGTTGTACATACTTGGGGGCAATTTACAGCATAGCTTGTACATTTTTTTTTTCAATTTGATAGTATAAATGAAAACTTTTGTTGTAGATTAGTATTTTGTTGTACACAATGTTTTAAGTTCTGAAATAAAATCCCAAACTGGTAAGTTACACTGTGTATATTACTGAAACTGAAGCACAATACTTTGGCCACCTGATCTCCTTGCTGTCCAAGGGATTCTCAAGAGTGTTCTCCAGCACCACAGTTGGAAAGCATCAATTTTTCGGTGCTCAGCCTTCTTTATGGGCCAACTCTCACATTCATCCGTGACTACTGGAAAAACCATAGCTTTGACTAGATGGACCCCTGTCGCAAAGTGATTCTCTGCTTTTTAACTCGCTGTCTAGGTTTGTCACAGCTTTTCTTCCAAAGAGTAAATGTCTTTTAATTTCAGGGCTGCAGTTATCGTGCAGTCACAGTGATTTTGGGGCCCGTGAAAATAAAATCTGCCACTGTTTTCGTTTTCTCCTCTTTTCATTTGCTATAAAATGATGGGACTGGGTACCATGATCTTAGTTTTTTGAATGTTGAGTTTTAAGCCAGCTTTTTCACTCTCCTCTTTTACCTTCATTAAGAGGCTCTTTAGTTCCTCTTCACTTTCTGTCATAAGGGTGGTGTCATCTGCATATCTAAGGTTATCGATATTTCTCCCGGCGATCTTGAGTCCAGCTTGTGATTCATCCAGCCTAGCATTTCACGTCATGTACTCTGCATATAAGTTAAATAAGCAGGGTGAAAATATACAGTCTTGATGTACTTCCTTTCCCAGTTTTGAGCTAGTCTTTTGTTCCTGTCTGGTTCTAACTCTTGCTTCTTGACCTGCAAACAGGTTTCTCAGGAGGCAGGTAAGGTGGTCTGATATTCCCATCTCTTTAAGGATTTTCCACAGTTTATTGTAATGCACAAAGGCTTTAGCATAGTCAATGACATAGATGTTTTTCTGGAATTCTTTTGCTTTTTCTGTGATCCAACAGATGTTAGCGATTTGATCTCTGGTCCCTCTGCCTTTTCTAAATCCAGCTTGTACTTCTGGATCATGTACTGTTGAACCAATTCTTGGTTCATGTACTGTTGAAGCCTGGCTTGGAGGATTTTGAGCTTTATATTGCTAGCTTGAGAAATAAGCACAATTGTACAGTAGTTTGAACATTCTTTGGCATTGTCCTTCTTTGGGATTGGAATGAAAACCTACCCTTTTACAGTCCTGTGAGCACTGCTGAGTTTTTCAAATTTGCTGCCATGTTGAGTGCAGCACTTTAACAGCATCATCTATATATAAATACATATATTTATATAGATGTATATATCTTTATAAAGATAAATATAAAGGTATTTCCTTGTAAAGTGTTCGGGAGATTCCAGAAAAGTGTAAGGGAAAAAAATTTTAATTTCCCAGAATTCCATCAACACTGAGTTAATATTAACAATATTAATTCATCCTATGAAAGTTAAATAAATAACAGTACAAATACCAATGATTGATGGCCTGAGTAAAATGGAATTCTCCTGACATGCTGTTCTGGAATCTTTGAAACACCAGAAGAACATCTAAAGGCATCCAGGAAGATGAAACTCTCAAGGTTTCAGTTTCTACATGAAAGCCACATGGGAAAGCTCATTTCCGCTGTTAGTGTATCCAACATGTTGAAAGTGACAACTTTTCAATTTCACAGGTATGTCACAAGGCTTCCTGAATGAACGCAGGTCACACTTTGAGAGATGACTGAGACAAGAAGAGTGGGCCTTTACCTAATTAGACTCCAGGTATAATTCTGTAGTTGCTTCCCTGGTAGCTCAGCTAGTAAAGAATCTGCCTGCAATGCAGGAGACCTGGGTTTGATTCCTGGATTGGGAAGATCTGCTGGAGAAGGGACAGGCTACCCCCTCCAGAATTCTTGGGCTTCCCTGGTGGCTTAGATGGTAAAGAATCCGCCTGCAATGTGGGAGATCTAGGTTTGATCCCTGGGAAGAACCCCTGGAGGAGGGTATGGCAACCCACTTTGATATTCTTGCCAGGAGAATCCTCATGGACAGAGGAGTCAGGCAGGCTACAGTCCATGGGGTCGCAACGAGTCAGACACGACTGAGCATACACTTAATTACGTAGTTACATAAGGTGTTCCAGGCAGCAGTGTTCCGTGTGTTAATTAACTTTCATGCTGAATGTACAGTAACACTTGAACAAAGAACAGTTCCCAGAGGAAGAGAAGCTACCTCACTTACCCTGACGTAGTCATTTTCTTCCTAAAACTACCTTCCCTGTCCCCTTTTGTTAGTTGAGATGGGAGGCATAGGGCAGGCTGTTTGGCAAGAAGTTCATTTTTGGTTCCTTTAACTCTCTACTTTCTTTGCTAGTCCTCACACATTGTTTAGAATGATCTTTGAAGAAGTAATATGTGTCCAAATTTACTTATATATTTATCTATTCAGTTCAGTTCAGTCGCTCAGTCATGTCCAGCTCTTTGCGACCCCATGAATCGTAGCACGCCAGGCCTCCCTGTCCATCACTAACTCCTGGAGTTCACTCAGACTCACTTCCATCGGGTCGGTGATGCCATCCAGCCTTCTCACCCTCTGTTGTCCCCTCTTCCTCCTGCCCCCAACCCCTCCCAGCATCAGAGTCTTTTCCAATGAGTCAGCTCTTCGAAACTCTACTGGCAAAAGTATTGGAGTTTCAACTTCAGCATCATTCCTTCCAAAGAACACCCAGGACTGATCTCCTTCAGAATGGACTGGTTGGATCTCCTTGCAGTCCATGGGACTCTCAAGAGTCTTCTCCAACACCATAGTTCAAAAGCATCAATTCTTCGGTGCTCAGGTTTCTTTATGGTCCAACTCTCACATCCATACATGACTACTGGAAAAACCATAGCCTTGACTAGATGGACCTTTGTTGGTAAAGTAATGTCTTTGCTTTTGAATATGCTATCTAGGTTGGTCATAACTTTCCTTCCAAGGGGTAAGTGTCTTTTAATTTCATGGCTACAGTCACCATCTGCAATGTAAAATCCAACTGATTTTCAGCTTTGATCCTTTTCTCTTCATGAAACCGCACAAGTCTCTTCCTCTAGTGAAGAATGACACTCATTGGACCACAGGATGAGTTCACATGCCATCAGCTATCTTGTGTCCTAGTCCTCTCTGACTGATCCCATTCCTGTCTGCAGGTGACAACAGTGGGAAAGGCACTGGTTAAAGAGTATTCTTTCTTCTAGTAAATTAGTCCGTGGCCTCATTTGTGCTGGCCTCTACTGTCGATTGCTGCCTGAGTCCTTAACTAACACGATAAAGTACACTCTGTAAACCCATATATATCAAATCTACATACTTGCATGAGAGAAGATTTCAGGTCATCAATGAGGCACTGTGTGTGGATAGGAGCCAATAAATTTTCCACTCCTCTCAGTCCTCAAGTGGGAAAATCCCATTTTGAGGTTCTCTGCTCCTTCTAATCCTGTCTCCTTGACATCTCCTGGCTTCATTTTGCTACTAATGAAGTCTTTGGGATGACACAGAGGACCACCCTGATCATGTACTTCTAGGATTCTCTGTACAATAGCAGACAGTTAACATAGATTAAGAATTTACCAGAAACTTTAATAACTCAGATTCACCACCTTTTTAAAAAATTCTAGTACCTCTCACCAGTTCTGAGAAAGAAATGCTTCAAAATGGTCCTGATTTTTGTTGTCTTATTAGAAGAAAGGAATAGTGAAAGCCTTTTTTGTATAAAAAGCTTCATCGAGGAGCCCTGTGGTTGGACAGGAAATGTTTTCAAATAATGCAGCCCTTGTGCAGATAAGGCTCACCTCATGCAGATAAGCACTTACATTTGGACTGCTTGAGTACTTTCTTTCCATAATTTTCAGTTGGCTATCTGGTGAAACTGTCCTCCTTGTTTTATTCCCCTCTAGCATCCAGTGTGGATGGATCAGAGGGGAATCCATCAAGGAATCCATTGACCAGATCAGCCCTTCATAGTCAAAATGAGAACAACCAATTTTGACCAAGCATTTGCTCTTTGCAAGATGAGATTTGGTGCATCCAAAACCCAAAGAAGACTGAGACATAATCCCTGTCCCCAGAGAGTTTGCCATCTATTTGGGAAGATAAGACGGAAACATGAAGGACCCTATTGCTGGGAAAGATCGAAGGCAGGAGGAGAAGGGAGTGGCAGAGGATGAGATGGTTGGATGACATCATGGACTCAATGGACATGAGCTTGAGCAAACTCTGGGAGATGGTGAAGGACGGGGAAGCCTGCTGATCTGCAGTCCATGGGGTCGCAAATAGTCAGACACAACTGGACAACTGAAAGGGACTCAAACAGCAGTTCAGGATAACACTAGGGAAGACATGTCACATGACAACACATGATTGTCAAAGGCATTTACAGATTCCTCTTAGAAGAAACGTATCCTTAGATCCTTCTAATAGTCAAAGCTCATAGATGCCAGTCCTGAATCCCCATAATATTAGTGAAGTGAAGTTGCTCAGTCATGTCCGACTCTTTGCGACACTCTCAGGCTCCTCTGTCCATGGGATTTTCTAGGCAAGGGTACTGGAGTTGGTTGCCATTTCCTTCTCCAGGGATTCTTCCCAACCCAGGGATCGAACCCAGGTCTCCCACATTGTAGACAGACACTTTACCATCTGAGCCACCAGGGAAGTCTCCTAATATTAAGTACTACTCTATAAAGATGGTTTTCAATTTCAAAATATCAGCTAAAGACAAATCTGGTCTATGTAACTTATAAAATAATTATTTTAGATTATCACTGAACTAGTTGGTAAAGAACCCGCCTACCAATGCAGGAGATGTAAAAGACATGGGTTCGATCCCTGGGTCAGGAAGATCCCCCAGAGAAGGGCATGGCAACCCACTCCAGTATTCTTGCCTGGAAAATCCCATGGACAAAGGAACCTGGTATCTATAGGAACCCTATAGTCCATAGGGTCACAAAGAGTCAGACACGATTGAAGCAACTTAGCCCACAAATGCATAGAATTTTAAAATTCTGATAAAAATCAAGGACCTCTGAGAAGATGCCAGTGGGGCTCACAGACTCCGAATCTAGTCATTTCATTAGCAAGATCCAAGTTCACTGATGGGTTCATTTCAAGCCATGTTGGTCAGACTTTGGGGGAATACTTGGCTTTCAAGTTGGGTTAGATGTAGGCAGGTGAAGAGAGGTCATTCCAATTAGGAGGGTCAGGAGAACCTAGTACAAACCAGATTCGGTGTGTTGGGCTTCCTGGCTAAAATAGAAAGTTTCGAAAACTTAGACCAAGTACGTAGGAGATACTAAGAGACGGCTGAGTTCTGAGAAGCTGTCAAAGGTTTCCAGTGCTAATTGTGACATGATGCTCATGATATTAGTATTTTAGAAAGATTAGTTTGGTGGCAGGTGTACCATGGATTTGGGTTGTTCTTATTTAAAGGGATGTATTTGGAAGAAAGCAAGATTCTTGAAATAACATGATATGGACATCGACTCTGCAGAGCAGTGATACAGAAGGGAAATATGAATTTCAAAGGACTTCCGAGGTGATAGAATTTGATAACCAATTATTTACAGAGATGAAGAAGAGGACAGAGTCAAGGGTGATTCTTGATTTCAAACCTAGCAGTAAACAGACATTTAGAGGGAGCAAGTTGTATATGGCAACACTTGGCTTAAGCACAGGGACAAGTTTTAAGGATACAGCCATGTGAATAGCTATTGATAAGACCTACAATGCAAAGAAAGAAGCACTGCCTTGACATTCTCCTGGTTGAGAAAATTAGGAAATGGTCCTACAAAGAATTACTTTAATTTTCACGTCAACTCGGCAACCTGAGTTATAAGAATACTTAAAGTACAAAGCCAGTAATTGAAAGTAAACAGATTGCCAGATGTTTTCATAATTTTGATATTTTATTGCATTGTTAGTAATCACCGTAAACTGTCTTCTTACGGGGGCTTGTGATTAAGGACTTGATGATGCTTCCACCAGTGGACGGCCAGGTTTTCCCTCTTTGTTCCTATTTAGGTTAAAACTCATATTACCTTGGTTCTCAGAAACTGAAAAATTGACCTGTCAGTTCCCAACTGCCCTTTTTTAGCTGCTGACCGAGATTCGGCTGTCACTGAAGAACAAATGCTCTTCTAATGACCTGACTTGGCTTCTGTAATCCTTGGAGAATTGGCTGCTGCTGCTAATGGAGCAACGAAGTCGAGGCTGTGGGGCTGGGAGATCTCTGGGGTGACACCCTCAAATTTGAAGAGTGAGGAGAAACGGAGCAGAAAAACCCTGTACCTCCTGCCACGCCTGTTGCCTCGACCTAGGAATCTACTGGGTTGGCCAAAAAAATGTGTTCCAGTTTTTCCATTAGATGTGATGGGAAAACCTGAACGAGCTTATTGGCCAACCCAAGAGATGCGGGCTAAAGATTGAATTGAGTGCAGACAGTTGTCTAGTTGAAGACTGTCTTTATGAAACTTGCACTCACCCCATTTCAGAGAACAGGGAAACTTCTACGTTCATCAGAAACATCGAAGTCCTGTGAGCTCCAGACCTGTGACTTTTTAACAGGCGGTGGCCTTTAAGGTCCTTACAGCTTTCTAGGTGTCTCCCAGTGCCTTGTGCTGCCCTGTCCAAAACTTAGCCGTCTCAGCATCACTTCTGAAAGGTGAAGGTCAAAGGTCTGTGGCACAGGCCTCCTGACACTTTGAGGGGGCAGAGCCGTGCTAGCCAAATTCTGAAATCATTTACAAATCGGAAAATAACAAAATTAAGGGTGATTATTTCCCCCGTTACCGAGAGATGGTATATGTGAAATCACCTTTTTAAATAGACTTTACAATAAATATTGCCTTTCCTCTCTCTGGGAAGGCAGACGTTTCTGTAACAAGAAAGCACTCTTCTAATAAAAGATCCCGTTGCTTTTCCATCTTAAAATGAGAGCTTAAGAGCTTTATGATCCTAAAATGAGAAGAATTCCCTGACTATATAAGAAAAAGGAAAGAGTGATGGAAAATTTGGGCCTCCCCCCGCCTCCAAAAAAAATGTACCTCACCTTGCCGTCTCAGCATAGCCCATTGGCATGAGCACCCTGGGAGGATGGAGCTTTTATTAGGACATAATCATTTCCAGCTCTGTTACAGTCATTATCCTCTAAGTTTCCCAAATGCTGTGCTATGTATGGTACTTCACCCTGGAACCTGCATAGCCACAGGTGGGGAATGAACCAAGCTTTTGAGACCAATAGGATGGTGTGAACATCAGACCAGGTAACAGAGCTGTTTTAGTCATTTTAGGATCATAAAAAGGTCGTTAATGCTTTACTTTCAAGCCACTGCAGTTACTCTAATTCTTCTGGAGCTATACTTTTTTTTTTAATAACTATAGTTCACATTTTCACATAAATTGGCTTGAAATAATTTCCAATAATAAGCTGGTGTCTGTAGCCACACTTATATCAGGTTCTCAGTCTAATATATGTATTATACTAGTGGCTGCTTAGAGGACAAAGCACACTGAGTCTCCAGCAAAACATAATTGGAATAAATCCCTTTCAAAATAATAATATATGATCACCTTTCTAAATATGGGCTTCCCTGGTGGCTCAGATGGTAAAGAATCCGCCTGCGATGCAGGAGACCCAGGTTCAGTCCCTGGGTCGGGAAGATCCTTTGGAGAAGGGAATGGTAACCCACTACAGTATTCTCATTCTGGAGAATTCCATGGACAGAGGAGCCTGGGGGGCGACAGTCCATGCGGTCACATGACTGTGCAACTAATGCTAACACTTTCTAAATATACAAAGCTTGGAATCACTCACTTAATATCATTTTTTTGTGTGTTACGGTAACCACTGAGGTCAGAAAATGCAGAGCTGATTCCAATTTTTTCCTTATGGTCAGAAAGAACTCACCTATCTCTCAAAGTGACTGATAGCAGGAAGTGCCTTATTGATGGAACAGGAACTGATGTGTCCATTTTGTTATTTTGGCTGTAAAACAGATGTTCTCTTTAGTCAGACCATCTACTTTTAAGGTATTCCTGAATCCAGACTTGCAAGATAACTCGCCAATTAGTACTTGATAGGTATAAAAGTTAAAGCACCAAGAAAATAGGGGTCTTTCCAAGACCACATAGCTATTCACATCCAGAAGTGAAATGAGACCCACTATGAGGCCTTTTCTTCGTTTTGGTGGAATCGCTGTGGTTCTGACCCCTCAGTCTGACTTACAGTAACAGGAAGGGGGAGGTCTCAGCTGAATGCGCAGTCTTCATCAGATGTCCTGGAACCATGTCAACACGTGACTTCCCAAAGATCCCTTAACCAGACACTGGCTCTAACAGCGCCTCCCCTGGGACAGAAGGGTCTTTAAGGTATTTTGAGGGGAGGAAAAGGGTTAAGAGGTCTAATCCATAACTCTAAATCCCCGTGCTTGGGGGAGCTCATTGACATGGTGGGTTTTAAGGGCTCCTCTGGAGCCATTACGGTTTGTCATGCTGAGGCCCACTAGAGAACACTTAATTGTAGATCATTGCCCCAGTGTGTTACAAGGGCTTTTCAGGGTCTTTAACAAAGCAGCTTCTTGCCACTTACGGGAAACCCTGGGAAAGTTCTGAGACAGACAAACCCAAGCATATTCTTTACGTCTGTGCTGAAATAACTGGAATTGTCAGATTCTTTGTATCTTCCCCTCACTTTTTCCCTCTTAAATAAATCAAGCCTCAGTTGTACCTAGATCCCTGGGTGCTGGATGTATGTCGAATACATTTCTTTCCCTTTTCAATTTCTTGCTTCTGAAGTTGGGATTTTTGGAGGTGGTGTGGTGGTGGTGGAGATGGTGTAATGAACAAACACAGTTATCACATCCAGGGGCTGCAAAACTTTAATTTAGCAACATAATAAAACCACATTGTTTCATATGGAACCAGTTCCTCCTTGCCTTCTTCCCCCAAGGACTGAAGGAAATCTGTCTGGTATATGGTTAAATACCTAATAGATCAGACCTGCAGATAGATGGGTGGGTTAAGGCAGAGCACAAAAGAAAGCTCATATTTTCAGCTGTCTGTCCTGTTTTCAGGTTCCAGTTGCCCCTCAGTATTCAGAATTTACCACATTAGCCCTAATCTAATGTTTAGCTCTGTAATGTTTCCAATATTCTGGGTGGACTCAGTTCCCAGCTTTCACATTGCCTAGCTCTGTTAGCGTCTCTGCATCTATAAGAGGGCATTCATTAGGGCTGGATGGAGGGAAATCCACCAAAAGACCAGACCCCATTTCTGGGTGCTGGAAATCCAAGTCCCCAGCATTGAAGACAGAATGAATTGAGAGGTACCCTGAATCATAAAGATAGATCCAAGGGTCAAAACTAAAAACCTAGAGTCTCTTTTTGCCCTGAACTCTCACTCAAGCGCTTTCAAAAACAGGTTCATTTCTGAAAATGCTGAAGTTTTGAGAGTTCTAGCTCCTTCTCATGATTCCCCACACTGTCAAACAGAAGTTGAGCTCTGGGGCCAGAAATAATTGACAGGTACTCTTTGTGTTAAGCAAGAGGCCGTGCATGGAGCTTTAGCTCCTCTGGTGCAATTCTCTGTTGCTTGGGTTTTTACAAGCACATTGCCTCTGTTTTTCTCCTGATGGGAACAAATAATACTGTTTCGTTTCTTTCTGTTTAAATTACCAGGAGGTGTGTAGAGGTGTAGAAATACAGAGGACCCTGAATGAGGATTGTTAACTCTGAGTGCTTTTTGCTAGTTCAGATATACAAGTGAAATAAGGGACACGATTGTTTTGGTAGAACTCTGTGACCGATTCATTAAACCTAAGATCTCATTAAACCCGACCTTAGGAATAACTGGGGAGGTTTTTGTCTTTGATTTCCGCATCTCCCTGCATGTCTGCTTGCTCCCTTCTTTCGGCACATCAACTTCTGCTGTGTCTCTATCCACATGACTGACTGAAAGATGGCTTGCCAGTTCTGGAATAATCCACTCTGGCTCAGGAAGTTGGGGGTGGTGGACTATGAGGCCGCCCTGAACAAATATGGCCGCCGGGATCCTACTGCTGAAGCCACGTGTGTTCAAGAGGCAATCCAGTGTATTTCCAAGTATCTATAGTTCCTTGTATCCCTCAAAATAGAGTTATTTTAAGGCATGAACATAAAATTTTAGAGCAGGAAAGGATTTTAAAGTTCACCCAACCCTACCCTCTGTGTCTCATTGGAGGATAAAAAAGTGAAGGCAAAGAGAAAGTGATTAATTTCCCAGAGGTCCTAAAGCTAGGGAATAGTGTCCAGTGCTCACGCTTTTAGGCAAAATCATCTAATATATCCTTTATTCAATTTTTTCCTACTGTATCACAGCTACACATACTTCAGATGTTATTTTTTCCTATTGCCTAGAAATTTTTGGATTACAAGGCATTTATATTTATAGTCCCTTATTTAATAGATGGTTTGTTTTAGGTTTTTATAGGCTCTTTTATGCTAGTAAAAACATAGGTAATGTTTGTGAAAACAACACGGAAACATGGAAAAATGCTTGTACCATACAATGAAAACAGCCAATTAATGATTCTGTATTCTTTATGTTCAAAAGTATGTAAAAATATTCGTGTGAATGCCAGCTAGGCTTTTTAGAATGGTGGTATTGTGTGTAACTTTCAATTATCCTTAAGTGAAGTTGCTCAGTTGTGTCCAACTCTTTGCAACCCCATGGACTATAGCCTATCAGGCTCCTCCATCCATGGGATTTTCCAGGCAAGAGTGCTGGAGTGGATTGCCATTTCCTTCTCCAGGGGATCTTCCTGACCCAGGAATCGAACCCGGGTCTCCCACATTGTAGGCAGATGCTTTACCGTCTGAGCCACCAGGGAAGCCCTAGACTGTCGTTATTTTTAGTATTTTAGAAAGTACACTTAATGAGAAGACAACCTACCCTACTTCTGATTGTATTCTTGCTCACAGATGTGAACTTGCCCTAACATAATGCTGTACTTTTCCAGAGCCACTGGAATCTTTATTCCAGTAGTGAACACATCAGAAATGAAATCCTCATCGTTGTGGCTCCAGCTGCGTTAAATTAGGGTCTAAGCAGAGACTTGGCCCCAGAAAGACGGCCCATCGTCAGAAGCAATCGGAGGATGTTTTCAAGCACTGGTAGAATCAGAATCTAGGGTTGGGAAGAACCCCTCATCATGTACTTTCAGAGCCACTGGGTTTCAGAAGTGGTAGAAGCGTGGAACATTGCAGGTCTGCAGAGGCAAAAGTTTGGTTAAAACCCAGATAGGGGACTCTCCTTGCAGTGGCCCGCAGTGAAGTGCTTTCTGCAAGGGAAATTAGATGCATCAAGATTGTGCTTCAGGAACTCCCCTGGTGGATCAGAGCCACTGGGTTTCAGAAGTGGTAGAAGCGTGGAACATTGCAGGTCTGCAGAGGCAAAAGTTTGGTTAAAACCCAGATAGGGGACTCTCCTTGCAGTGGCCCGCAGTGAAGTGCTTTCTGCAAGGGAAATTAGATGCATCAAGATTGTGCTTCAGGAACTCCCCTGGTGGTCCACTGGTTAGGAGTCTGCCTTCCAGTGTAGGGGACACAGGTTCAATCCCTGGTCAGGGGATGAAGATCCCGCAAACTAAGGGGCTACTGAGACTGTGTACCATAACTAAGAGAAGCCCACACAACACAACGAAGACCCTGCATCTTGCAGCTGACCCAAGGTGGCCAATATATAAAGAAAAAAAAAAAAAAAAGATTGCGCTTCACCTGGAAAAGGCCTTCTCACTGTCTCCACTGCCCTCCCCCTACACCACCCCCAAGCTCTGCTGTCTACTTCTGACTCAGAGGTTAAAGCGTCTGCCTGCAATGCGGGAGACCTGGGTTTGATCCCTGGGTCAGGAAGATTCCCATGGACAAGGAAATGGCAACCCACTCCAGTATTCTTACCTGGAGAATCCCATGGACGGAGGAGCCTGGTGGGCTACAGTCCATAGGGTCGCAAAGAGTCAGACACGACTGAGCGACGTCACTTTCACTTTCACTTTCTGACTGCAAAACTGGGGGAGAAGATGCAACCCATTAGACACCATCTGATTTTTAATCTGCCCTTATGGCAGTCCATGTGTAAAGACAACTAGAACAGCCAGCAGGGCTTGTGAAGGCTGGAGGGCGCACCTCGGAGAGGGGGCCTTTTGCTTGCATGCTCCTTTTCTTCTACTTGAAAAGGGCAAACCAGATTGTTAAAGAGCATGAGAAGTAAAGGGAAGGGATCAAGAGACGAGCTGACACTACATGTCCCACACCTGTCAGGTGCCTTTAGTCCATTAGCTCTTAGACCCCAGGAACCTGCTCCTTCTGGCTTTTTCTACCGCATGTAACAGTGCTCTGTGGTTGGGGCTTAATGAAGGTAGTGCTTAATGAATTTGATGAAGAGGACAGGTTGTCAGGAGCCTCCACCGAGGCGCCTCTGCTTCTCTGAAAGTAGGACAGTCTTTGTTTTAGAGTCGATACAGAGGGATGGCAGAGAATGAAAGATATTTCACTATCTGGAAAGAAATGATGTAGAGTTTGAAAGAGAAATTTCAACACCACTTCAGGATTATCAAGCATCTTAGTCCTATAGGAATGATCTGGCCCATTCATTCATTGACAGATTTATTCATTGATCAGTGCTTTTCATTCAACAAACTTTTTTACCTCCCACTGTGCTGAGTACTGGAGAAACAGGACCTTGACCTCATGGAGTTTACAGGGAAGAGGTCCTCCAGACTCGCTCCAGCACATCTATCTTGAGTGCTTAATATATTAGCATAAACTGATTAGAATCAACTGGGAGCAAGATGGCAGACTAGACTAGACCTTGATCCTCAATCAGCAAGTGAAATGACAGACCCAGTGGTGCCCTGACAGTTCCCAGGCACCGTCCAAAGACCGAGGAGTTGGCGGTGGCCCAAATCCTGGAAATCTCTGCCCCTCCCAAAAATAATCCTCCCGGCTCACTAAAGCGAAGTGAGCTTTAGTCGTGTCCGACTCTTTGTGACCCCCCCCAACCATGGACTGTAGCCTACCAGGCTCCTTGTCCATGAGATTTTGCAGGCAAGAATACTGGAGTGGGTTGCCATTTCCTTCCCGCTCACTAGCATATGAAATTAGTGAAAGTAAAGTCGCTCAGTCATGTCCAACTCTTTGCGACCCCATGAAATGTAGCCTACCAGGCTTCTCCATCCATGGGATTTTCCAGGCAAGAGTACTGGAGTGGGTTGCCATTTCCTTCTCCAGGGGGTCTTCCCGACCCAGGGATCGAACCCGGGTCTCCTGCATTGTAGGCAGATGCTTTACCATCTGAGCCACCAGGGAAGTCATATATGAAATTGAAAATGAAATGAAATGAAGTCGCTCAGTCGTGTCCGACTCTTTGCAACCCCATGGACTGTAGCCTACTAGGCTCTTCTGTCCATGGGATTTTCCAGGCAATAGTCCTGGAGTGGATTGCCATTTCCTTCTCCAGGGGATCTTCCCAACCCAGGGATCAAACCCAGGTCTCCTGCATTGTAGACAGACGCTTTACCATCTGAGCCTAACCACGCCACATATCTAGGCCGCACTCGGCTTCTGCAACGGCCCACACTCTATGGAGTGTGATTCTCTCTGAATCTGAATAAATCTTGTTCTTACCTATCACTATGCCTCTCACTGAATTCCTTTTGTGATGAGACATGAAGAACCTGAGCTTCATTAGTTCCTGAAACCAGGTACCATGGGTTTGGGCTGGGTTTGAGTCCCAGCACATGAGTTCAAGTCCCAGTCTGAGATAAACTGTTTCAGAATCTTCCGGGGTCAGGGAAGTCCACAAGCCAACAGTTCTTGTTTCCAAAAATCTTGGCTCTCTGTGCCCGAATGCCAAACAGAAATACAGAGACAGAGTTATGGAGGAGAAAGAAAGAGGAAAGAGTAGCTTTATTCCTTTGTCAGGCAAGGGGAAACATGGGCTAGTGCCTCAAGAACTGCGCCTTGGACTTCCCTGGGGGCTCAGACAGTGAAGAATCTGCCTGGAGTGCAGGAGACCTGGGTTCGATCTCAGGGTCGGGTGGAGCCCCTGGAGAAGGGAATGGCAGCCCACTCCAGACTTCTCGCCTGGAGAATCCCATGGACAGAGGAGCCTGGTGGGGTGCAGACCATGGGATCGCAAGAGTCAGACAGGACTGAGTGACTAACAGTATTAGCAGTCCTTGGAGAGCAGGGAAAGATGATATAGTCAGGCAGGAGTATGCGGTAAGGCTCAAGGCAGTGACAGTTTTCAATTCTTTCTTCTGCAAAAGGGTGGGGTTTGCTGACAAGATTAGGGTGCGTGCAGGGTCCCAGGTGGTCCCCACCTAATCTCAACGAACCTCTGCCTCAGGTGGTTTCCTTGCTGTTTCCCCTTTGATGAGCAACTGTGCGGCCCTTTGAAACTCAGAAGGTCATGGAGGCCAGATTCCTGCTCTCGAGGAATGGGGAACAAAAAGGCCTCCATGCCCTGGAGTCCCACAGGGCCCTGCTAGGCATGATTCTCACCTTGGGCACAGCTGCACTTAGTTGCACCTCTCTGCAGCTGCATTTAGCAGGGATTGGTTGAGCCTCAGCAAACCTCAATTCAAATCAGAGTTCAAACTTGGTGAGCAAACTGCTTTAATACTAACAGTGGCAGCAGTGGGCGGAGGGATGGGGGGTGGGGTTGGTGGGGAATGAGTTTAAAATAATCCTTTTAGAGACACAAGATGCACTGACTTGACCTTTTATTCAGATTCTTTTCTTTCCAATAATAGTGATTTCAGGTCAACATCTCTTTCCATTTGGTTAATTNAGTGGGCGGAGGGATGGGGGGTGGGGTTGGTGGGGAATGAGTTTAAAATAATCCTTTTAGAGACACAAGATGCACTGACTTGACCTTTTATTCAGATTCTTTTCTTTCCAATAATAGTGATTTCAGGTCAACATCTCTTTCCATTTGGTTAATTCCATTAGGGTCATGCCAAAAGAGAGGTTCCATCTGTGCCTTTGAAACCCAAATGGGATGAAGAAAAATCATTGACATGGTCAAAATTTCAGTTATGCTAACCAGATTAAAGACTTTCTACGGAATTAAAGAAAAATTTGACACATAGATTATTCGAGACTAATCATTTAAGCACATAGGGAAATCTTCCCTGAAGTGGTATATTGCCAAGCTCTCAGTACTGACATATCGGCAGGAAAGACCAGTTTTAAACCAATATTGGGTTGGCCAAAAAGTTCATTCCAGTTTTTTGTGTAACACTGATGGAAAAACCTGAATAAACTTTTTGGCCAACCCAATATAAAACAGCAGACATCACTTTGCCAACAAAGGTCGATATAATCAAAGCTATGGTTTTCCCAGTAGTCATGTACAGATGTGAGAGTTGGACCATGAAGAAGGCTGAGCACTGAAGAATTGATGCTTTTGAATTGTGATGCTGGAGAAGATTCTTGAGAGTCCCTTGGGCTGCAAGGAGATCAAACCAGTCCATCCTAAAGGAAAAGTCAACCCTGAATATTCATTGGAAGGACTGATGGTGAAACTGAAGCTCCCGTACTTTGGCCACCTGATGTGAAGAGCCGGCTCACTGGAGAAGACCCTGATGCCAGAAAGACTGAGGGCAAGAGAAGAAGCGGGCAACAGAGGGTGAGGTGGTTAGATAGTATCACTGACTTAATGGACATGAATTTGAGCCAACTCTGGGAGATAGTGGAGGGTAGAGGAGCCTGGCATTCTGCAGTCTGTGGGGTGGCAGAATTAGACACAACGTAGCAACTGAGCAACAGCAATATAAAAAGAAGATCATTTCAGAGAGTGATTTAGGAAATGGGGGTAGAGGTGGGTAATATTAGAGGGGCCAGAGAAAGCTGCTCTGAGAGGTGACGTTTAAGCTGAGATGTGAAAGACAAGGAGACATCTATGTAAGGATATGGAGTTAGTGTTCCCAACAGAGGGGGCCCTGGTAAGTCAGAATTCCTGAGGTAGGATCGGGCTTGCTGTCTTAGGGGAAGAGGAAGAGGTCGGAAACATGTTTAAGGCAGAGCGATAGGAGACGGGAATAGTCAGAGAGGACACAGGGCCACAGGAAGAAGTTTCAGTTGTGTTCAAAGTCCAGAGAATACTTGAGACAACCAAACACAGACTTTTCATCAGCAAAGGAAAAACAGGTGAGGTGTTATTTAGGACTGAAGAACGCACAGAGGTTTCTCCCGCTTCTGGTACCTCCACATTGAGTTATGCAAGGATTAGTAAAATCAAATCATATTTACCAAACTGCTTTGAACATTCTAAAACACTATAAATTTAAGGATATTGTTATGAAATCGTTTAACACCATTGAAGATATTACTTTATGAAAGTGTTAGTCACTCAGTTGTGTCTGACTCTTTGTGACCCCATGGACTGTAGCCCACCAGGCTCCTCTGTCCATGGGGATTCTCCAGGCAAGAATACTGGAGTGGGTTGCTATTCTTTCCTCCAGGGGATCTTCCCAACCCAGGGATGGAGCCTGGGTCTACCTGCGTTGCAGGCCGATTCTTTACCATCTGAGCCACCGGGGAAGCTATTTGTGGGAGAAGCCAACTCTCCCTGTTAGACCCACCTGGCCATTCTCTGAGGCCTGCGTCGCTCTGAGGACTCTGTTGCCATTTTCCATACATCATGAGGGCTTCAGGGAGGAGGATTCCCGCCATGTAAACCCGCAGACACTGAGGAGAGGATCCTGGTTTAGCCCAGTGCTCTCCTCTGAGTCGCTGCGAGCAAAGGTGAAGATGTCCTCAGGCTGTGATTCCCAGAAAGTCCCCGCTTCTGGGGCCACATGAGCTAAATGGAAATTATGAAAATATCCAGGGCAAGAAGCTAATAAATAAGAAGTGACAGGCATTGCATATTAGGGGATTATCTGACTCTCCTGCAAGACCCATGATGAAGGCTGAGGGCGTCTAATCATCGCCCGGTAATGTGCTGCCTGATGAACTCCTGATACAAAAGGAAGTCTGGTCCTTCGAAAGAATAACCAGAAGATTTATGTCCTGAGGAGGATCTTGCCCTTTGACGTGGGCCATTTCTAAGAGCTTTTTTGGTGACCTTTGGCTTCTAAATGTAGTCCTTGGCCGTGATCTCTAGAAAAGGTAAAGGAATATGGCCCAAGTTTGTTCCATGGCACCAGGAATAAGGAAGCTAAGATACAGAATGGTGATTACCATTCATGCTGGCTGTTGTCTGGGCCTGGCCCCCTCCATGGAAAGCCCTGGCAGGGATGCTGTAATCGTGTACTCAATGAAGGCAGAAGTTGTTTTGATATCCTTTTACTAAGTAATTCTACCAGTGCTCCCCAAGCCAAAAGTGTAGCACAAATTAATTGAGCAAAAAAAGTGACTTGCATTCAGTTGGCCTTTCTGTTCTTATTAGGATTGGAAAGGACCATTGGATGCAGATCATTTCAGAAGGGGAAAAAAAAAGGCGTATGTTACTTATGGTTTGGGGTGAATGCTTTTAGGATTTAAAAAGGGGATGCCGTGTCCTTAATAACTCTGGCACACCACACCAATTCTGGTTGGCCTGACAGATTAAACGTGAGTGCTCTCCCATTATTCTTGCAGCCTTGGCTTCCCCTCCAGCCTGATATGTATTCCATGCACAGTCAAGCCTCTGAGTTGACATCTTCTTCTAAAATTGTTTGGCTGTAATAAATATAAAACTTTCACCACTGATGTAAAGCATTGCTGGTTGGCATCATTTCGTACCCCCTTTTAATTATTCCTGACACTGTGGAGAAACATCTAATATAAATCTGTAATGTGTGCTGATGACAAACTACACGGTTGAAGGACCATGTAATTTCTCCACAATTAATTAAAGTGCATGGAGATTTTTTTTTCCCCCCTTCTTCCTTGCTTGCTTTCGTTTTTTGTTTTTTTTTTTTTTGCTTTCCCCTAGCAGCCAGATGCCACTGAGTGGCTCAAATAACACTGCTGTCAACTGTAAAAAATTAAGATCCAAACCGTAAGAAAGGTACTTAGATAAAGAAACCAGATGCCGGGTTATTTTGATCCCCACATACATCTTGATGTAAGCTGCCATTGTTCAACATCTGTATTTCCATAGCCTTAATTATGTACTTAACTCTGCAAGTCTGTCAGCAGTTCATTTCCACAAGTATCGTCACTTTGGTAAACCTTTTATTTAAAAAAAAAAAATTTGAATGGTGCCAATCAGCCAAGGGATGAGAGACACTAGGAACTAGGAGGCCTTGTGCAGAAGCTGCTGCCTATTTACACTCCTGACACAGGCTGGTGTTTATGGGCACGTGTGTGTGGTCACTCAGAGAATGGGGCTGGGGGTGGAGGGGAACAAACGCTCTGCTACCATTGCTGGCTGATCTGCCACCTGGAATTGATCAAAAGCAAATTAATTTTCATTTTCAATTAGGAATACAATTAAATCCAAAGTGGTGAGGGGGGCAAATTGTAATGTTTACATACAGCTCGGGTGGAGGGAGGGTGGAGGAAATGGCAGATGACATGAAATACACGTCTTTGTATCTGGGCGTTTAATTCATTCAAGTGTGAAGGGGGTGGCTTGGGCTGCCGCCGCCGCCGCTACTGCCTTTCACTTCCCCAGAAGCGGCCCCCTCCTTCCCTTGAGCAGAGTTTTCAGGGAAAGGGAAGAGGGACAGCCCATCAGGGGGTAGAGACTGTGAGAGGTCCCTCCGTGGGGCCCTGCCCTCTTGCTCTGCCAGCTCCTTTTCCCAGGATTCTGCAGTGGGTCAAAGAGGTGGATGTTTTCTAGAAGCGCTTGTATTCGGAAACAGGAATTTGACTTTGCAGTCTGCCCCCAGCCCGCCGGCTCCCAGCGTCAGAGCAGTACCTGGCAAACGGATCCCCCATCTCGGTCTGGCCATCATCAAGAGATATTGAGTGATTGTGTGAAAGCAATCTGGCTGCTGAATGCCTCGTGTCACAGGATCCGAGCTCTTTCGCTTGACTTTTTCTCTGCATTCAGCAGCCGCCTTTTGTTGGAGTAACTGAGTGGGGGCCTGCGGGGCAGACAGGATTCCTCCCGGCTGCCTGGGGAACACTTGGCCCACTGTGTTCATCACCAGGGGTGGTAACTGGGGGGAGCTTTGACCCTCATTGGAAGGCAAGTCAATTATTTGTCAATTATGAGATCTAGAAATCCAGATAGGGGACTCTTGTCAAAGGCTCGGCTCTGGGGTCTGGGGACGGATAAGATAACAGTGGTTTGGTGAACAGGCAGCACATGTTTCTTCCCTGTATCCACCTGTCTGTCTCCCAGGGCAGTCACATTTTGGCCTGCCCTAAGCCTGCTGCTGTACTGGTGAGAAACTCCCAAATACCTATCTTGGAGATCAGCCTCTTTGAAAAAGCAGAGTTGGTCGGTAATAAATATTTTGTCATGTGAATAACAATGAAGATAGCTTCAGATAATAGCTGACATCTTTGTAAAATCCTCCCGGTGATGGATTAAGAGGAAGAGAAGGCTCTGGGTCACGGCAACAGCTGCTTCTGGTGGAAGATCCTCCAAGGCAGTGTGGTGACCACTAATCCCCAGCGCTCCAGTCCACATTTTCCTTCGTACCACCCCCACCTTCCTGGTCCCAGTGCAAGGGTGTGTGTTTCTTCCCAGCATGGTATTTGTGCTTTTAAAGAAGATTTTATGACTTCTGCTACGTTGGAATTCCTCTCTTTACTAGACAGTTGGCATGACCGCAGCCTGAAACCACGATGGAGTTGTTAACACAGTGGGATCAGTTTCTGCCCTCCCCACTTTAAATCTATTCTTCTTTTTTTTTTTTTTTAAGGCATAGGAAAAAAACTCCAACAAATCAACAAAACTATTAACTTTCTGATTTATTTGCTACAGAGAGCGGGAAAAAAAAAAGTCAATGTGAAGTGATAGAAACACCAGAACAGACAGGAGGGAAACATTCTACATGCAAGTTTCCATCTGAAATCACACCACAAGCAGTGGGTTATCTGGAGATAGACATCTTCAATTTCCTGACTGCATAATAGAAATGGGATTTCTTCTTCCTCTTAAAAAGAAAAAAGGATGCTCCATAGCGTTGACATAAAGTTTTCTGTGATTTGGGTTCCCCAAACTCCACCTCTCAAGAGTAGGCTTCTCTCATCTCCGCTGTTAACAGTTTCACCGCTTCTCCTTCGAGGGCATAGGTCAGTGTTGCTAACATGATGAAGGGCAGAAGACATCTTCACAGGAGCCTGGGAGATTAACTCTGCCCACCTGGCAGATATCATGGCATTTAGTAAATAGACAGGTCAGGGCTAGTGGCTCAGCTGGTAAAGAATCCGCCTGCAGTGTGGGAGACCTGGATTTGATCCCCAGATTGGGAATAGCTACCCACTCCCGTATTCTGGCCTGGAGAATTCCATGGACTGTATAGTCCATGGGATCAAAAAGAGTTGGACACGACTGAGCGACTTTCATTTCCACCATTCAGCGAAACCGCAGTGAGAAAATCAATCTGGATTGGTGACCTAATAGCTGCATCNATCCCCAGATTGGGAATAGCTACCCACTCCCGTATTCTGGCCTGGAGAATTCCATGGACTGTATAGTCCATGGGATCAAAAAGAGTTGGACACGACTGAGCGACTTTCATTTCCACCATTCAGCGAAACCGCAGTGAGAAAATCAATCTGGATTGGTGACCTAATAGCTGCATCTCTCTCTCTCTCTTTTTAAAAATTTTGACTGTTACGGGTCTTCATAGTGGCATGTGTGTTCAGTAGTTGCAGTGTGTAGGATCTTAGTTCCCCAACCAGGGATCAAACCCAGGTCCCCTGCATTGCAAGGTAGATTCTTAACCACTGGACCACCAGGCAAGTCCCTAATAGGTGCATCTCTTGCACACATTATCATTTTGGAAGTGTGTTAGTGTTAGAAATTTCTAACCCTAAGGATTTGAGACTGTGGTTGGAGGCAGTTCAAGACAGTATGGACATTTGTCCCAGCCGAAGTTGGGCTAGACTCTGCAGGTAGCTTACCCACCCTCCTCAAGAACTGGCCCAAGTGATGTGTGGTCTTCAAATGCACACGACTTCCTCAAATGCACTGTATTTTCCTCGCCTCTAAGTTTCCGGTGACCCATTTCTGACATGTGAAATTCTTGGCGTTGGCGCATACCTTCCATCACTTTTACACTTCAAAATGCCCCATGATCTCAAAAGCAGTCCTCGTTTTTCAATCACTCTATATATCGATACCTCATTTTATTTCATGGAATGTTTTAAAATTATATTTAAAAGGCAGCCTTTTTCGTCTCATGTGCCCTTCCTTGGCTGGGAAACAAAGGCAGTCTCTTAAGAGGTGTTTTATATTTTATGAATATGGAGAGAGAGCATAGTTCTTTAATAGGTATATATGTAAGAGAGTTCCACATTCTAGGTTTTCAGAGATTAAAAGTTCTGGAACAAGGCCGTTTGATAACATCTTTGAAGGGCAAAGGGACAAATAGAAACCTTAGAGGTCTGGATGCTAAAACAGAATACTCTCAGAACCTGGGGACAACAGGAGCTTTTCTGAGGTCATATTATCCTCACCAATAAGAGCATCCTGCCTCAACCTCGGGTGAGGGCTGTGCAAGATGGATCATTCTCAATTTATGCTTCATGGTTATGGGCATGTAATATGTTCTTCATTGAGCCAGGCAATTGACGGAGACGCCAGTGCATTTAAGACTCGAGTCTACTGGAAATGAGACTTGCATTCTTGCCAGAAATGGATGCTTTTCTGTGTCCGCCACTATCACACATCTTGATATTTTTTGTAATCCTGACTCTTAAAACAATAATATCAAACAACTCCAGGGGAAAAAAAAAAAGTTAAATATTTCCATATGAAGAGCTGATTAAATTTGTATGGTTTTCTTTTCAGTAAAAATTGATACGTGATGAAATGCAGTGCAGCTGGATGGCTGGTTGGAGCTGATATTCCCACATCCTCTGATCTCTCTACCAGCTCGAAGGGCGGGTGCCCAGTGACCCACCGTGCTGTGACTCGGGTTCTGAAATGCTCATTCGCTGGGCACCTGGACCGCAGAATGCATGCTCTAAACAGAGTCAGCAGTTACCTGGTTCAGGTCTCTCGTCTTAAGTCATATGGTTATCCCCTGAGCTTTCCTTCGGCAGCAGGCAGAGTCCATGGGAAGTGTTGTGGTTGACAGTGGGCAGGTGGCACTCTTTCAGATCTTTTCAGTTGAAACTGGGGCAAAAGCCTGGCTGGGATGTGTGGGAAGGTGGTGGCAAAGATGATTTATCGGCTCATGTGTTTGAAAAGGGGCTTCTCCGGTGGCTCAGTGGTATAGAGTCTGCCTGCAATGCAGAAGACACAGGTTCAGTCCCTGAGTTGGGAAGATTCCCCCGGAGGAGGGCATGCAACCCACTCCAGTATCCTTGCCTGGAGAATCCCCATGGATGGAGGAGTCTGGTGGGCTCCAATCCATTGGGTCGCAAAGAGTCAGACACAACTGAAGCGATGTAGCACACACGCATGTGTTTGAAAAGGTCAAGAATATCTGACTTTAGTACAGTATGACCTGGAGTTGAGATAAGGTGGCCGTGACCTACATTCTCCTGCTCCGTTGAAGAAGCTGCTCCCTCCCAGCAATGTTAGCCCCATTGTCAGTCAGACTTTCTTCCCTTGGTCACAAGATGTTGACCAGTTGCTCTTGATGCTCTTTCCTTCCGTGTTCATATCCCATGGTGTTCCCAGCACAGGTGCTCCTTTGCCTTGATGGAAGCTAGGGGAGCAGGGTGATGCCAGGGCTGGGGTTGGCTGTGCTCAATGCCCTGGGGCCCAGAGTCTGGAATGAAGAGCGTTTGTGGAGAACAGCTAGGATAAGGTCACAGCCTGAGTTGGTGACCAAAACAAGAGTATCTTGGGGGATACTTCCCTAGATAGAGAAGTCCAGTGGTTGAGACTCTGCCTTGCAATGCTGGAGACACGGGGTCAGTCCCCGGTCCAGGAAGATCCCACATACCATGGGGCAACTAAGACCTCTCATCGCAACTGCTGAGCCCGGGAGCTCTGGAGCCCAAGCTCCACAACTAGAGGGGAGCCCGCATGCTGACGTGAAGAGGCTGCATTCAGTAACACGATGCAGCCAAAAATAAATAAATATTGAAACCAAACCAAAACAGAAAGCCAAGACTATACCAAAGGCCATTCCACCAAAACATTAAGACAGGAAAGTAGACCTCTTTGATCAGGAAACTTGGTGTCACAGGTGAATCATGTTCACTGCTTCTATTTCCAGTCCCTTTAAAATGTGGATCATAAGAGGGAGGGGCTACTCGGTTTATTCCTGCGGATGTCCAGGCATGGCTTCCGATTTTCCCAGTGTTCAGGGTGGGTGGGTGTCTTTCTGCTGCTGCTCACAGTGGCCCAAGGTGGCAGAAGTGTATTTTTGTTCAGCAGACTTAAAGGAGATGAAACCGTCCTGCCGTGTCTGTGCTTAAAAACCATGTCCATCTGGCGACCTCTGCAGTTGTCAAAGAGTCAGGGACCCCTCTGGGCTTTGGCCGGCTTAGACCCTTGCTCATCACACCTCCTCAGGACGCACCCGTTTTGTCTTTAGTCTGCTGTCCCTCTCTCTACCCACCCTCATTTCCTCCTCCTCAGGGCTTTCAGAGACCGTCTCCTGCTGGGTCACTGCGCAGAGTTCCCTTGTCTGCCGGTCTTCCACGAGAAGCAGAAGTACCTTGAAGCACCTCCGATGGTAGTGACTTTGCTAGGTGAGGTCAGGCACTGGGAAGATGGGCGGGAGATGTTTACAGCGGCTCTCTTTGCGTAATTCCTCAGTCAGGGATGGCAGAGGTCCCCAACTCAAGGACTTCAGTGTTTGTGATTAGAGAAAAAGACAAACTTGACTCTCAGCCTTGGCAAGGCTCCAGGGAAAGTCGTGTGTGCCACTGAGCTATTAGAGACCTCTGTCTGTCAAACGGAGTGTTTACCATGGGCTCCTTTTCCGCCCTCCCCGCAGCGCCCCCACCATACCAGGAACCTGTCTACAAACAAAGCACTTACCCTCTGAGGACTTCTTTCTAATTAAAATTTTACATGCACCCAATAAACAAGGGCAGGTTTGAAGTGGAAATTTGTCATTTTGCTAGGCAACTTAAATCAGCCCCACCTACCTGGAGACCAGGGTTTCTCCTTCAGCTCGGAGCTCCGCAGTGCTGGTCCCCGTTTAGTCTTGGGCACACTCCCTGTGTCCTTAAATCCTGGCCTGGGCTCTTCTTGGGTTTTGTTGTTGTTGTTTTCTTGAACACTTTCTGCAGTTTAGTTATTTGTTGTAATTATCAAGTTCATTTTTCTCTAATAGATGTGATTAAGTGTATTTAGCACTGTGTAATGAGTTTTCTGCCTGGTTGCATCTTAGCTAATAAGGAATTCCTCAGCGGCATCTCTTGACAGCTGCTGCGAATCCCAGGTCTGTGTGGCCACAAGAGACCCCTTCCATGAACTGCTAGCATTAAAGAAATTAACTCCATTACACTCACCATAAAATTGAGGCTGAAATTTGATTACTCATAGACCCTCAAATCAACTAGAAACTGTAGAAATGGGATGGGGCCAGTAGGGAGAAAGGTGAGTGAATGTGAGACACCAGCGTTCACTTTTCCATCAGTGTGTGTGTGTTCAGATGCTTCCAGCCGTACCTCTGATCTGGTACCTGAGCAGGACCAGAGAACAGTGCCAAGCTGGTGGCTTTAGAGCCGTGTACTTTGCTGGGTGTAAGAGACTGGACGTCTTTGTTTCTGCATGATGGTGGTACCTTATTTTTCATGCTTTTGCCTTCCCTGAGCTAAGAAAACCTGTTGGTGTGTTTTTGGCCATCGGAACTACTTGCCATTGTCATAGGCGGTCCAGCTTTGTCAGGCGCAAGTGCTGAGGGCAATTAGTTATTGGTGACTGGCTGCTGTGATGTGTAGTTGCCTAGCAACGGTCTCTGAATTAAGTCTCTGGAAAGGGGCATACAGGAAGAGACAAGACAGGAAGAATGAAATAGGTACCATTTCGATGGATAGGTGAGTTGGTAATGCAAAAAGAGTAAAAAGTGTTTGTAATCATAGAATCGGCTGAGTGGAAAACTGGGGCTATGGGAGAGAAAAGACAGAACTTAGTTCTTGCTTAATTCTCCCTTGCTAAATAAAATAAGAGTAAGCAGCAGTCGAACCAACCCCATTAATACAAAAGCTCATCTTCTTTCTTCGGCACTTTGTGATTCCACTGCAAGCAGAACTCAGGGAGCGCTCTTTATCCCAAGTGCAGCGTGAAAATTCATGAAAGGGAGAGATGGAGACCCGAGTCATATCTGATTCTTGAAATCTTGAGGACAAGCTTAATTCATACCAACTTTAGTTCATACCAACGAACTGGGCTTAACTGGGGGACAGGGTCCAGTTTTGATTCAGTCCTGCTGTAGTACCAGGTGGAACTGGTACTCTCAGATACAGATGTTCCATCTCAATTCATGTGAAGTCTGGAAGTATCTTGAAGAAGCCGAGAACAGCACATCCATTTCCTTAGAGTCGGCTGAGTTTAGACGCGTGGCCGACTAAGCTATCACCCTGAACTCCCTGACTTATTTAGTGAGCTGGTTTAGCCTCTGGAAGGCCAGACGAGCCAAAGAAAGTAGAGACGCAGGCTGTGGCCTTGATCCAGATACAGAGCCTTGTTAAGGGGCTGCCTTATCTACATGAGGAGCTGCATCTAGAGGTCTGCAAGGGTCCTGGGCTCATTACCACTGGTAAGAGCTGTTTTGCAATTAGTGTTGAAACACTGAGATAAAGAAAGGATATATAGGAATTAAAAACAGATAATGTAAACACTAACAAAGAATCTTAATCCCCTCAGATGAGTGTTTTGCATGTTTACCTCTGATCGGAATTCTTAATAATATCGAGTGAGTTGCAATTCAATAAAGATTCCCCAGGAAGAAAGAAGTCGATCCTTAGAGTACAAAACAAAACAAGAAAAACAGAATCCACCCCCCCCCCAAAAAAAAAGAAAACTTACACTCACTGCCTTTCCATTACTTGAAAAATAATAAAAAGAACATTTTAAATAGTAAATACATGACACAAGAAGGTTTTGTCTGGATTTAGTCGGGTTCAGATCACTTACAGACACAATGGAATCCCCCATTATATAGTAACTAGAAGGGCATCTTTCAGGCTTGGAAAGCAGATTTTCTATCTCCACCTATGACTTGTTTTCTCTCTGAAGAGTGAAGGTGTTTTGATATAAAGTTATTATTGTGCAGTTGAGCAAGTCTTTGCTCACCTGGCCTGAAGTTCCTCACTGGAGAGAGGAAGTTGATAACCATCTCTGATTCTTGCCTGCTACCTATTAAAGGCTCACCCTCAGTTACAGTCCAGTGCTATATTTTCAGGACACTGTATAATTATTTGGGAAGAAGCCAAAATGATGGCTAGGGCATAACAATAGCATGTATAATAACAGTCTGTCTAATGGCCTATGGTTGCAGTTTAAATATCTTAAGCTAAGAGTGCCCTGCGCTCCTACATTCCCACCCCTACTCCCATCACTTTTCCGTATGTAATATTCATATTCTAATTTCTTAACACCAGCTTCCCTACTGGATTGTAAACTCTGTGAGGACAGGAGACATACCTTGCTTTCCACTGACTGTTGTAGCCATAGCAGCCAGCACAGGGTCTCTTACATAGAAGGAACTCGATAGTATTGATTGAATTCATTGTTTTCTTAGCATCCGGCAGTGGTAACTGACCTCCCAGATGTCCCCACATGATCCCCCGCTTCCAGAACTCACAGCCTAGTGAAATCCTCTCTCTTTTGGTGAGGGTTGCTGACTTGCTTCTGACAAACAGAATAAGGGGGGAAATTAAGTCATAAAGGGCATCATGGTAACTGTCGATGTCTTTCTCTCTGGACCACTCCTTCTGGGGGAAGCCAGCTGCCATGAACAGCCTTCTGGAGAGGCCCTCATGGTAAGGAACTGAGGCCTCCAGCCAACAGCTATGGCAGCGAGCTTCCAAATGTAACTTCTAGCCCACATCAAGCCTCAAGTGCCTGCAGCACCCGCTGACACATTGAGTACATCCTCGTGAGAGAACCTGAACCAAATGCCTGACCTACAGAAACACTGAGATACTTGCACTTACTGTGTTAGGCCCCTAATGTGGCAGGTAATTCGTTACACAGCAGTAGATAATGGATATACTAGTCAGTTGCCATAGGCATCACTTTATTCCCTTGTTCATTCAGTGAGTACTTGTTGAATGCCAGCTCTGCCAGGGACTGTGCAGGATGCTGGGAACACCAGGACAAATAAGGCAAGGTCCCTGCCATCAAGGACTTACAGGAGAGGGAGATGGACATGTAAACAGAGAGCATTGAGGCACTGCCCATAGAGGTGTGGTGGACATACAAAGGAGAAAGCTGGAACAGGGTGGGGTGGTGGACATACAAAGGAGAAAGCTGGAACAGGGTGGAGTGGTGGGCATGCAAAGGAGAAAGCTGGAACAGGGTGAGGTGGTGGACATACAAAGGTGTGGTGGGAGGGTCCCTAAGACCTACACAGTGGTGTCTTATATACACACAAGTACATCACAGGAAACACTCTTTCCCAGTTGTAAGTTAGCTTAGCTTTAAACAGTGTCAGCAAATTTTGTTCGGTGTCCATCCACATAGCACTGAGTCATCACAGAGCGAGTCTGCCACTACAGAAGAAACGTCCTAAGTTCTCGGCCCTGGGGTGTGAGCATCCCGTGCTGAACTTGACTCCTTCTGAATGGTTCTTCTCAATCTGTCAGTTTTCTTTATCCTCCCCTGATCTCTCTGTCACTAACACTCTATTATCCAGGAGCCTTTTGATTAGAAACAAATGGTTTGATTATTTTTAA